>CM047749.1:56267482-56301085 GCA_026225825.1 Pistacia integerrima
GTTATAAATTCTCACCTTAATGCCGATCTCATCTATGGTATGGAGAATGGCTTGCTCAAATTCCCTGTATGCTTCCCATATTTTCTTGCCTTCAGAACATGCAAACCAGCGCTTATAGCACGCTAAGAGATTTCTTGCCTTTGCAATACCATCGGTGAAAATTCACGTACGCACCCGGATCATATTCTTCCATAAATCTCAAGCACCAAACCAAAGTGAGACAGTGCATCGAACAAGTTCTAGTCATTCAATTTTACGAATTACTTAGATAAAGGAACTCCAAAGAACGAAATTAATGTTTTTATCCCCTGATTCTACATATATGCAAAATTTGGACGAAAGTAGCAAGAACTTAATTTTCCACAAAAAGTAAGGAAAAGATGACAACATGCCAAAATGTTTTGCCACTTTAAAAAAATAGATTAACTACATTAGTGACACCCTCTAAGTTCTAGTGTTATCGATTTGAACTAAAAAAAGAACATATATTGAGAAACGAAACATGTGAAACACTATAAATAAATCAAGATTTATCGGGTGCCCGGATATTTGAGAATATCAATGAATGAAGTTAATTAGTTGCAACATACCATCGTCCGATGGCGATCACTTGCTGAAACATCAATTTTCTTAGGGACAAAGTCTCTGATTTGATCACTCCCACTGACCGCGTCATTTTCAAGAAATTTAGCATTTCATGATTCAACAATTCTATTGGAATGGTTCGGACAATAAAACTTATATCCCTTGGATTTTTCTGCATATCCAATAAAATATGCACTAATAGTCATAGGATCTAACTTCCGTTCTTGTGGATTATAAACTCAAACTTCAATTGGGCAACCCCAGACACGTAAATGACTTAAACTTGGTTTCCAACCTTTCCATAACTCGAATGGCGTTTTGGGAACTGCTTTAGTTGGAACTCGGTTTAATATATACTCTGTAGTTTTGAGAGCTTCAATCCACAAAGAATTTAAAGTTACTCAGCATACTTCATACCATATCCATTAATATTCTATTTCTTCGTTCTGCTACACCATTCTGAGATGGTGTGCCAGGCAAGGTGTATTAAGCCACAATACCTTGCTCTTGAAGAAATTTAGCAAATGGACCAAGTGCTTGTCCTGTACCAGTGTATCTACCATAACATTCACCACGTTTATCAGATCTCACGATCTTAATTTGTTTTCCACATTGTTTCTCTACTTATGCTTTATATTTTTTGAAAGCATCCAACGCTTCATCCTTATGATAAAGCAAATAGAGATACATGTATCGTGAGTGATCATCAATAAATGTGATGAAGTATTTCTGACCACTAGAGCTCATGTCAGGGCAACAAATATATGTGTGTATGATCTTTAAAAGTTCAGAACTCCTCCTAGCACCCTTCTTGGATTTGTTATTTTGCTTTCCCTTAATGCAGTCTACACAAGTATCAAAGTCGGTGCAGTAGGTCAGTGTTGGAAGCCTGGCAAGGTCATATAGCTATGGAAATTGAATTGGGACATTTAAATGAAGCTAGGTCCATCTACAGGAGATGCTATAGTAAAAGATTTAGTGGGACAGCTTCGGAGGTATAATTCTTTTACACTGCTTGCTTTCTATTATACTGGATTGATTTATGGACAATTTGAATTTGAATGTTTCTAAACTGGTTTTTTCCTAATTTTTCTTTTTGAAAATTGTTGCTTTTAGTAGTATATGATGTAGCTTTATTTAATCAATTGATATTTGTCATCTGCAATGCAAACATTTCTTTCTTTATTCGCTTTTTGCAGTTGATGGAAGTTGAAACCAGACAAATGGCTTAAGTCAAGGTTGTTAAAATGTTGTTTATCAAGGAGGGCAATTTATGGAGATCTTTTGAACTCTTGACATAGGATCATGCTCTGCAGCTAAGAATATTTTTAGAGAGTAGCCTTGCAATAGGTCAACCTGTTACTCGGGCGCTAGAATCACAATGGTTTAATATGTCATTTTGAATAATTTTTCCAAATCATACGTAAATGATATATGACAGTATCTGTAGGGGTCATGCTAGTCGAAAATCCATGATGTTTATTTTTTTACCTTTCAACTTTGGAGTTACTTATACTCTGATGAAATTATGGCATGTATGAAGCGATCACATT
The DNA here is from genome assembly GCA_026225825.1 of Pistacia integerrima. Lineage (NCBI taxonomy): Eukaryota > Viridiplantae > Streptophyta > Magnoliopsida > Sapindales > Anacardiaceae > Pistacia > Pistacia integerrima. The sequence goes on from CM047749.1 coordinate 56,269,621, forward strand.
TAAACCATAGGTAGTGGAGTATTTTTTGAAACCCAATAGGCTGATATAAGGGTAGACCAGGACACCCTGGCTTTCCTCATTTATGAAAATTGTATCCATTTTTATTCAAAAATAAAAGTTTATTTTCTTTTAAGTGTGAAGCTTGTCAACTTGCAAAATACACCAAGTCTATTTATCTAGCTCATAAATATAAGAGGTCTAGGCTTTTTAAATAATTCATAGTGATATTTGGGGGTCATCTAGAGTTACAAATATTGTAGGGTCTAAGTGGTTCATTACGTTTATTGATGATCACACTAGAGTATGAAAAACAAGTTTGAAGCAGGTCAATTGTTCAAAAGGACTGGCCAGACAGTTGTTTATTAATCTAGTTTCCAAGCTAGGAATGATAAATATCTATTCACCGGCTTGAGGGGGAGTGTAGGATTTCTAGATTAGAATATGATCAAGTTAAGAGTTATCTAAGTCTTATCTAGTTTAAGAGATTGAAATAAAAAGATTATCGAGATTTATTTTCTCTTGATTTCATGTTTAAATCTCTCTATATGAGATTTTGGCCAGTTTGGTTTGTAATTCAAAAATAATTTTGAAAAACTAAGTTACAATTAAAAATTTTAAAGTTTTATCTCTAAATTTTATTTTATATCTTTTTATGAGATTTGGGCCAGTTTGGTTTATGATTCAATTTTTTTTAAAAAAAACTAAGTTACAATTAAAAGTTTTAAAAGCTTTATCTCAATATTTTAAATATTTGAAAATATATCAGGTATTAAAAATTGTTTTTGAAGTTAAAAAGTATATAAAGACTGAGAAAATATATTTTTCTTTTTTTCTATTTTTACACTAATTTTTAGGATTATACGCAAAAACATTGTTTTTTTTAAACATTTCAACTTATTTTAATAAAAACTATTTTCATAAAATTCCTTATATTCCTTGTTTTCGAAAATAAAACACTATTTAAAATTTATAAAAAATAGGCTCTTATTTATATTATAAACTTTTATATGTATTTATGTTATATTTATGGTTGTGATTGTGGTTGTTCAGCTCACGAGATTGTGTTAAATTTTAAGTGTGATTGTTGAAAACTTAACTATCAATTTAAGCTTTTAAGTCAAGTTGTTACGTAACATTGTTAAAGATGTTACTGAATTATCATACATTTGCTTGGTATTTATTGAATGTATACAATCCTTGCTATTTTAACTCAATGCGTAAAGATGCTTGTCTTTGTTCCGTTTCTCGAATTACACCCCGCTTGGAAGAGCTGCAACTATTTAGGTTACAGCAGGAAGCCAATTTTTTTCCTGAGGTAATAGATTAGAAAGAGAAGTCACATAAGAAAAGTGTTAGTGGAAAGAGTAAAACAAATTTAAAAATGACTGACTAATAGTCTCCAGTTAAGCGGCAGAACAATACTGCCCAAAACCCAAACAAAGCGCATGGGAAAGAAAAGGGATGAGCACAGAACTTAGCTAAAGAAAACGAAGTAGAAGAAGCAAAACCCAAGTTTGAAGAGCATCCAAATGACCAGCACATCAAAGACTCCACCTCTGGAAGAGCCAAAGTAGACACTCACGAGTGTATTGCATTTTTATCAAACCTTAACTTGAGGGCAAGTAGAGATTCTCTCGCACTTCAGAGAGAGTTTGCTTTTTATTCTTTTTTAACTCTTGACAGGCAAATACAGAGAGATAATTCTGATGGTTTTAAATTTTTTTCAGGCAACTTCTGAAGATCTGAAAACAATTCTTTAGCGATGTTGGTGGGGTTGAATCTGTGTGAATTCTGTAGGACAAGTTCACTGGAAAGTCAAGGGTATGACTCACTTTCTCTAACTCATTATTTTTCAATGTTCTTTGTGCTTTATGCTTCAAATGAAAAAGAGGAAGCTATCCACTAGACCTTCCATGTGCACATTAGTCTTATAGTGAAATCCATATTTAACATTGCCAGACCTTTAAACTTCAACATATGTATGCATAATATGGGCTGTACCACATAAATTAGCCCTAAGAAACTAATTTTAATGCTTCAGGGAGATCAGCATGGCTGATGCTTCAAGGAGATAGAAACAGCTAATTGTTGTCCATTGTCCTTGATCAAATTTCTCAAGGGTGCTCACTGAAACTTCAATTTGATTTCTTCCTTTCATGCAGTCAATAAATCATTTAGTTCTTACACTTTTGGTTTTAAGATGAAAGTCCTTTCCAGAGATGATTATGTAGTCTCAAATAAACCTGCAGAAGTGTTGAATTCCATGATTATGGTAAAATTGCTTAATTTTCTAACTATAAAGAGTCCAACTATCTAAGAGCATATTTTTTCATTTTGCTAGCAAGTGATATGCTTAGGAGACTCAACCATAGTCCCATATAGATTTACCCAAACAATACTGCCCAAAACCCAAACAAAGTGCATGGGAAAAAAAAGTGACGAGCACAGAACTTAGCTAAAGAAAACGAAGTAGAAGAAGCAAAACCCAAGTTTGAAGAGCATCCAAATGACCAGCACATCAAAGACTCCACCACTGGAAGAGCCAAAGTAGACACTCACGAGTGTACTGCATTTTTATCAAACCTGAACTTCAGGGCAAGTAGAGATTCTCTCGTACTTCAGAGAGAGTTTGCTTTTTATTCCTTTTTAATGCTGGACAAGCAAATACAGAGAGATAATTCTGATGGTTTTATGTTTTTTTCCGGCAAGTTCTAAAAATTTGAAAAAAATCCTTTAGCGATGTTGGTGGGGTTGAATCTGTTTGAATTCTATAGGACAAGTTCACTGGAAAGTCAAGGGTATGACTCTCTTTCTCTCACTCATTATTTGTCAATGTTCTTTGTGCTTTATGCTTCAAATGAAAAAGAGGAAGCTATCCACTAGACCTTCCATGTGCACATTAGTCTTATAGTCAAATCCATATTTAACATTGCCGGACCTTTAAACTTCAACATATGTATCATAATATGGACTGTAGCACATAAATTAGCCCTAAGAAACTAATTTTAATGCTTCAGGGAGATCAGCATGGCTGATGCTTCAGGGAGATAGAAACTGCTAATTGTTGTCCATTGTCTTTGATCAAATTTCTCAAGGGTGCTCACTGAAACTTCAATTTGATTTCTTCCTTTCATGCAGTCAATAAATCATTTACGCTTTGGTTTTAAGATGAAATTCCTTTCCAGAGATGATTATGCAGTCTCAAATAAACCTGCAGAAATGTTGAATTCCATGATTATGGTAAAATTACTTAATTTTCTAAGTATAAAGAGTCCAACTATCTAAGAGCATATTTTTTCATTTTGCTAGCAAGTGATATGCTTAGGAGACTCAACCATAGTCCCATATAGATTTACCCATATTCCAGCTTGCCTTTAAACTGTAGAGCATCTGTGTGGGACCTTTGCATACTAATTTATAATATCCTCTAATCGATTTTTGAAGTGCCTTGCATATGTGGATTTTGTCGATAATGCACACCTTGCTGCAGCTGTAGGAAAGAACAAAAAATGTTTCTTGAGAAGAAGATAGGCATTGCAAGAACAAATCCGAAGCAAAAGAGAAAGGATTCTGCTAGTCATGGGGCCTTTGGAGAACATGGTAGGCTAAGTGGAATTATGTTTTATCTTTGTTATTATTTGTGTGTGTTTGTTTGTGTGCAGTGTAGTCTATGGACGTTTGCATGTTTGTGTTTCCCACTTCTACCTTTTATTTTCTTACTCCTTTGGGTTGAATGGCATCACAAAGTAGTAATCAAACTTTCAGGGGCTCTAGAGCACCACACTGTGTTGCTAATAAACGTAGTGATAGCATTCAGCTGAAGGGGAGGAACACATTTGCAATGCCAAAAAACGTCAGACCACTTTGTGTCCCGTCGACAAATCCAAAAGCCGGGGAAGTGGAAGATTATCATTGTAAATTAAATACAAAGTTCAATAGTATGATTTATTTAAATCTTATAATTTTATTTAAAAAAAGGTAAAATTGAATACTTATATAAATTGGTTTGTTTAATCAACTGGATAAATTTTAATTTAGCTGAAAACCACCTCAAACCGAAAAACACCTGAACGTGGATTTACATTTTTAACTTCAATTTTCAAAATCATAAAGGTGGTTTGAATAGGAAAGATCGATACTTGACATAACTTTGCAATTTTGAAAACCTTAAAGGTTGTTTGTGAAATTTGTCAAAACATTTCTCTTTAATGCATTTGCCTTTTGCAATGACCTTACTTGGGAAAAAACGACCCACGAAAACACTCTTCAATTCATACATGGCTTTGAGATTCAGATCCCCATTTCGTTCGTCTTCAATCTCTCAAAACCCATCTTGAAAGTTAATGTTTTATTTTTGTTAGCTCACTTACACAACCTCACATCTTCAAGCTCCAAAAATGAAGTTTCGTGTTCTTTCAAAAAAACCCCTTGAATGATCGTCACTTGCTAAATTCCTCGAAGAAAATTGTCGATCAGGTAGCTTTACTCTGAATGAAGCATTGTACTTTTTTTATTACATGATTAATTCGAAACCCCTTTCTCCAATTTCATCATTCACCACTTTGTTTAGTGCACTAGCTAAGAAGAAGCATTATTATGAAGTGATTTTGCTATATAAGCTGTTGAATTCAACTGGGTTGTCTCCGGATTTTATGTCTTTGAATATTTTGATGAATTGCCTCGTAATATAGAAAGGGTTTGATGGTTATGCGGTTTTGGGGCGCTTTTGAAGTTGGGTTTTAGCCCAAATACCGTGACATTTACTTGTTTGATTAAAGGTCTGTGTGCAGAGAGAAAGATTATGGAATCAATGGAATTGTTTAAGAAAATGATTGTTATTGGTTGTAGGGCTAATGTGATCACTTGCAACACTTTGATTGGTGGATTGTGTAAAACAGGGAAGATAATTGTTGCCATTAAGTTGCTTGAAGAGATGGTTAATGGGAATAAAGAATCAGTTGTTTTTTGTAGGGACGATGTTGTTGTTTATACTACTATAATTGATGGTCTTTGTAAGGCTTGGATTGGTTGAGAAGGCTAGACAATTATTTTTTGGAACATATGATTCAGAGGGGTGTGGTTCCTGAACATTTATACCTACAACATTTTGATGAAGCGATTATTGCTTGGTGATAGAATTGGTGATGCAAAGGGAGTTGTTTGATTCTATAGCTAGAAAATGGGTATGGAACCTAATGTTGTTTGCTACAATACTTTAATCAATTGGTATTACAAGAATAAAGAAGTCAATGAAGCTCTTAGTCTTATCGAGAGATGATTTCAAAAGGAATTAAGGCCTAATGTGATTACATATTGCACCTTGTTAACTTGGCTTTTTTCTTATAGCTAAGGTGAAAGATGCATGAAATTTAGTTGGTGAGATGCGACTTAATGATGTTTTCCCCTAATTCTTGAACATATAGCATTTTCATTAATGGACTTTGCAAGAACGGATGTGTTTTGGAAGCATTGGAAATGTTTAATGCTCTAGTAAATTAATAAGTTTGTAGTTAGGCATTGAAGGTTGAATTCCCTCATTGATGGATTATGTAAAACAAAGAGGTTGGGAACCGCTTGGGACCTATTTCAAAAATGTTCTCTTCATGGGAAACCTCGGTGCGACGTTGTAACATATAGCATTTTGATCAATGGGTGTGTAAAAATGGACAACTAGAAATGGCAAATGAGTTGTTGTCATATATGGAGGAAAATGGTTGTGCTCCAAATGTAGTCACATTTACTACGCTTATGTTTGGTTTCCTGAATAATGAGATACTAAAAGTTGTTTGAACTCCTTCATAAGATGGTGGAGAAAATGTGAAGCCGATGAATGTACAATGTCCTTAGTCATGCGCTTACTAATGAAGGCCGAAAATTATAGTGAATGTTTGAATGAGCTTCCTCAATTTCCGGTCCAAAAGCGAAATTGATGTTTACTTGATAAACTTTAGTGAGTATTGAACTTTTTTTTTAGAGCAGAATCCTGTAAAAGTTCATCCAAATGCCTCCCAAATGCTCTATATTAGTTACGTAGAGATGGTTCAATAAACACTTTTATCTGTTCGAATTTGATAGGGATGGTGATGGGATGATTAAGAATGATATTTTCCTGATCAGACATACGATACGTGATATGTCTCTATTGTAAGTACATATATTGGAGGTGGCAGCATTGCAGGTTGCGTTGGGATTTACACATGTAGTAGATCTTAGGGGTTTGATGATTATTTTTGGTGTAAATTTCAGTAAGCAAAAGTTGTATATGAGGAATTGTGGAATGGTTCTTACTTCAACTACGACAATAATGGTAGCTTCTCAAGTTCATCTATTCAAGCTAATTAGTTTACTAGACAATTGTATGTTGTAACTGATTAACTTCATTCATTGATATTCTCAATTATCCAGGCTTGATAAATCTTGATTTATTTATAGTGTTTCACATGTTTCTGTTTCTCATTTTTAGTTTAGATCTGATAAGACTAGAACTTACCAGGCGTGTCTCTAATGTAGTTATGCACGAGCATGTGCTCTTTCAAATGATAGTTGATGAAGACAAAGCAAAAAGAGCATTAGAGAAGGTTTTTCCCTAGAATATCTTAAAGAATATGGATGCACAATAAAGGCCGATCAATGGGGTCTACCTGTTGGAACAGTTAAAATGACAACATTGCAATCAAGAAAAATATGTTCTGGTGTTACATGTGCAGTTGCTGTAACAATGATCGTGGAGATTTGGTTGATATGGGATTTCAAATTGCCATTGAAATCTATGAAGCAGCATGGTCTGAAAATGCACTCGTGTAAGAACCCCTAAGTTTATTTAAGGTTGTTATCTTATAGCTTAGTTAATAGGCTGTTAACTAAGGTATGAGTTGTGCTTTTTAGAGCTAAATCTATCTCAAATCTGTACAGATTTCATTTCATCATCTGTTTTGTAAGTTCATTTATTTATTTTTTTTTTTGGAGGATTTGCCGTTTTACCATTTTCTAGTAGATTCTTGATGTTGTGAAATGTTGGACTAAACTACGGTAGTTATAATGTCTAGTAGATAATATTTTTGCTCCTTAGGTGATGGAGGGGGAGAAGAATATCATAGATAGATAATATAGGATTCTATATAGGGTGATAGAGAGAAATTAATAGGTTAAGAGGGGAAATCAAGAAAGGGATACCAAGGACTCAAATACTCGGTCCTAAAATGTAGAAGATAAGGACTAAATACCCATTTGTGTCCTTCCTTTACGTCCTGCATCGTCAGGTTATTGCCTTTAGGATAAATTTCTGCCAACTACAATTGGAAACATTACATTCTGCATAATTTACACTGAAAAATATTTGCTCCAAAACTATTTGTTCCTGATAATTGACTGACTCATTGTTGTTTTCTGTGTAGTTATTTTTTCTAAACTCTTGAAGCTTGGACCACATTGATTGTTTTAGAGCGCTAAATTACATGCATTCGTTGGCCATATGGGCAATGGACTCTTACAAGGCCAAAACCTTGTAGGAATGGGATGAAACCAATAGTAAATGAAGAATGTCTGAATAGATATCATGCAGGATTCTGCAAAGTTCCTCACCTTTTAAAGGTATCGGATGAGAAAACACTTAAAGGATTTTTTACAGTCACTCTTGTATTACACATGCAAGAAGATGTTTCCATAATTGATTGGTTCTTGTGACTTATTACTATCATGCAATTTTATGTACAGTTAATGAGTTGTATTTTAAAAGAAAACATTTGAAATGTTTATGTAAATTATATTGTTCAACCATTAGTCATCCGATTCTTGTAACTATTTTCAGAATTTAGTTTTGATGGGTACCATTGTTTCCAAATTTTGCAAGAAATAAAGGTCATAACAGAGATTACAATGTTATGGGAACTAGGAAACACATTCATAACAAAAGTTCTTTATTAAGAGGGGTGTATGTTTAACCGTTTAATCACTTGATATGTGCTGATCATATCTATTAATGTATCAGTTAACATTTATGATCTTCAGTATCAGTTATTAGTTTTATAGTATTAGATCAATTTTATGTTTTACAATATTAGAACAATTATTAGTTCATGGTATCAGTTCATTTATCGGTTATTAGTTTTAATGTATCAGAAATGAACTAATAAAGTAAACAGTTAATAATAATAGTTTCAGTACTAGATACTAGGCGTTAAGAATACATAATCAAAGAAAATATATAATATATATCTCTAGTTTATTGATATCAGTTTATAAGAAATAATTCAGATAATTATACCATAATTACAAAGACAATATTTTCAGAAAAGTATAAGTAAAGAAAAAATGTTTTACAAAATCATCTATTCATTGAGTATTTTTAGGTCAACACAAGAATCATGCTGAGTAGTGATTTTCGCTCGAGGTTAGGTCTACACGACAGCTTCATTTTGCATGCCATGCTGCATGTAATGATGTATTCTGCATAAGGGTTACCACCCATGAGGAGGTGGTGGGCCGTGGTCGTGTCTAAAAATTCAAAGCCATCGTGCCATGGGCCATGCCGTGCCTAGGCCTGAATAGTTTCGTGCCCTGTTGTGCCGTGCCAACCCACAAAATTTGAAGGTCATGGCACGGTCCGTTAATATCGTGCCATGTAACGCCTCACTTGAGGTATGTAGTTAAATTATTGTTGCATTGCTTGGATGTTTATTGATTTGTTCTCATTTGAGCTTGCATGTTGTTATTTTTGGTTGGTTGGCCCTTAGTTGAATTTTGTTAAAGTTATTTTGAGAAAAATGTGAAGAAAATCCCTTAAACTTTAATTAGGGGTAAAATGGTCTTTTCACTCAAAATTAGTTGAAAAATTGGGGAGTGAAAAGGGATAGAATTTCATGGAGAATGTAATAAAAATGAGGGCATTATTGTAATTGATGAAGGGACATAGATGGAATTTCTAAGAAAGAGCAAGGGCAAAATGGGAAACTATATATATTATTATGTAATAAGAGTTCAAGAGTAGAAACCCTAGCCACTCTATCCCTCCATTCTTGCCATTCTCTACTCAAATTCTCTCAAATTTCTTCACTAGATTTCCAAGGAAATTCATAGATTTTGGGTATTTTTGAGTGGATTTTCAATCCTAATCATCCAAAGGTAAGATTCTTGCATCAAGATGTGAGATTAAATTTTAAAGTTTTGAATTCTCATGGTTTTATATGCTTAGGGTTTAAGAGGAAAGGGAATTCTATCAAAGAGTAATTATAGTGTTGGAGTTGCTCAAATTCAAGGTAAGTAAATCCAACCAAGTTAAGATTTAAGAAAATCAAGTGAGTAGAGATTTCTTTTAATGATGTATGTGTTATGATTATTGAGAAATTGAGATGAGATTGATGATGAATTATGCTTGTTGTTGGATATATTTGAATTATGAGAAGTGCTTTTGATTGTATGATGATGGGTTGAAGTTTGATTGAAGTTAAAAGAAGTTTGAGTAAACTTTTTGGAGTGTTTTTACTTGACAAGTTTTGTGATGATACAAGGGAGCTTTACTCCCATTTTGGATGGTTAAATAAAGAAGAAGAGTGATAGCTAAAGTATAATTTATGTTTGCGCATTTATTGTTTGATGAAATGCCTAAGTGAAAACTGCCCTGTCACAGCCATGACTTTTTGAGTGATTTTTTGGCATCTCACATATTGAACTAGGTTGAGACCAAAACATAAAAGTTTTAGCCCTGTCTCTAATCTTTAAAACAAGAGCAATCAGATATGTATAACTCAAATTATGCCTTCTTGAGTGTGACCTATGCAGAATGACTATCTTAATGCAACATTGCATTTGTGCATTTCATGAGTACATAAATGAGCATGAATCATCTATATGCATTAATTATGTATTAGAGAAAGAGTAGAGAACTTTGAGTGTGAGCTTTATTAATAGAAAATAGAGAAAAAGAGAATATAGTAGGTTGTGCGATGGGGAACCCGTGAGTAATGGGTAGAGTATTCCCGCATGTACGCCGCATTGAGAGAGCGGCATGAGTATGAGAGAGAGAAGTGGTGTAGCCCGTGAGAGTGTATGCAGATGAGGGCTATACCTGAGAGTACCCGAGAGAGAGATTATATACTCACATGGCCAAGGGTTCCGAATCCATACATAACCGAGTCCGATCGGCTAAAAACGAGTAGAAGTCATGGAGAACGGGAGCGAGTCCCGGCCGTGCCCCCGGTAAGATGGGGTCGTGACTTACTAAAGAGAGTTAGTAGAAAAGAGTTCTAAGAAAGAGAAATGGAGAGAGAAAAGAGTATTACTAGACCTACAGTGCAAGCAAACAACTTCGAAATCAAGCCGGCAATCATTCTGATGATCCAGCAGTCGGTTAGATTTAATGGAGATTTGAAGGAAGATCCGAATCAGCATATTGCAAATTTCTTAGAAATTTGTGACACCTTCAAGTCAAATGGAGTGTCGGATGATGCTATTAGGCTGAGATTATTCCCATTCTCGTTGGGAGATAAAGCAAAGGGGTGGTTAATGGCATTACCACCGGGAACAATAACAACTTGGAATGAGCTAGCACAGAAATTCCTTACCAAGTTCTTTCCTCTAGCTAAGTCATCGAAATTGAGAAATGATATCACATCATTTCTACAAGAGGATTCTGAGTCGTTGTATGAGGCTTGGGAGAGATACAAGGAGTTAATGAGGAAGTGTCCACACCATGGGTTGCCGGGCTTTGGCTTCAAGTCCAAAGCAAACGTTCTACAATGGGTTGATGGGTAATGTGCAAACCATGGTGGATGCAGCTTCTGGAGGGGCCTTGCAGAATAAGACGCTAGAGGAGGCTTATGAGTTGCCTGAGGTTTTGGCAAGCAACAATTATCAAAGACCGAATGAGAGAGCAACATCAAGGAAATCTTCGGCTCTTCATGAAGTTGATGCCTTTACAGCCATCTCAGCCCAACTCACAGCACTTCAAAAATAGTTGGGAACTATGCAGGTAAACTCTATACAAGCACCTCAACTAACGTGTGATTTTTGTGTAGGGAACCATATGAGCAGTGAGTGTCAAGTTGGGAACACATTTGCTTCGTCATCTTCATCAACAGAGCAAGTAAATTACTTGGCAGGAAATCAAAGACAACCAAACAACCCGTTCTCCAACACATACAACCCGGGATGGAGAAATCATCCAAATCTGGCTTGGGGAAATCAGAACCAGCAAAATACTCAATGGAACCAGAGAACGGTTCCAAATAACCAACCAGGGGTGACTAATCAACCGGGAGATCAAAGAGTGTCGAAGTTGGAGGATATGTATGGGAAATTTATGCAAGAAACCACGGGATTCATGAATGAGATGAGGACAAATTTCAAAAATCAAGGGGCGTCCATTCGGAATCTTGAGGTTCAGATGCGCCAATTGGCTGAGAAATTTAATGATAGACCGCAGGGTCTCTGCCAAGCAACACGGTGACTAACCCACGTGAGCAAGCAAATGCCATTATGTTGAGGAGTGGGACAGTTTTGGAAGAGGTTGAACGAACTGAAAAGGAAGAATCGGAAGAGGAAGTTGACGAGGAAATTGAAGCTGAAAAGAAACCAAGTGGTTTGGAGGATGAGAAAAATGAAAAGGATGAAAGACAAAAGAAGAAGGATAAATTGCCATTTCTAGAGATACCACCAGAGTTGGCACATCATACCCCACCCGTGCCTTTTTCTCAGAGATTGAAGAAAAAGAATCAGGATAAGCAATTTTTAAAGTTTATTGAAATTTTTGAAAAATTGCACATTAACATTCCTTTTGCAGATGCATTGCAGCAGATGCCAAGTTATGTGAAGTTCTTGAAGGAAATCTTATCGAATAAAAGGAAGTTAGAAGACGAGGAAATGATGATGCTCACGGAGGAATTTAGTGCCATCCTCTAGAAGAAGTTACCCCCGAAGCTCAAAGATCCAGGGAGTTTTACTATTCCTTGTATTATAGGAGATATTACATTTGATCGTGTTTTGTGTGATCTAGGAGCTAGCATTAATTTGATGCCCTTTTCTGTTTTCAAGAGATTAGGAATTGGTGAAGTAAAGCCAACGACCATGTCATTGCAATTAGCGGATAGGTCAATAAAACACCCAAGGGGGATAGTGGAGGATGTGCTGGTAAAGGTGGGAAAGATAATTTTTCCAGCAGACTTTGTGGTGTTGGACATGGAAGAGGATAAGGCCGACCATTCTTGGCCACGGGGAGAGCACTAATCGATGTGCAAGAGGGGAAGTTACTGTTGAGGGTTCAAGATGAGACAGTAACTTTCAATGTTTTTGAGGCAATGAAGTTTCCGGCTAAATCGGATTCATGTTTTAGTGTCGATGTGGTGGATAAACTGGTTGTGGACGCTATTGAAGAAAACACCCCACAGTTACCTCTAGAAGCGTGTATAGCCAAGTCAAAAACAGTAGAGGTAGAAGAGTCAGAGAGGAATGATTGTGCTAGGATGTTAGAAGAACTTCAACCAATTGATGAGGGTCAAGATGTAGAATTTGAGGAGTTTGATTTTGACAAAGAAAAGGAAAAGGAGAAAAATGAAGAACCTCCAAAGCTTGAATTGAAACCTTTACCTTCCAACCTCAAATATGCTTATCTTGGAGACTCAGAAACCTTCCCGGTGATTATTAGTTTAGATTTGAGTACATTAGAGGAAGAGCGATTGATTAGGGTGTTGAGAGAACATAGACTAGCAATTGGATAGACCATCTCGCCATCATTTTGCATGCATAAGATACTCATGGAGGATGATTTTAAGCCTAGGGTGCAACACAACGGAGATTGAATCCTTCGATGAAGGAAGTGGTGAGAAAGGAGGTGGTGAAACTCTTAGATGCGGGGAGTATTTACCCGATTTCCGATAGCCCATGGGTGAGCCCGGTATAAATGGTTCCGAATAAGGGAGGTATTACGATGGTAAGGAATGAGAGTAACGAGTTAATACCAACAAGGACGGTGACGGGCAGGAGAGCAGGATATGCCTATTACTGTTTCCTGGATGGGTATTCAGGATATAATCAGATTGCCATAGCTCCTGAGGATCAAGAGAAAACGACCTTCACTTGCCTCTACGGCACCTTTGCTTACCGAAGGATGCCATTTGGGTTATGCAATGCACCAGCAACATTCCAAAGATGCATGATGTCAATCTTTGGAGACATGGTGGAACGGTTTATAGAAGTCTTCATGGATGACTTCTCGCCTTTTTGGTTCATCGCTTTGATAGCTGTCTAACTAATCTCTCTTTTGTTTTGCAACGATGTAAGGATACAAATTTGGTGCTAAACTAGGAGAAATGTCACTTCATGGTCAAGGAAGGAATAGTGCTCGGGCATAGGATCTCCAAGGATGGAATAGAAGTTGATCAAGCAAAGACAGAAGTGATTGAGAAGCTACCACCAGCATCAAATTTCAAGGCAGTTCAAAGTTTCTTGGGGCATGCGGGGTTTTACAGACGTTTCATCAAGGATTTTTCTAACATTTCTAAACCCCTTTGCAATTTGTTGAATAAAGATGTTGTTTTTTACTTTAATGATGATTGCATGCATGCTTTTATAACTCTAAAAAAATTATTAGTATATGCACCTATTATTGCAGTTCCCGATTGGGGACTACCTTTCGAATTAATGTGTGATGCTAGTGATTTTGCTTTAGGGGTAGTTTTAGGACAGAGGAAAAACAAAATGTTACATGTAATTCGGTATGCTAGCAAAACACTCGTTGATGCACAATTGAATTACACCACCACTGAAAAAGAAATGTTGGCTATAGTTTTTGCTTTTGACAAGTTCTTCTTATTTGTTAGGTGCAAAGGTGATCGTATACACGGACCATTCAGCAATCAGGCACCTATTGGCAAAGCAAGAAGCAAAACCGTGGCTGATAAGATGGATTTTACTACTTCAGGAGTTCGAGTTGGAAATTCGGGACAAGAAGGGGTCAGAAAATGTGGTGGCGGATCACTTGTCAAGGATCGAAAGACCAATCAAGGGAAATGAAGAGGAATTGCCAATTACAGAAATATTTTCGAATGAGAAGTTGATGAGAGTGGAGGAATCACCATGGTATGCGGATGTTGCAAACTATTTGGCATCAAGGGTGCTCCCAAGTGGTATGACATATCAACAAAAGAGAAAATTCTTCTCATATTTGAAGTACTATTTTTGGGAAGAACCTTTTCTTTACCGACATTGTGCTGATCAAATAATACGGAGATGTGTCCTAGAGGAGGAGATGGAAAGCATTCTACGGCATTGTCATGAGAAGGAAGTAGGTGGCCATTTTGGGGGAGCTAGAACAGCAGCCATGGTTTTACAATCAGGGTTTTATTGGCCAACCCTCTTCAAGGATTCTTTCCAGATGATTCAAGAGTGTGACCAATGTCAACGGCTGGGCAGTGTTTCAAAAAGAGATGAGATGCCGTTGAACAATATCTTGGTAGTTTAGCTTTTTGATGTGTGGAGGATTGATTTTATGAGTCCTTTCCCAAGTTCCTTTGGGAACACATTTATCTTAGTAGCGGTGGATTACATGTCAAAGTAGGTTGAGGCAGTAGCATTGCCGAGTAATGATGCTAGGGTAGTGATTAAATTTGATTTTTTCAATATAGTCCCCTACATAATTACATAAAACCCTCTGCTAATTTTAAAATAAACATAAATTACGAGGGTTAAAATAAAATTTTACAAAATTAATTAAAAAAAAAAAAAGTTTTACTATTATATATATATATATATATTTTTTTAACCGTTTGCTAGCAACGGTCACATGCCCAACGGTTATAATATAAATTATAACCTTTCTTTTTTTTTCATCCCAACCCTAAAACAACTATACTATAAATAACTCTAAAATCTTTCATTTTTTCCATGCCAATCAATCTCTCAATCTCTCCACTCCAACTCTCTAATCAATTTCTCATTTAATTTATATTTATAATTTATTCATATTATTTATTTATATTATTCGATTTTTTCCTATTTTTCAATATCATCATAATTTCATATTATTATTTAATTTCTTTTCATTTTAATTATTTATTATTTTATCATAAATTTATAATGACTTCCCCAAATGAGTTTTACGTTCCATCCATCGAAGAAATGGACTTTTAATCCATTTTCACCATTTTCTCTAGAGGAAGCAACTGCAATTCCACAACCATATTCGGTCGGGACGAGGTGTAGCCAAAAACATGCGAGCTACGAGTCAACGGGCACCGGCATAGCCCAACCCCCCGATCGTCAAAGAGGGTCGTGTTCGATGTATGACGATACTTCACCAAATCAAAACGGCCAAAGACAAATGGGGAGGGGGAAGAATCGTGTGGGATATGTAATTTCTGTGGAACCATTATTGGCACTGAGAAGGGGACTTCGACGATGCGACGACACGTGGAAAAGAAGCACCCCCACATAATATAGTTGCCCGATGCATCTTCAAGCGGATCAGGTAGACAAATTCAAACTCAACTTAATTTTAATCCACAATCCTCAACTCTCTCAACATGACAATACAATG
This sequence comes from Pistacia integerrima, assembly GCA_026225825.1. Taxonomy (NCBI): domain Eukaryota; kingdom Viridiplantae; phylum Streptophyta; class Magnoliopsida; order Sapindales; family Anacardiaceae; genus Pistacia; species Pistacia integerrima. Next base: position 56,285,147 of record CM047749.1, read on the forward strand.
CACATGTTGCACAAGAGGAAATAACAAGATATATAGTTGCTACGGACTCTCCCATTTGTTTATCTGAAAATCCTTTTTTTATTCATATGGTTAAAACTACATTTTGTCCAGTATATACCCCTGTTATTAGAACTACAAGTAGAAGAGATATACTAAAAGTTTATAACAAAATAAATAATAAACTTAAAAACAAATTTCAAAATTTTAGGAATATATCTATTGCACTTACATCAGACATATGGGCTTCTAGATCAAAAACCGATTTTTTAACTATCATAGTACATTTCGTAGATCATAATTGGGGTTTACAACAAAAAATGATAGGTTTTAAACCATTTTATGAAAAACATAGTGCTGAAACTATTTATTTTACAATTCTTGCAGTTAGCCAAGAATATTTATTAACTGATAGAGTTGTAGCGTTAACGCTTGATAATGCAACTGTTAACATCGCGACAATCTCTTTATTTGAAAAGAGATTGGATCCGCGTGGTGAAGGCAAATTTTTTCACCAGAGATATGATTGCCACATCATCAATTTGATAGTTAAAGCAAGTTTAGATGCTATACATTCGAAGATGGAGAGGGTGTGTAGAGCTATCGAATTTATCGTCGGTGGTAGCAATAAAAGATGGCAAGAGTACGTCAAATATTGTAAGCAAGAGGACCCACCAGTTCGACCTTTGAAGTTATGTACAGACATGCCTATCCGTTGGAACTCTACCTACTTGATATTGGAAAAAGCTTTGCCAACCGCGAAACAAATTACAGATTTCGTCAACCGGAAGAACCGTCCAGAGGAAGTTGTTAGCTATGATGATTGGGCGGTTTGTGAACCTTTTTATTAATTTCTTCAAATTTTTTATGATGCTACTAATACATTAAGTGATATTTATTATCCAACTACTAATTTAGTGTTAGATATTTTATTTCAAATTGCTAAAACTTTTGCTCAATATAGATATAATAACATTTTAAGTGAAATTGTTTTAAATATGGAAGAAAAATATAAGAGATATTGGTTAGATATACCATTCTTATATGGATTAGGCCTTGTTTTAGATCCTAGGTTTAAATTACATGTTGTTAACTGTATAATTACTGAGATAGGCCAGCATTTAGGACATGATTATATGTCTTATTTGACTGACTTTAAACAAAAATTGGATAGCTTTTTTCTTTATATGAGAACATGTACAATGGAAGTAGAAGTGGAACGTTCAAGAGAGAGGATTCGGACCTTAATGTAGCCCTCCATCAAGGATCGAGCAAGTGGACGTATGTGGAACGTGGCGAAAGTAGCAGCTCCAGCTCATACATACGTGGACCAAATGAGCTAAATCGCTATCTACAAGTGGACCTGTCTTTTATGATGATGAAGGAGCAACATGATATGGATATTCTTCAATGGTGGAACCAACATGAAAGTCGATTCCCCATTGTAGCCCAAATGGCATGTGGCATTTTATTTGTGCCGGTTTCTACAATTGCATCCGAGTCAATATTTTCAACGAGTGGTCGAATTGTTGAAGACAGAAAACTTTCTTTAACCGATGAGATGATTGAAGTGATAACATGTTTACGAGATTTGACTCATGCAGAAAGAAGACTACAACAGCACCTTAAAGATCCTGAACTACTCGAACTCTTTAAGAATACAGATTTGAATGATGTAAATATTGATGACGATGAAAATGAATAATTTAATTAAAAAAATTATTTAATTGTTTATTTGTGAAGCGTGAATGTGTGAAACGTGAATTTATGTTAAAAATTAAAATTAACTATTAATTAATTTATTATTTTTTAAAATTAATTATATTTTTAGAAACTTACTAATCTATCCTTGAAAAATACTAAAAACCCCTTACAAAATTTTGTTTCGCCCCCAAAATATAAAAAAAGATCGGGGAAAAAAATTGTCTAGGCCCATAGGACCGATCCTTAGGACCAGGTGCGGGTCCTCATTCCCAGGCTCGGGCCTGCTTGGGACTGGTCCCTGCCCACCTCTAGTGATGAGGTTATGTTGAGTCGGACTTCAAGATTCCATGACCTTGAGATCACGTCGATCTACTGATTTTTGGGCTACCAAGACTTTCGAGCTTATGACAAAAATCACACACAACAGGATTTCTTGTGGTCTTTCTTACTTTTAATATAAGTAATCAGTTTATGCATGTTTAAAGTTAAGTAATCAGTTTATGCATTTTTAAAGTTAAATGTTTTGCACTTAAATAATATTTTTATAAAGGAGATTAAATTAATAGTAATAATTTTGATTACGCATTATTGAAGTTATAAAAGTAGTTATGCTCTTGGTTGACGTAAAAAAAATTTAATCAATAAGCAAACATTGATTATAAATGTTTAACATTAAAATTCATTGATTCCCTTAAAATTAACTTGGCTTCTATGAGTATCGTGGTTAAACATTATTAAAATTATCTCATAAAATTTGTGGTTCATAGGATTGACTTAAAAACAAAGAGGAGAAGATGGAAAATTTAATCAATAAAAAATAAACGAATGTTAAGTAAATACATAATGATCCATCCACTACCATTGAATAAGAGAAATTAATTGAAAAAATTAGCATGTCAAAACATTGAGAGAAAAGTTTAAGATTCTATCTCATATTTCATTAATTCTCTCGCAGAATATGATACGTTGAAAAACTAGAATAGAAAAAGTCTTATAGCTATAAATTTTTTCTCTTTTCTAATTGATTCCATCTATTATTGGAAGTATAGTCTCTAATGAACTTCAAATCTGACTTTGTTGTCTTGTGGTGCACCTCTAATAATGTTTCTAATAAACAACATAAAAACTGATTTTATAAATGAAGAAGTTTTAACTAGAAAAGGATATGGACCTAATGTTGTTTGCTACAATACTTTAATCAGATGGTGTTGCAAGAATAAAGAAGTCAACGAAGTTCTTAATCTTTATCAAGAGAAGATTTTAGAAGGAATTAGGCCTAATGTGATTATAAATGACAATTTGTTAACTTGCATTTTCATTTATAGACTTTGCAAGAATGGATGTGTTTCGGAAGAAGTGGAAACGTTTCATACTTTAGTAAATAATATCAATTTTGGTATATTTAAAAGTTTGAAGAACAAATAGAATTTTTTTTTTTATATATATATATCATTATAAATTAAATACAAAGTTCAATAGCATGATTTATTTAAATCTTATAATTTTATTAAAAAAAAGGTAAAATTGAATACTTATATAAATTGGTTTGTTTGATCAACTTGGATAGTTTTGGATTTAGTTGAAAACCACCTCAAACCGAAAAACACCTGAACGTGGATTTACATTTTTAACCTTCAATTTTCGAAATCATAAAGGTGGTTTGAATAGGAAAGATCAATACTTGACATAAGTTTGAAATTTTGAAAACCTTAAAGGCTGTTTGTGGAATTTGTCAAAACATTTCTCTTTAATGCATTTGCCTTTTGCAATGACCTTACTTGGGAAAAAACGGCACACAAAAACACTCTTCAATTCATACATGGCTTTGAGATTCAGATCCCCATTTCGTTCGTCTTCAATCTCTCAAAACCCATCCTCGAAATTTAATGTTTTATTTTTGTTAGCTCACTTACACAACCTCACATCTTCAAGCTCCAAAAATGAAGTTTTGTATTCTTTCAAAATAAATTCCTTGAAGAAAATTGTCGATCAGGTAGCTTTACTCTGAATGAAGCATTGTACTTTTTTTATTACATGATTAATTCGAAACCCATTTCTCCAATTTCATCATTCACTACTTTGTTTAGCGCACTAGCTAAGAAGAAGCATTATTATGAAGTGATTTTGCTACATAAGCTGTTGAATTCAACTAGGTTGTCTCAAGATTAAATATCTTTGCATATTTTGATGAATTGCTTGTGTAATATTGAAAGGGTTTTGGATAGTTTTGCGATTTTTGGGGGGATTTTGAAGAAAGGTTTTAGCCCAAATGCTGTGACTTTTGATTGTTTGATTAAAGGTCTGTGTGTAGAGAGAAAGATTATGGAATCAATGGAATTGTTTAAGCAAATGGTTGTTGTTGGTTGTAGGCCTAATGAGATCACTTGCAGCACTTTGATTGGTGGATTGTGTAAAACAGGGAAATTAAGTGTTGCCATGGTTAATGGGAATAAAGAATTTGGTGTTATTTGCAGGCCAAATGTTGTTACTTATAACACTATAATTGATGGTCTTTGTAAGGTTGGATTGGTTAAGAAGGCCAGAAAACTATTGTTGGAATATATGATTCAGAGAGGTGTGGTTCCTCACATTCGTACTTACAACATTTTGATAAACGGTTATTGCTTGCCAGATAGAATTGGAGATGCAAGGGAGTTGTTTGATTCTATAACTAGAAAGGGGTATAGGCCTAATGTTGTTTGCTACAATACTTTAATCAATTGGTATTGCAAAACAAAGAAGTCAGTGAAGCTCTTAGTCTTTATCGAGAGATGATTTCAAAAGGAATTAGGCCTAATGTGATTACATATAGCACCTTGTTAATTGGCTTTTTTCTTATAGCTAACGTGAAAGATGCACATAATTTATTTGGTGAAATGCAACTTAACGATGCTTTTCCTAATTCTTGGACATATAGCATTGTCATTGATGGGCTTTGCAAGAACGAATGTGTTTTGGAAGCATTGGAAATGTTTAATGCTCTAGTAAATAATAAGATTGCAGTTAGCATTGAAGGTTTGAGTTCCCTCATTGATGGATTATGTAAAACAATTCATGGTATACAACATTTACTATCAGATACTATTTTAGACAGCTAAATGATAATGCTGGGTTCTTATGTGATACCTTAAGAATTTAGGTTAAATGGTAACTTGCTATGATATTAAAGTGTACAGATCATGATTTGAGTCTCCTATCTATTACATCCTGCTATAAAATTTGCATGTCATATTCAACTAGTACATTGTTGTTGTATAATGGCTATTTTCAATATTTGTGTTTATAAAAAATTAGCCTGATGTCTCTTTAGTGTACCATCGAAATTGCAGACCCCGTATGATTGGATGTATTATATATACTTGAATACTTAACCGTGAAGTTTCTTCCTTTCAGTGGGTGTCTGATTACTTATCTCAACAGATGAAGAATACAGATGGTTTGCTACATTTGTGCGCTTATTGGGCTCATTTGGAGCTAAATTTGGGAAAAGATCAAGCTGAAGCTCCGGGCTTTTGGGAGAGCCTGGTTTGGCCCATTCATCTTTTTCTCTTTTTTATCCTTGTATAGTTTAATATGATTGATTTATGATTCATCTTTGTATTTTTTCCGTATAACTTGCTTTTTGTCTGTGCAGCGGGTCAATGTTGGAAGCCTGGCAAGGTTATATTGGGACATTTAAATGAAGCTAGGTCTATCTACAGGAGATGCTACAATAAAAGATTTAGTGGGATAGGTTCAGAGGTATAATTCTTTTACATTACTTGCTTTCAATTATTCTAGATATATTTATGGACAGGATTTGAATTTGAAAGTTTTTAAACTGGTTTCTTCCTCCTGCCTTCTCATTTTTTTTTTTTTGGAAAATTGTTGCTTTTAGTAGTATATGTTGCGACTTTATTTAATCAATTGATATTTGTCATCTGCAATGCAAACATTTCTATCTGTATTCTCTTTTTGTTGCTGATGGAAGTTGAAACCAGACAAATGGCTTAAGTCAAGGTTGTTAAAATGTTGTTTATCAAGGAGGGCAATTTATGGAGATCTTTTGAACTCTTGACATAGAATCATGCTCTGCAGCTAAGAATATTTTTAGAGAGTAGCCTTGCAATAGGTCAACCTGTTACTCGGGCGCTAGAATCACAATGGTTTAATATGTCATTTTGAATAATTTTTCCAAATCATACGTAAATGATATATGACAGTATCTCTGGGGATCGTGCTAGTTGAAAATCCATGACGTTTATTTTTTTTAACTTCAAACTTTAGAGTTACTTATACTCTGATTAAATTGTGGCATATCTGAAGCAATCACATTTAAACCATAGGTAGTAGAGTAGTTTTTGAAACACAATAGGCTAATATCTTTTTCCACTTTGCTTATTTTTTCCAATATGTTTGGAGAAAAGTTTCTTAATTCAAGCTTTACTTTCCGAGTTTCATGTCAAAATATGCTATAGGTTAAATAAAACTTATTGATGTAAATAATTTATATGACTTATCATAAAGTCATCTAAGTTCTCTCTTTTCTATGATCAATTTAGGGTTTAGTTTGATAAAGTTAACCTTGTTATTTTCATCTTATCTTGATTGGCCTTACTATGTTTAATCGGATTGTTTCTCAACTCTCTGCGCTTGCTCTCGCTCCCATTCATATTACATGATCTCATTGATGATCTCACTACATCATCTAAAGTTATTGACAATTCTTGCTTCTTGATTTTATGATATTGAAAATATTGTTTTGGGTCAACAACTCTAGGGTGACTTTCTTCAGTTGTTATGTACTGCCTTTTGAATTTGTTGATATATTCTTTTCCTAAAAAATAGAGTTATTCAAGACATATGCCACAACTGGTTGTGTTTTGAGAGGGAATACAGGACACTTGAAGATTTTGACCACGCTGCACAGAAGGTACACATTCTTGCTGTAGTTTTAATTTATTTGTTTTAAGTGCCAATTAATCACGTATTTCTTTTTTCAGTCTAATGTGTATGATGCATTTGCATTGCTATTGAGAATTAGTATGTATAGATTCGTTAAAAAACAATTAAAGTGTTTAACTAATGGTGTTTTAGCTGGTTGCGATGTCCACCTTATCTAGTAACCATATTTGTTTGACTAAAATGTGCCACATTAGCAGTTGTCTTTGATGACCTCAAATGATGTGCTTGTAAATGAGTTGTGTTTATGTAATGCCCAACATGAAGGTACATGATTTAATTTATGCTTTTATAGCCCTTAGTTAATTTTGGTTAAAGTGATTTTAAGAGAATATGAAGAAAATGCCTTAAACTTGCATTAAGGGTAAAATGGTCTTTTCACTCAAAATTAGTTGAAAAAGTGGGGAGTGAAAAGAGATAGAATTTCATAGAGAATGCATTAAAAATGAGGGCATTATGGTAATCGACTAAGGGACATAGATGGAATTTTCAAGAAAGAGTAAGGGCAAAATGGGAAAGTGTGTTTATAAACTAAAGTGTTAAGGGTTTGAAATCCTTATTTTCTTCATTCCACCGCCACACTCCTCCCCCATTTTCTCGTAAATTTTCATTCAATCCTCCAAGGATTTTGAGGGCTTTTGAGTGGTTTTTCATAGGGTTTTGATTTTAGGCTTCAAAAGGTAAGAATTCATGCTATTTATCTATGATTTATTTGTGTAAAAGTTGAGTTCTTATAAAGTTTATGCTTAGGGTTAAGAGAAGATTTGAATCCAGCAAGAGTAGAGAGCTCAGAAGAGACTACTTAAGCATAAGGTAAGTAAATTCCACTCAAAATCCAACTCAAGTTAAAGTTTAAGAAAATCAAGTGAGTAGAGATTTCTTTTAAATATGCATATGTTATGATTATTAAGAAATTGAGATGAGATGGATGATTAGTTATGCTTGTTGTTGGATATATTTGAATATGAGGAGTGTATGTGATGGTTTGATGATGGGTTGAAATTTGAAGAATTGGAGAAACTTTTGGGATTGTTTTTGCCGTGTAGGTATGGTGATGTTACAAGAGAGTTTTTCTCTCAATTTGGATGGTTTAAGAAACAAATAGAATGATAATTACATTAGGGTTTGTTTATGCACAAGTATTGTTTGATGAAATGCCTAAGAGAAGTATGAGTTGAGTAGAAACCTTAATTTTATGCAACATTGCATATGTGCATTTCATAAGTGCATTTAAGTAAGAAATTTTAAGCATGAGCCATCCATATGCATATAATTGTGTATGTGTAGAAACTTAAGAAAGAATAAAGAATAAAAAATAAAAAATAAAAAATAAAGAAAGAAAGAATAAAATATTCTAAGAATAAAGAGAAAGAAAGAATAAGCTTTAAGAATTAAAGAAAGAAAAAGTTTTAAAGAAGAGAAAAGAATAGGTCGGTCTGATGGGGAATCGTGAGTGTTAAGAAGAAATTCCCTCACACACGTCACCTTAATTGAGTGGCATAAGAAGAAGAAGAATTGTAAAGAAAAGAATAGGTCGGTGTGATGGGGAACGGTGAGTGTTAAGAAGAAATTCCCACATACAAGTCACCTTAATTGAGTGGCATAAGAAGAAGAAAAATTGTACGATCCGTAAGAGTGTATGTGGATGAGGGTTGTACCAAGAAGAATTCCTACATGCATGTCACCTTAATTGAGTGGCCTAAGAAGAAAGAAAAAAATTTACGGTCCGCAAGAGTGCATGTAGATGAGGACTGTACTCACTCACATGGCCAAGGTTCCAAATCCATACATCAACCGAGTCCGATCGGCAAAGAATAAGAAAAGAAGGAATAAGAAAAGAAAAGAAAGAATAAGAAAGAATCAGAAAGCTTGAACAACCAAAGAAAATAAAAGAAACAAGGAAGAAAAGAGAAGCTTGGGCAAGCAAGACAAGAAGAGAAAAGAAAAGCATAAAAAGAAAAAGAAAAGAATAGAAAAGAAAAGAAAAGAAAAGAAAAGAAATAGAAAGAAGAGATAAAATGCATTTTTATGCAATATTGCATATACATTTCATTTATGCATATTCCCATGAATTTTGTTATGGTTAGAAAGAATAGAAGAGTAGCAAGAAGAGAAAGAATAGAATTAGTAAGAAAGAAAGAAACAGAGAGAATTAGAAAGAAAGAAAAGAACAATGAGAATTAGAAACAGAGAAAGAAAGAAGAAGAGAATTAAGCAAGGAAAGAATCAAAGAAGAAGAAAAGTTAAGGGATTTACTTACTGAGCATTTTTATGCTCACTCCATTGTTTTTCCATATTTTTGCAGGAAATAGGTGAGCAGCAGTTAGAAGGGCGTCGACAAGCAGAGAGAATTGGCATTACTATCCACCGTTGCTAAGTTTTTGTACTTGTTATTTTGATATATGTAAAGAATTATATTTTGTATGTAAAAAAAAATTTGGGCCCAACTATTTTCATATGCTAATTATGTATGCTTTCATAGTATATGCTATAAAATATACTGTTAGAAAGAAGTCATCACAGTTTATGTGCCCTTCTACATATTATAAACTCTTTGCTTCTCTCTTGTCAGAGCTTAAGTACTACTGGTGGATCATTGCCTATCTGTTTAAATTTTTAGTTTAAGTGATAAGTTAATAGAGTATTGTAGCAAGGTTGTCCACAGAGTCTTGTGTTTAAATCTTTCTATGAGATTTGGGCTAGTTTGGTTTGTGATTCAAAAATAATTTTGAAAAACTAAGTTACAAATAAAAATTTTAAAAGTTTTGTCTCAATATTTTAAACATTTGGTATTCAAAAATTGTTTTTGAAGTTAAAAACTATATAAAGACTGAGAAATGATATTTTTCTTGTTTTCCAATTTTACACTAATTTTTAGGATTATATGCAAAAAATTGTTTAGAAAACATTTCAACTTATTTTAATAAAAACGTATTTTCATAAAATTCCTTATAGTCCTTGTTTTCGAAAATAAAACACTATTTAAAATTTATATCAAATAGGCTCTTATTTAGATTATAAATTTGTATTTGTATTTATGTTATATTTATGGTTGTGATTATGGGTGTTCATCGCACGAGATTGTGTTAAATTTTAAGTATGGTTGTTGGATGCTTAACTATCAATTTAAGCTTTTAAGTCAAGTTGTTATGTAACTGTTAAAGATGTCACTGAATTATGATACATTTGCTTAGTATTTATTGAATGTATGCAATCCTTGCTATTTTAACTCAATGCGTAAAGATGCTTATCTTTGTTCCCTTTCTCAAGTTACACCCCGCTTGGAAGAGCAGCAACTATTTAGGTTACAGCAGGAAGCCAAAACTGTTCCTAAACTAATAGATCAGAAAGAGAAGTCACATAAGAAAAGTATTAATGGAAAGAGACAAACAAATTTGAACATGACTGACGAACAGTCTTCAGCTAAGTGGTAGAAAAATACTGCCCAAAACCCAAACAAAGTGTATGGGAAAGAAAAGGGACGAGCACAAAACTTAGCTAAAGAAAACGAAGTAGAAGCAAACCCCAAGTTTGAAGAGTATCCAAATGACGAGCACATCAAAGACTCCACCACTGGAATAGCCAAAGGATACACTGAAAAGTGTACTGCAATTTTATCAAACCTTAACTTCAGGACAACTAGAGATTCTCTCGCGCTTCAGAGAGAGATTACTTTTTATTCCTTTTTAATCTGGACAGGCAAATACAGAGAGATGATTCTGATGGTTTTAAATTTTTTTAAGGCAACTTCTGAAAATCTGAAAAAAATCTTTAGCGATGCTGGCGGGGTTGAATCTGTTCGAATTCTGTAGGACAAGTTCACCACAAAGTCAAGGTTATGACTCTGTTTCTCTCATTCATTATTTGTCAATGTTCTTTCTGCTTTATGATTCAAATGAAAAAGGGGAAGCTATCCACTGGACCTTCCATGTGCACATCAGTCTTATAGTCAAATCCTTATTTAACATTACCTGACCTTTAAACTTGAACATATGTATGCATAATGTGGACTGTACCATAGAAATTAGCCCTAAGAAACTAATTTTAATGAGACTGGGAGATCAGCATGGCTGATGCTTCAGGGAGATTGAAACTGGTAAATGTAGTGTATTCTCTTTGATCAAATTTCTCAAGGGTGCTCACTGAAACTTCAATTTGATTTCTTCCTTTCATGCTGTCGATCAATCATTTAGTTCTTACGCTTTTGGTTTTAAGATGAATGTCTTTTCCAAGACAAGTGCACAATCTCAAATAAACCTGCAGAAGGGTTGAATTCCATAATTATGATAAAATTGCAAAATTTTCTAAGTATTGAATTCCATAATTATTGTAAAATTGCTTAATTTTCTAAGTATAAAGAGTCTAACTGTCTAAGAGCATATTTTTTCATTTTGATGGCAAGTGATATGCTTAGGAGACTCAACCATAGTCCCATATAGATTTACCCATATTCCAGCTTGCCCTATGTCTGGAACCATTGCATACTAATTTATAATATCCTCTGGTTGATTTTTGAAGGGCCTAACATATGTGGATTTTGTTGATGATGCACACCTTCTGTAGCTGTCGAAAATAATAAAGAAATGTTTGTTGGGATGAAGATAAGCATTGCAAGATCAAATCTGAAGCAAAAGAGAAAGGATTATGCTGGTCATAGGGTCTCTAGAGAACATGGTAGGCTAAGTGGAATTAGATTTTTTCTTTGTTATTACTTTTTTTTGTGTGTGTGTGTGTTTGTGTGCAATGCAGGCTATAGACGTTTGCATGTTTGTGTTTCCTACTTCAACATTTTATTTTCTTACTCCTTTGGGTTAAATGGCAGCGCAAAGTAGTAATCAAAATTTTCAGGGAGTCTAGAGCGCCACACTTTGTGTTGCTAATGAATGTAACGATAGCATTCAGTTGAAGGGGAGGAACACATTTGCAATGCCAAGGAATGTCAGACCACTTGGTGTGCCCTCGACAAATCCAAAATCCGGGGAAGTGGAAGATGAAAAGCTAAAGTGAAATAATGAGTTCAGAGAAATGTTCCTTAAGAAGTGAGGTTTGTTCTTGGGGTTACATGTTACATGTTAACTAGAATAGCACAGCAATTGACAAACTTCTCTTTCTTATAAAAAACATAAGGTTATGTTTTTGTAAACACAATTATGACCCATGTTAACCTTTGACTTTGATCGGGTCAGTTTGACGCGTTTTATCCTTGACCGGGTTGATTTGACCTGTTGTTCCGGTTTGACCGGGTCTTCTTTACCCGGTTTCTATAACTTTTAAACCCGTTTTCTATAGTTTTGAATAGGCTGATTCTGGCCATTTTTTCAACGTTTTGGAGGAGAAACTTGAATGTGGACATATGACCTATGTCGGTGGCACCCCAAATGATATTTTCATCCCAAATCGTGTCGTAAATGGTTACCAAAAACACCCGAATGATAATTTTAACTGAAACTTTAAACTAGCATAGCATTGCAACCGTAACTCCGTTTTTGAGAAATAATATATCGTTGGAAAAATTTTTCAACAAGGATTCCAATGACACCAAAATCGAAAACAAATTCTATTTATAATAAAAGTTATGCTTGATTTATAGTATGGGTTTTAATTGGAAAAATTCCAATTTTATGCAATATTCTCCAAATTTGCCACAAACAATTTCATGCTAGGTAGAGATTCAAATAAATGCTCTGATACCAAATGTAAAACATTTATATTCCAACATTCATATAAAAGTTCATAATATAATTAATTATAAACACGTTAAATACTCATAAAATATTGCGAAAGTAATTTACAAACCTCCAACCATAACAATTGTTGTTTTAGTCTTCTTGCTTCTATCACTTCATAATACAGAGTCTTCACTTACTGCAATTTTCCAGAGCAATGGTTTTTGGGAATCAAATGAATTAATTACATCAAAATGGGGACATGTAAGCTCTCCCATTATAAATGCAGTTTTCTTTCCATCAAAGACAACTGCCCAGGAGAAACAACCACATGTAACTGCTCAGCAATTACCCATTTACTTTATATTAAAAGTGTAGGACCAATCCAATTAAAGAATTCTAATATAATTAAAATTCTAACATTCTCCCACTTAAAATTCTAATATTCTCTCTCTTGGTCCAAACTTTTATTTATAATCCACAACATAGGAGTTGTATATTCTACGTGTTTAATCTGAAAAATAAAAATTACATGAATCGTACAGTAAGTCCTTTTTAAACAAGTATTACCTTCCATGTATTACTATGCAATTTTTCTCTTTCTAAATAAATACTTAAATGTGGAATATTACTTAATAAACAAACCTCAAATGTTTGTTCCAGGTCCTCTAGAATTTTTATTTGTCTCCAACCAAAATGTATTTAACTTAAAAGAGAAAACAAACTAAATTACAAAGCTTCAGAGAATGAAAGTATTACCTCTCATAGTGAAAAAGCGGGACGTAGTCCCATTTGAACTACATGATCCTTGAACGTCTTTGGTGGTATGCCTTTTGTTAGAGGATCAGCAATCATCTGCTCGGTATGTATGTGCTCAATGAGCAATTCTTTGGCTTTAATGTGCTCCCTTATTGCTAAGTACTTAATGTCGATGTGTTTACTTCAACTTCCACTCTTATTATTCTTAGCAAAGAATATAGCAACTGAATTGTCACAATACAACCTTATTGGCCTAGAGATAGACTCAATAACTCCAAGCCCAGAAATGAAACTTCTCAACCAAATACCCTGTGTAGTGGCCTCAAAACAAGAAACAAACTTAGCTCCCATGGTAGAAGTGGCAACCAAAGATTGTTTGGCATTTCTCCCAGATATAACAACTCTGGCTAGCATAAAAACATATCCAGATGTTGATTTTCGGGAATCAACACAACCAATGAAGTCTAAGCTTGAATATCCGACGACTTCTAAAATGTCAGACCGTCTATATGTAAGCATGAAACCTTTAGTTCCTTGAAGATACCTCATGATCTTCTTTGTAGCTCTCCAATAATCCAAACCTAGATTACTTTGATATCTTCCTAACATGCCAACTACAAAAGCAATTCATGTCTAGTACAGACTTGAGCATGCATTAGGCTTCCAACAGCTAAAGCATAAGGAATAGTTTTCATTTGTTCCTTTTCAATCTCAAGTGTAGGACATTGGTTTAGATTGAACATGTCACCCTTAACAATGGGTTCAACACTGGGTGAACAATCCTTCATCCTAAATCTCTCAAGAATTTTATTAATGTAGGCTTCCTGAGATAGTCCCAAAACATGTTGAGATCTATCCCTATGAATCTTAATACCAATGACATAAGACGCCTCACCTCTATCCTTCATACTAAAATGTTGAGAGAGAAATTGTTTCACCTCATGCAACAAACTGAAATCATTGGTTGCAAGTAGAATATCATCTGCATATAACACAAGAAAGATGATTATACTCCTACTGACCTTGTGGTATATACACTGATCCATGATATTCTCTACAAAATCAAATGAAGAAATAACAGTGTGAAATCTTAAATGCCACTATCGGGAGGCTTGTCTAAGTCCATAAATGGACTTCTTAAGCTGGCAAAACAAATGCTCACCATCACTTGAAATGAACCCATCAGGTTGTTTCATATAAACCTCTTCCTCCAAATCTCCATTGAGGAAAGCTGTTTTCACATCCATTTGATGTAAATCTAAATCGAAATGGGCAACTAATGTCATTATGATGCGGAAGGAATCCTTTTTAGAAACTGCAGAAAACGTTTCTTTATAATCTATCCCTTCCCTTTGCATGAACCTTGGCAACAAGCCTAGCCTTGTATCTCTCAATGTTGCCTAATGAATCCCTTTTGGTTTTAAATACCCATTTACAACCAATAGGTTTCTTTCTAGTACGCAACTCAACAAGGTCCCAAACTTTATTATTCGCCATAGAATTCATCTCGCCAATCATGGCATTATACCACAACTGAGATTTATTATTGTCCATAACTTGTAAAAACGTGTCTGGGTCATCCCCAACACCTATGTCACAGTCAGACTCTTGCATCTACATAATCAGTAGGAATTATTGATTTCTTTGTTCTAGTAGATCTCCTTAATGTTGTATCAACAGTCTCTTGTTGAGACAGTTGCACAACTGGTTGTTCCTCTTGTAGTGGAGGTTGTTCAAAAATGATCTTCTAAAACAATCTCATCAGAACGTGAACATAGGGCTGTGCAAAACAGAGTACTCGAACCAGTTTTGCCATTTTAATCGGGTACCCGAAAACCAAATAGCTTTTTAGGGTGCCTGAAAATCCGGATACCTGAATATTCGGTTTGATTTTCGATTACCCCGTTTTTATCCCGAATTTTAAATGTTTAAATACTTAATTAAACTTTTAAAGGGCAAAATCATAAATTTCTTTTTCCCTTCTACAATCTTCTATTTCTTCTTTGTCTAATTTTTCCGCCGACCCTTGTCTTTCTCTTCTTTTTCTCCCTTTGCTTTTCTCATACTTTTTTGTCTTTTCCATTTCTTCTTCTCCCTTTGCTTTTCTCTTTCTTCTTAGTCTTCTCCATTTTTTCCTCACCCTTGTTTTCTTATTCTTTCCAGTCTTCTCCATTTCTTCTCCTTCACTACTTTTCTCTTTCTTTTTCATCGTCTTCTCTTCCAGATCTTAATAATATTCAAGACCAAGAAACGTAATCTTAATATCCAGTATGTAAACCCACATGCATGAGACAACATCAGTAATTGAATTCATTTATTTTTAACTCAACTTGACTCAACATAACACAGAGTCACACTTTACAAAACAGAAAAACCTTTACAAAAGCAACGACAAGACTATTAGAAACAACAGTATACAATATCTTCTGCCCACACAAAAGAGCAAAGAAAGAGCTTGCAGAAAGAATTGAAGAAGAAGATGCGAATTGGAGAGGAATTTGAGTTTTAGGGTTAAATTAATTTGGGGCTTTTGTTATGAGTCAAACAAAAAAGGAAAAATTGTTTTACTTTTTTATTTTTAATTATTTTTTTAATAAAACCGCTGGGTACCGTGCAGTACCCGATTGTATTTTTAATAAGACCCGATACACGAGAAAATTCGAGTATCTCATGAATTACTATTCGAAATTGACCCGAATTTTCGGTATATCGAAAAATTCGGTTCGGTTCGGTTCGGTTAGCATGTTCGATTTGGATAGCGGATGATTTTGCACAACCCTACGTGGACTTTGATTGATTGGTTCCTCATTTTTTACCCTGTTTGGATGAGCAACCAATCTTTTACTTCATGTAGGAGCATTATGACAACAAC
>CM047749.1:56301185-56378685 GCA_026225825.1 Pistacia integerrima
TGAGAATTTATAACATATATATTAGAAACTTTTTAGAAAATGTGCCTGAAGGGGATGCATTCTATTAATCAATTTACTTGATTATTTAAAGTCTTATTCCACCCTACTAGTTTGGTATTGTGGTTAATAATGCTTTTGTGGGTCTTCCTTTATATTTCCTAGAACCATGGCTCAAGTTGCGTGCCCTGTTTATTTTAGAAACCTTTTTTCTTCTTTTTGTCATCTATGTATAGTTCATAAATTTTGTTCTTTCATTTCCCTATGAAGTGCTACATACCAAGAAAAAGTTTCTGTTTTCATAATTTACATTTGGAAAATTACTGCTCTTTTGCGGGGAAAAAGAAAAACAGTTCAAGGCCGCATCCGAAGCATATTTCACCTTCATTGTCCTATTCCCTTGCTAACTTAAGGTCAATCCTTCTTGCTTACAAGTCTTGGGAGGTGGAACTGGGACCTGCTCTGGATATTGAATCGTGATTTAGATGGGATTCCTTCTCTTGTTGCCTCGCGTACCAAAAGGCATTGGAGATGTATAATGCTTGAGCTGATTTTGAAGAATAGATTGTAAGGTAGGATATATCTGACTCCGAAAATTTTCAACAATTCACGGTATATGGCATTTACTATCAGATATTGTTTTAGACAGCTAAATGATAATCTTTGGGTTCTTATATGATACCTTAATAATTTAGGTTAAATGGTAACTCGATATGATAATAAAGTGTAGAGGCCATGATTTGAGTCTCCCATCTGTTACATCCTGCTATATTTGGGTTGGTCTTTCTGTCGAATTTGGACTTGGTTTATGTAACACGTGAAGTTGCCTGTTACGAGTGAATATCATTGTTGTGCCCTTAGCTTTTCAAGCTTAAGCTTTTAGGTCAAGTTGTTTATCAACAAAGTTGCTGTTGAAATTTCATTATAATTTCAATTTCTAATTGTCTTTCTTGCTTCTAATATAAGTAATCGCTTTATGTAAACTTTAGATCTTCTCTTCTTCCTTCTTCTTCTTTTCCCGAGGGTGGGGGTTGTATAAGAACTTGCAATGTGGCAATAGGTTACCTTTTTTTTTTTTTTTTCTTTCCTTTCGTTGAAGTGTTAATGCTATTATTTTAATTTGAAATTTTTGCAGATCTACTTGAAGTTTGAACAGTCTTCTGAGATCCATCCCGTGTTCAACTTCTCTATGAACGTGCTATTACCGAGTTTCCTGTATCAAGTGATCTTTGGCTTGGTTATACTCGCTTATTTGGAGAAAACCTTGAAGGTTTCACTCTTTTCTCTTTTCAATTCTTTATGTTCCGGTATTTGTAATTTTAGCAATTAATCATCTCTTTTTCCTTCGGTAGGAAATATTGTGCGGGATGTTCATTCCGGGGCTAGGAAAAAATTGTCCTTGGGTTGCCGATCTTTGGGTTCGATCTTTGCTTGCTTTGGAACATTGTCGTGCACCCGAGAAAGAGATATCTACCTGTAAGTTTCAGTTGTTTCCCTCATCTCCTTGAGAATTATGAGAGATTGTTATAAGTAGCTTAAGAGCAATGAAGTTTCACAAACTTTAGTGTTGGAATTTCATTCTGCTCCTTTTCAGATATGAGAGGTTTACTCTTGTTTAAAAAGATTTTTACATCATTTTCAGGTCTTTGAGAAGTCCCTTCTATGCACTTTTTCCACCATTGAGGAGCTAAAAATATCTTTTCTCTAATTTGCAAGCTTGACTTACTACTGTTTGTAACTTGTTATTATTTCATCTACATTTTATGCATTAAAGATCTTTGTTAATTGGATCCTCTTTGTTTCAATGCCTAAACTTATTCCTCACTCGAGTGGATGGTTTGAGACGAAGAATCCTTCTGCCTGGAGCAGAAGAGGATGCATTGAATTTTTCATTGATAAGGGAAACCTTTCAGGTTCGCATATGTGTAATGTTCATTTTTCCTTGTTAAAATTGTTTTTACTCGATGTCAAGAACTTGAAGCTTCTCAAAGACATTTGTAGATGCTCTATTCATGGTGAATTTTAGATGAAGAAAATGTGGACCTCGTAGCTAGTCTACTCTTTCAGGGTCCAAACATAGATCTCTTACGAATGTGTATCAAGTGCTTCTACCCTTAGACTGAAGAAAAGTCTTTTAATTTACTTCATTTATTGTCTTTGTTATATTACCATTACGACCACTTTATGTAGAAGTTACAGCATAACTCTCGATACTCCAAGATGGCTTTTGCTAATTGCTAGATTGTTACCTTTGTTAATTGTTTTGTCATGGAATAGTGTCCTTTACTAAAAAATTTCTCATTCAGCATTGGAGTTGCATGCATGGAAGGTATCTTTATGGATCTATGAATTTATAAAATTTGCATGTCATGTTCGATGGTACATTGTTGTTGTATAATGGTCGTTTTTCAATATTTGCGTTTATAAACAATTAGCCCTGATGTCTCTTTAGTGTACCATTGAAATTGCAGCCCCTGCATGATTGGATGTATTATATATACTTGAATACTTAACGTGAAGTTTCTTCCTTTCGCGGGCGTGTGACCACTTATCTCAACGAGATGAAGAATACGATGGTTTGCTGCATTTGTACGCTTACTGGGCTCATTTGGAGCTAAATTTGGGAAAAGATCAAGTCTGACTCGGGGCTTTTGGGAGAGCCTAGTTTGGCCCATTCATCTATTTCTCTTTCTTATCCTGTATAGTTCAATATGATTGATTTATGATTCATCTTCGTATTTTTTTCGTATAACTTGCTTTTTGTCTGTGCAGCGCGTCAATGTTGGAAGCCTGGCAAGGTTATATAGCTATGGAAATTGAATTGGGACATTTAAATGAAGCTAGGTCGATCTACAGGGGAGATGCTACAGAAAAGATTTAGTGGGACAGGTTCGTGAGGTATAATTCTTTTTACATTACTTGCTTCCAATTATTCTAGATTGATTTATAGACAGGATTTGAATTTGAAAGTTTTTAAACTGGGTTTTTCCTCTTTTTTTTTTTTTTTTTTGGAAAATTGTTCCTTTTAGTAGTATACGATGCAGCTTTATTTAATCAATTGATATTTGTCATCTGCAGTGCAAACATTTCTATCTTTATTCTCTTTTTGTTGCTGATGGAAGTTGAAACCAGACAAATGGCTTAAGTCAAGGTTGTTAAAATGCTGTTTATCAAGGAGGGCAATTTATGGAGATCTTTTGAACTCTTAACATAGAATCATGCTCTACAGCTGAGAATATTTTTAGAGAGTAGCCTTGCAATAGGTCAACCTGTTACTCGGGCACCAGAATCACAATGGTTTACTATGTCATTTTGAATAATTTTTCCAAATCATACGTAAATGATATATGACAGTATCTCTGGGGATCATGCTAGTTGAAAATCCGTGACTTTTATGTTTTTAACTTCAAACTTTAGAGTTACTGATATTTCGATGAAATTGTGGCATATATGAAGCAATCACATTTAAACCATAGGTAGCATAGTAGTTTTTGAAACACAATAGGCTGATATCTTTTTCCACTTGGCTTATTTTTTCCAATATGTTTGAGGAAAAGTTTCTTAATTCAAGCTTTATTTTCCGAGTTTCATGTCAAAATATGCTATAGGTTAAATAAATCTTATTGATGTAAATAATTTATATGACCTCTCATAAAGTCATCTAAGTTCTCTCTTTTCTATGATCAATTTAGGGTTTAGTTTGATAAAGTTAATGTAAACCCCACGTTATCATTCCGATGCCCTAAGGTATGAAATTTACCTTTCCAAGTAATTTTCTTCTTTTAATGGAAGGGTAAAATGGTCAATTTACATGTATTTCGAAGATGTGGCCATTATAAAGTGTAAAGGATGATGTCATTGAAGAGAAATGAGGGTAGAATGGTTATAAAGTTGATTGATAAGGTTAAATGGCATAAACGGTAACCAAGGGTATAATGGTCTTTTCATACAAAACCATATGATTTAAGTGTCCATAAAAGTGCACCAAGGGTAAATTAGTCATTTACCTAGTAGAATTACTTAATGGTTAAGTGTTTTAAAGAAGTCAAATGGCATTAAATGAGTACTTATCTTTATGTTGAGGTAGAAATGACCAAAACGCCCTTATATGAAAAATTTATGCCAAATGACCTTTATATCTAACTTTTATTGACCAATCATATTTGAGTATCAATGGAATGAATATTTACAAGGTTTAAAGAGAGAGTAGTCGGCCTTGGAGACCCCAAATATATCATCTTCTTCTTCATCTCTCAAATCCACCATAAAAGCCACTAATCCAAGCTTTTATTCTCAAATTTTCTTAGGATTTCAAGTTGATTTTTAAAGGAGATCACCATCTACCCTTAAAGAACTTCAATTTCAGGGTTAAAGGTGAGTTTCAAAACCCTAGTTTTTCTGAATTTTTTTAGTTAAAAGAGAAAATTCATAAGTGGTTATGTGTGTAAGGTAGAAAGGTGAAACTTTGGAGCCAAGGAGGAGTACCTTTGTGCTTTGAATACTAAGGTAAGGAAAAAATCTCCCTTATGACTATAATTGATAACACCTAGGGTTTATGAAACTTACATTTATTTATGTTAATATGAGTGTGATGCTATGTTTTGGTTATGGATTGTTTAAATGGGTGTGTTGATTGGTGTATGTGTGCATGTGGAGGATGATTATGCCAATTAAGAGATTTGTAGTTGGACGATGTTTTGGCACTTTTTGGTTCTGTAAAAAGGGAGGTTTTTATGGCCTTTTATACTAAGAATGATATGGCAAATGATATGAATGTGCAAATGAAGGTGACATGGTTAAAATGAATAGAATTCGGATTTGGCTTTTTGAGACTTATACTGTACATGCTTCACTGAATCAGTCATAACTGAAGTTATAGAAGTCCGATTGAGTTGATTCTTGAAGTGTTAAAAATTTGAGAAACAGACCTAAAACTTTTATGTTTTAGCCAAAAATAAATTCGAATTAGAAGATAATGGAAAATTGCTTGAAAGTAACGAACTGTATGGCATCCACCTTCTTAATGGAAAATCCCATTTGTTTCTAATTCTAATAAACCCCTGAATAATCTTAGTACTGAAATTCTTTGTATTGTATGAGAAATTGAATGAATTAAGTTAAGAAGTTTAGTAGGAGAATATAGTATGATTGAGCATGGAATATGTTAGTCCATATGTTTGCATTCATAATGGTAATGCATATAGCTTATTTAGTTGTCTTATGAAAAATTTATGAAATGTTAAAGAATGAATTCCACGAGTCTCTTGAGGTATAAACCAAGATCAGAGGAATGGAATTCTTATGGAAACCATGAGTCCTTTGAGGTGACGACCAAGAACAAGGTAATGGTTTAAATGAATCCGATCGGATAACAAAGACTAATGAAACCATCAAGTATAAAGACAAAAGAAATAAGCATGCCATGTACATGAATATTTCATAAGTCATATATGTTCTATGTTATATTATGTATGATTATGTTATGACTTATGTTCATGAGAAAAGTCCAAAATGTATGATATGTTTTATGAACTTGTTATGTCAAAGAATGAAGGTCATGTTTTGTAGGTAGGTAAAGTCCTAAGTAATTTACTTGTATAATGAACCTTAATAGTTTATAAATGGCCATATTTCTTACTGAGCGATTAGCGCTCACCCCACGAAATGTTTTTAAAATGTTTTGCAGGTACGGATTAAGGCATGAAGCTGGGAGAGGATTCCAAGGGACGCTATGAGCATGAGGGGATGCTTTAATGATGACTATTGAATGGTTTTGCTAATATTTAGTGTAGTAATTATGTTCATAGCTCATAATGTAGTAATTATGTCCATGTTCTATAATGGAGTAAATATGTTGTATTAATAAAGGAAATCAAATTGCTAGTAAATTTTATAAAAGTATGAATGTTCTAGTAAGTATTACTATGGATTTCATAATTTACTCCAAGAAAGGAAATTATATTTTTTGATTATACAATGAACTTATTATAGTTTAAAAATAAACTTCTTTCCTAGGCGTGCCTTTCCTAGGTTCTCAATGGCCAAGGGATACTTAGGAAATACCCGGCTAGGGAGGGGTTTTACATTTGGTATCAGAGCGTGATTTTGGGCGTTTGAAATGATGTTTTGATTAAATTGTTATAGTATTTTATATTTAATTGATGCTGGAAATGGTGTTTATAAGTAATGGAAGTATCATTCCTCATGCGTCCCCAAGATACTCGCTCCCGCTCCCGCTCCCATTCATATTATATGATCTCATTGATGATCTCACACATCATCTAAAGTTACTGACAATTCTTGCTTCTTGATTTTATGATATTGAAAATATTGTTTTGGGTCCACAACTCCAGGGTGACTTTCTTCAATTGTTATGTACTGCTTTTTGGATTTGTTGATATATTATTTTCCTAAAAAACAGAGTTATTCAGGACATATGCCACAACTGGTTGCGTTTTGAGAGGGAACACGGGACACTTGAAGATTTTGACCACGCTGCACAAAAGGTACACATTCCGCGTCAGCTTTTAATTTATTTGTTTTAAGTGCCAATTAATCACGTATTTCTTTTTTCAGTCTAGTGTGTATGATGCATTTGCATTGCTATTGAGAATTAGTATGTATAGATTTATTAAAAAACAATTGAAGTGTTTAACTAATGATATTTTTAGCTGGTTGCGATGTCCACCTTCTCTAGTAACAATGTGTGTTTGACTAAAATGTGCCACGTTAGCAGTTGTCTTTGATGACCTCAAATGATGTTCTTGTAAATGAGTTGTGTTTATGTGCCTCTGTACATATTATGAACTCTTTGCTTCTCTCTTGTCAGAGCTTAAATACTACTAGTGGGTCATTGCCTATCTGTTTAAATTTTTAGTTTAAGTGATAACTTAATAGAGTATTGTAGCAAGGTGGTCCACACAGTCTTGTGTTTAAATCTATCTATGAGATTTGGGCCAGTTTGGTTTGTGATTCAAAAATAATTTTGAAAAAGTAAGTTACAATTAAAAATTTTGAAAGTTTTATCTCAATATTTAAAATATTTGAAAATATATTTGGTATTCAAAACTTGTTTTTGAAATTAAAAACTATATAAAGACTGAGAAATGATATTTTTCTTGTTTTCTAATTTTACACTAATTTTTAGGATTATATGCAAAAACATTGTTTTGAAAACATTTCAACTTATTTTAATAAAAACGTATTTTCACAAAATTCCTTATAGTCCTTGTTTTTGAAAATAAAACACTATTTAAAATTTATATCAAATAGGCTCTTATTTAGATTATAAACTTGTATTTGTATTTATGGTTGTGATTGTTGGTGTTCAGCGCACAAGATTATGTTAAATTTTAAGCATGGTTGTTGGATGCTTAACTATCAATTTAAGCTTTTAAGTCAAGTTGTTATGTAACATTGTTAAAGATGTCACTGAATTATGATACATCTGCTTAGTATTTATTGAATGTATGCAATCCTTGTTATTTTAACTCAATGCGTAAAGATGCTTGTCTTTGTTCCTTTTCTCAGGTTACACCCCGCTTGGAAGAGCTACAATTATTTAGGTTACAGCAGGAAGCCAAATCTGTTCATGAACTAATAGATCAGAAAGAGAAGTCACATAAGAAAAGTGTTAATGGAAAGAGAAAAACAAATTCGAACATGGTTGACGAACAGTCTCCAGCTAAGCGGTAGAAAAATACTGCCCAAAACCCAAACAAAGTGCATGGGAAAGAAAAGGGACGAGCACAGAACTTAGCTGAAGACAACGAAGTAGAAGCTAAACCCAAGTTTGAAGGGCATCCAAATGACCGACACATCAAAGACTCCACCACTTGAAGAGCCAAAGGATACACTGACAAGTGTACTACTTTTTTATCAAACCTTAACTTCATGGCAAGTAGAGATTCTCTCGCACTTCAGAGAGAGATTGCTTTTTATTCTTTTTAATGCTAGATAGGCAAATACAGAGAGAATTCTGATGGTTTGCATGTTTGTGTTTCTCACTTCTACATTTTATTTTCTTACTCCTTTAGGTTAAATGGCAGGGCAATGTAGTAATCAGACTTTCAGGGAGTCTAGAGCGCCACACTGTGCTGCTAATAAACGTAGTGATAACATTCAGCTGAAGGGGAGGGGGAACACATTTGCAATTCCAAGGAACGTCAGACCACTTGGTGTGCCCTCGTCAAATCCAAAATCCGGGGAAGTGGAAGATGAGAAGCTGAAGTGGAATAATGAGTTCAGAGAAATGTTTCTTAAGAAGTGAGGTTTGTTTCTGGGGTTACATGTTAACTAGAATAGCACAGTAATTGACAAACTTCTCTTTCTTATAAAAAAAAACATTAGGTTTTGCCTTAATATGTAAACACAATTATGACCCATGTTGACCTTTGACTTTGATTGGGTCAAAGTTGACACGTTTTATCCTTGACTAGGTTGATTTGACTGTTGATCCGGTTTGATCAAGTCTTCTTTACCCGGTTTTGCAACTTTTAAACCCGTTTTTTGCAGTTTTGAGTAGGTGATTAGGCCATTTTTTTGACGTTTTAGAGAAAACTTGAATATGGACGTATGACCTATGTCGGTGGCACCCCAAATGACATTTTCGTCCCTAAATCGGTGTCGTAAATGGTCACCGACAACATCCAACGAAAATTTTAATCGAAACTTTAAACTAGCATAACTTTGCAACCGTAACTCCGTTTTTGACAAATAATATATCGTTAAAGGAAAAAATTTTTCAACAAGGATTCCAATGACACCAAAATTGAAAATAGATTCTATTTATAATAAAAGTTATGCTTGATTTACCATACATGTTTTAATTGGAAAAATCCCAATTTTATGCAATATTCTTCAAATTTGCAATAAACAATTTCATGCTAGGTAGAGATTCAAATAAACACTCTGATACCAAATGTAAAACATTTATATTCCAACATTCATATAAAAATTCATAATATAATAAATTATAAACATGTTAAATACTCATGAAATATTGTGGAAGTAATTTACAAACCTCCAACCATAGCAATTGTTGTTTTAGTCTTCTTGCTTCTGTCACTTCATAATATCGAGTCTTCACTGATTGCAATTTTCCAGAGCGATGGTTTTTGGGAATCAAATAAATTAATTGCATCAAAATGGGGACATGTAAACTCTCCCATTATAAATGCAGTTGTCTTTCTATCAAAGACAATTGCCCAGGAGAAACAACCACGTGTAACTACTAAGCAGTTACCCATTTACTTTATATTAAAAGTGTAGGACTAATCCAATTAAAGAATTCTAATATAATTAAAATTCTAACATTCTCCCACTTAAAATTCTAATATTCTCTCTTGTGGTCCAAACTTTTATTATATAATCCACAACATAGGAGTTGTATATTCTATGTGTTTAATCTGAAAAATAAAAATTACATGAATCGTACAGTAAGTCTTTTTTAAACAAGTATTACCTTCCATGTATTACTATGCAATTTTTCTCTTTCTAAATAAATACTTAAATGTGGAATATTACTTTATAAACAAACCTCAAATGTTTGTTCCAGGTCCTCTAAAATGTTTGTTTGTCTCCAACCAAAATGTATTTAACTTAAAAGAGAAAACAAACTAAATTACAAAGTTTCAGAAAATGAAAGTATTACCTCTCATAGTGAAAAAGCGGGACGTAGTCCCATTTGAACTACATGATCCTTGAACTTCTTTGGTGGCATGCCTTTTGTTAGAGGATCAGCAATCATCTGCTTGGTATGTATGTGTTCAATGAGCAATTCTTTGGCTTTAATGTGCTCCCTTATTGCCAAGTACTTAATGTTGATGTGTTTACTTCAACTTCCACTCTTATTATTCTTAGCAAAGAATATAGTAGCTGAATTGTCACAATACAACCTTATTGGCCTAGAGATAGACTCAACAACTCCAAGCCCAGAAATGAAACTTCTCAACCAAATACCTTGTGTAGTGGCCTCAAAACAGGAAACAAACTTAGCTCCCATGGTAGAAGTGGAAACCAAAGATTGTTTGGCACTTCTCCCAGATATAACACCTCCGGCTAGCATAAAAACATATCCAGATGTTGATTTTCGGGAATCAACACAACCAATGAAGTCTAAGCTTGAATATCCAACGACTTCTAAAATGTCAGACCGTCTATAAGTAAGCATGAAACCTTTAGTTCCTTGAAGATACCTCATGATCTTCTTTGCAGCTCTCCAATAATCCAAACCTAGATTACTTTGATATCTTCCTATCATGCCAACTGCAAAAGTAATGTCAAGTCTAGTATAGACTTGAGCATACATTAGGCTTCCAATAGCTAAAGCATAAGGAATAGTTTTCAATCTCAAGTGTAGGACATTGGTTCAGATTGAACTGTCACCTTTAACAATGGGTTCAACATTGGGTGAACAATCCTTCATCCTAAATCTCTCAAGAATTTTATTAATGTAGGCTTCCTGAGATAGTCCCAAAACATGTTGAGATCTATCCCTATGAATCTTAATACCAATGACATAAGACGCCTCACCTCTATCCTTCATACTAAAATGTTGAGAGAGAAATTGTTTCACCTCATGCAGCAAACCCAAATCATTGGTTGCAAGTAGAATATCATCTACATAAAACACAAGAAAGATGATTATACTCCCACTGACCTTGTGGTATATACACTGTTCCATGATATTCTCTACAAAATCAAATGAAGAAATAACAGTGTGAAATCTTAAATGCCACTATCGGGAGGCTTGTCTAAGTCCATAAATGGACTTCTTAAGCTTGCAAAACAAATGCTCACCATCACTTGAAATGAACCCATCAGGTTGTTTCATATAAACCTCTTCCTCCAAATCTCCATTGAGGAAAGCTGTTTTCACATCCATTTGATGTAATCTAAATCGAAATGGGCAACTAATGTCATTATGATGTGGAAGGAATCCTTTTTAGAAAGCAGAAAACGTTTCTTTATAATCTATCCCTTCCCTTTGCATGAACCTTGGCAACAAGCCTAGCCTTGTATCTCTCAATGTTGCCTAATGAATCCCTTTTGGTTTTAAATACCCATTTACAACCAATAGGTTTCTTTCCAGTACGCAACTCAACAAGGTCCCAAACTTTATTATTCGCCATAGAATTCATCTCGTCAATCATGGCATTATACCACAACTGAGATTTACTTGTCCATAACTTGTAAAAACGTGTCTGGGTCATCCCCAACACCTATGTCACAGTCAGACTCTTGCATATACACTACATAATCAGTAGGAATTGTTGATTTCTTTGTCCTAGTAGATCACCTTAATGTTGTATCAACAGTCTCTTGTTGAGACTGTTGCACAACTGGTTGTTCCTCTTGTAGTGGAGGTTGTTCAAAATGATCTTCTAAAACAATCTCATCGAACGTGAACATAGGGCTGTGCAAAACAGAGTACCCAAATCGGTTTTGCCATTTTAATCGGGTACCCGAAAACCGAACCGCTTTTTAGGGTGGGTGCACGAAAACGGATACAATATTCGGTTTGATTTTCAGTTACCCTCCCGTTTATAACCCTCCCGAATTTTAAATGTTTAAATACTTAATTAAACTTTTAAAGGGCAAAATCATAAATTTCTTTTTTCCTTCTGCAATCTTCTGTTTCTTCTTCGTCTAATTTTTCCACCGACCCTTGTCTTTCTCTTCTTTTTCTCCCTTTGCTTTTCTCATTCTTTTTTGTCTTTTCCATTTCTTCTTCTCCCTTTGCTTTTCTCATTCTTCCTAGTCTTCTCCATTTTTTCCTCTCCCTTTGCTTTTCTTATTCTTTCCAGTCTTCTCCATTTCTTCTCCTTCACTACTTTTCTCTTTCTTTTTCATCGTCTTCTCTTCCAGATCTTAATAATATTCAAGACCAAGAAACGTAATCTTAATATCCAGTATGTAAACCCACATGCATGAGACAACATCACTAATTGAATTCATTTCTTTTTAACTCAACTTGACTCAACATAACACAGAGTCACACTTTACAAAACAGCAAAACCTTTACAAAAGCAACGACAAGACTATTAGAAACAACAATATACAATATCTTCTGCCCACACAAAAGAGCAAAGAAAGAGCCTACAGAAAGAATTGAAGAAGAAGATGCGAATTGGAGAGGAATTTGAGTTTTAGGGTTAAATTAATTTGGGGCTTTTGTTATGAGTCAAACAAAAAAGGAAAAATTGTTTTACTTTTTTTTAATTATTTTTTTAATAAAACCGGGTACCAGGTACCCGATTGTATTTTTAATAAGACCCAATACCTGAACCGAAAATTCGAGTATCTCATGAATTACTATTCGAAATCGACCGAATTTTCGGTATCCGAAAAATTCGATTCGGTTCGGTTCAGTTAGCATGTTCGATTTGGATAGCGGATAATTTTGCACAGCCCTACGTGGACTTTGATTGATTGGTTCCTCATTGTTCACCCTGTTTGGATGAGCAACCAATCTTTTACTTGATGTAGGAGCGTTAGCTGAAACATCAATTTTCTTAGGGACTAAGTCTCTGATTTGATCACTCCCACTGACCGCGTCATTTTCAAGAAATTTAGCATTTCATGATTCAACAATTCTATTGGAATGGTTCAGACAATAAAACTTATATCCCTTGGATTTTTCCGCATATCCAATAAAATATGCATTAATAGTCCTAGGATCTAACTTCCATTCTTGTGGATTATAAACTCAAACTTCAATTGGGCAACCCCAGACACGTAAATGACTTAAACTTGGTTTCCAACCTTTCCATAACTCGAATGGCGTTTTGGGAACCGCCTTAGTTGGAACTCGGTTGAATATACACGCTGTAGTTTTGAGAGCTTCAATCCACAAAGAATTTAAAGTTACTTAGCATACTTCGTACCATATCCATTAATGTTCTATTTCTTCGTTCTGCTACACCATTCTGAGATGGTGTGCCAGACAAGGTGTATTAAGCCACAATACCTTGCTCTTGAAG
This sequence comes from Pistacia integerrima, assembly GCA_026225825.1. NCBI lineage: Eukaryota > Viridiplantae > Streptophyta > Magnoliopsida > Sapindales > Anacardiaceae > Pistacia > Pistacia integerrima. The sequence goes on from CM047749.1 coordinate 56,314,166, forward strand.
AAATTTAGCAAATGGACCAAGTGCTTGTCCTGTACCAGTGTGTCTACCACAATATCCACCACCTTTATCAGATCTCACGATCTTAATTTGTTTTCCACATTGTTTCTCTACTTCTGCTTTATATTTTTTTGAAAGCATCCAACGCTTCATCCTTGTGATAAAGCAAATAGAGATACATATATCGTGAGTGATCATCAATAAATGTGATGAAGTATTTCTGACCACTAGAGCTCATGTCAGGGCAACAAATATATGTGTGTATGATCTCTAAAAGTTCAGAACTCTTCCTAGCACCCTTCTTGGATTTGTTATTTTGCTTTCCCTTAATGCAGTCTACACAAGTATCAAAGTCTGTGCAGTAGGTCAGTGTTGGAAGCCTGGCAAGGTCATATAGCTATGGAAATTGAATTGGGACATTTAAATGAAGCTAGGGCCATCTACAGGAGATGCTATAGTAAAAGATTTAGTGGGACAACTTCAGAGGTATAATTCTTTTACACTGCTTGCTTTCTATTATACTGGATTGATTTATGGATAGAATTTGAATTTGAATGTTTCTAAATTGGTTTTTTCCTAATTTTTCTTTTTGAAAATTGTTGCTTTTAGTAGTATATGATGCAGCTTTATTTAATCAATTGATATTTGTCATCTGCAATGCAAACATTTCTTTCTTTATTCGCTTTTTGCAGCTGATGGAAGTTGAAACCAGACAAATGGCTTAAGTCAAGGTTGTTAAATGTTGTTTATCAAGTAGGGCAATTTATGGAGATCTTTTGAACTCTTAATATTGAATCATGCTTTGCAGTTGAGAATATTTTTAGAGAGTAGCCTTGAAATAGGTCAACTTGTTACTCGGGCACCAGAATCACAATGGTTTAATATGTCATTGTGAATAATTTTTCCAAATCATACGTAAATGATATATGACAGTATCTGTAGGGGTCATGCTAGTCGAAAATCCATGATGTTTATTTTTTTAACTTTCAACTTTGGAGTTACTGATACTCTGATGAAATTATGGCATGTATGAAGCGATCACATTTAAACCATAGGTAGTGGAGTATTTTTTGAAACCCAATAGGCTGATATAAGGGTAGACCAGGACACCCTGGCTTTCCTCATTTATGAAAATTGTATCCATTTTTATTCAAAAATAAAAGTTTATTTTCTTTTAAGTGTGAAGCTTGTCAACTTGCAAAATACACCAAGTCTATTTATCTAGCTCATAAATATAAGAGTTCTAGGCTTTTTAAATAATTCATAGTGATATTTGGGGGTCATCTAGAGTTACAAATATTGTAGGGTCTAAGTGGTTCATTACGTTTATTGATGATCACACTAGAGTATGAAAAACAAGTTTGAAGCAGGTCAATTGTTCAAAAGGACTGCCTAGACAGTTGTTTATTAATCTAGTTTCCAAGTGGGAATGATAAATATCTATTCAGCGGCTTGAGGGGGAGTGTAGGATTTCTAGATTAGAATATGATCAAGTTAAGAGTTATCTAAGTCTTATCTAGTTTAAGAGGTTGAAATAAAAAGATTATCAAGATTTGTTTTCTCTTGATTTCATGTTTGAATCTCTCTATATGAGATTTTGGCCAGTTTGGTTTGTAATTCAAAAATAATTTTGAAAAACTAAGTTACAATTAAAGTTTTATCTCTATATTTTATTTTATATCTTTTTATGAGATTTGGGCCAGTTTGGTTTGTGATTCAAATTTTTTTTAAAAAACTAAGTTACAATTAAAAGTTTTAAAAGCTTCATCTCAATATTTTAAATATTTGAAAATATATCTGGTATTAAAAATTGTTTTTGAAGTTAAAAAGTATATAAAGACTGAGAAATGATATTTTTCTTTTTTTCTATTTTTACACTAATTTTTAGGATTATATGCAAAAAAAAATTGTTTTTTAAAACATTTCAACTTATTTTAATAAAAACTATTTTCATAAAATTCCTTCTATTCCTTGTTTTCGAAAATAAAACACTATTTAAAATTTATAAAAAATAGGCTCTTATTTAGATTATAAACTTTTATATGTATTTATGTTATATTTATGGTTGTAATTGTGGTTGTTCAGCTCAAGAGATTGTGTTAAATTTTAAGTGTGATTGTTGAACGCTTAACTATCAATTTAAGCTTTTAAGTCAAGTTGTTACATAACATTGTTAAAGATGTTGCTGAATTATCATACATTTGCTTGGTATTTATTGAATGTATACAATCCTTGCTATTTTAACTCAATGCGTAAAGATGCTTGTCTTTGTTCCCTTTCTCAAATTACACCCCGCTTGGAAGAGCTGCAACTATTTAGGTTACAGCAGGAAGCCAAATTTGTTCTCGAGGTAATAGATCAGAAAGAGAAGTCACATAAGAAAAGTGTTAGTGGAAAGAGTAAAACAGATTTAAACATGATTGACTAACAGTCTCCAATTAAGCGGCAGAACAATACTGCCCAAAACCCAAACAAAGTGCATGGGAAAGAAAAGGGATGAGCACAGAACTTAGCTAAAGAAAACGAAGTAGAAGAAGCAAAACCCAAGTTTGAAGAGCATCCAAATGACCAGCACATCAAAGACTCCACCACTGGAAGAGCCAAAGTAGACACTCACGAGTGTACGGCATTTTTATCAAACCTTAACTTCAGGGCAAGTAGAGATTCTCTCGCACTTCAGAGAGAGTTTGCTTTTTATTCTTTTTTAACGCTGGACAGGCAAATACAGAGAGATAATTCTGATGGTTTTAACTTTTTTTCAGGCAACTTCTGAAGATCTGAAAAAAATTCTTTAGCGATGTTGGTGGGGTTGAATCTATTTGAATTCTGTAGGACAAGTTCACTGGAAAGTCAAAGGTATGACTCACTTTCTCTCACTCATTATTTGTCAATGTTCTTTGTGCTTTATGCTTCAAATGAAAAAGAGGAAGCTATCCACTAGACCTTCCATGTGCACATTAGTCTTATAGTCAAATCCATATTTAACATTGTCGGACCTTTAAACTTCAACATATGTATGCATAATATGGACTGTACCACAGAAATTAGCCCTAAGAAACTAATTTTAATGCTTGGGAGATCAGCATGGCTGATGCTTAGGAGATAAGCGCTAATTCTTTGTCCATTGTCTTTGATCAAATTTCTCAAGGGTGCTCACTGAAACTTCAATTTGATTTCTTCCTTTCATGCAGTCAATAAATCATTTAGTTCTTACGCTTTTGGTTTTAAGATGAAAGTCCTTTCCAGAGATGATTATGCAGTCTCAAATAAACCTGCAGAAGTGTTGAATTCCATGATTATGGTAAAATTACTTAATTTTCTAAGTATAAAGAGTCCAACTGTCTAAGAGGATATTTTTTCATTTTGCTAGCAAGTGATATGCTTAGGAGACTCAACCATAGTCCCATATAGATTTACCCATATTCCAGCTTGCCTTTAAACTGTAGAGCATCTGTTTGGGCCTCGCATATGTGGATTTTGCCGATAATGCACACCTTGCTGCTGCTGTAGGAAAGAACAAAAAATGTTTCTTGAGAAGAAGATAAGCATTGAAAGAACAAATCCGAAGCAAAAGAGAAAGGATTCTGCTAGTCATGGGGCCTCTGGAGAACATGGTAGGCTAAGTGGAATTATGTTTTATCTTTGTTATTACTTGTGTGTGTTTGTTTGTGTGCAGTGCAGTCTATAGACGTTTGCATGTTTGTGTTTCCCACTTCTACCTTTTATTTTCTTACTCCTTTGGGTTAAATGGCAGCACAAAGTAGTAATCAGACTTTCAGGGGGTCTAGAGCGCCACACTGTGTTGCTAATAAACGTAGTGATAGCATTCAGCTGAAGGGGAGGAACACATTTGCAATGCCAAAAAACGTCAGACCACTTTGTGTCCCGTCGACAAATCCAAAAGCCGGGGAAGTGGAAGATGAGAAGCCGAAGTCAAATAATGAGTTCAGAGAAATGTTTCTTAAGAAGTGAGGTTTGTTCCTGGGGTCCATGTTACATGTTAACTAGAATAGCACAGTAATTGACAAACTTCTCTTTCTTATAAAAAACGTAAGGTTTTGCCTGCATGCACCCAGCAAAGCTCTCCATGTCACAACATCTGGTTCATATTCCATCTCATGTATTAACTTGACTGCTTGATCGAGCTTCCCAGCCCTTCCAAGAAGATCAATTACGCAGCCATAATGCTCATTTTCTGGTTCAATCCATAAAGCTTCCTTTATAGATTGGAAATAATACAACCCATCTTATACAAGCCCTGCATGACTACAAGAAAATAGAACACCAAGAATTGTAATATAATTTGGTTCTAACCCTGAGGCTTTCATCAACTCAAACAATTTCAGCGCCTTTCAGCTGTATCCGTTCTGTACCAACCCTGCAATCATGGTGCTCCAAGAAATCACATCCCTCTCTACCATCCGATCAAAAACAGACTTTGCATCTTCCAAGCTACCACACTTGCAATACATATCCAAAAGCGCATTGTTAAGTATCAAATCTTGGTCATACTTCAATACATGAACATGGACTTGTGTCCCCAATTCTAACAGCGCTAATCTAGTATGCGCCCTCAAAACACTCGTTAGCGTGGCCTGATCCGCCACAAAACCAACCCTCTTCATTCTCTTGAAAAGATTCAAAGCCTCATCACCATCACTATTCTGAGCAAGCCCTCCAATGATTGAGTTCCAAACAACCAAATCTCCGGTCACCATCTCATTAAAAACACACAGTGCATTCTTCAACTCACCCCGTTTGGCATAAACATCAATCAAAGCACTCCTAACAAACACATCAGAATCCAAACCAACTTTAATTATTCCACAATGAAGCTTCCTAAGATTGAGTAAACAAACACAAGATCTCAAAATGGAAGAGTAGGTGTACATATTTGGTCTAACACCTTTTCTGAGCATCAAAATAAAGAACTTAAACACCTTGTCATTCATCTTAGCATTACAATAAGCCCATATCATTGTTGTCCAAGAAACAACGGTTCTCTCAGGCATTTTATCGAACAATGTTTTAGCGTCCTCCAAGAGGTTAAACTTCACGTACATATTAATCAAAATGTTGATTAAAAACGTTTTGGGTTCATACCCTTTTGAGAAGACGTGGTTGTGAACGAGTTTGCCTTCTCGAACAGCGCCACGGGCCAAGCAACACTTGATGAGCTCAGAGTAGGTGATGGAATCAGCATGAAGGCAGTGGATTTGCATGGCATCCATAGCTTTGATGGCTCTTGGGAGGTCTCTTTGGTAGCAGAATCTGGTGAAATCATCAATCAAAGCTGATGGGTTGAGCGCTTTACTAGAAGAATCATTCGGTGTGGAAGTATAAAATCTAGAAAGTGAAGTTCTTATGCATTTCAGCTTTGAAATGGCTTTCATGGCATTTCCTAGTTAAAGAACCTATATTTTCTTTTCCTTTTGCCGATTATAATTGAAACTTGGAACAACTGAACTGTCCATTTATGTTCAACAGAAAACTCCAAAGTGGGTATGTATATATATAATTCTTAAATTCTTTGCCTAATGAGAAGGGGCTTTTTTTAAAGCCCCCATGTGTTTGGTTATTTTTATGAGTGTCTGTTGGTTTTGGAAATGAGACCATAACCCCTGTATGTTTGGTCTTTTTCTAGTGAGCAGCCGCTGGTTTAAGATATACACCTTTAACCCCGTGTGTTTGACTTTTTTTGCAGTGACCACCTTTTGGTTTCGAAAATGTCATCAATTCAACCTAAAACTTTATCAACAATTTCACCCGGGTTCTGCTTCATGACCATAATGAGGTGAATGTCTATCAATTGTTTTGAGTTTTAACATTTAGTTGATTTTATAGTTTCTATGTGTTTGTCTATGAGTTTTATTCATGAAAATGAAAAACCTTGTTTGGAATTGGGATTCCCCTGGTTGAGTTTTGTCGGACACTGATATGGATTATTAATAGTATGTCTCTTGCTGCCATAATATTGGACAAACTAAATTCAAGTAATACTTTACTACCATAGAATGTAAATTCTACCAATCGCGTCCTTGCTTGATTGTGATGGTGTGCCTTGGGGCATCTTTTGCAAATTCAATCTCTCTCTTTTCTTTTCTTCTTGACTAGCTTTACGTGTTGCTAAACATGACATAGCAAACAAACCTATTTTTTGGGTGTGATAAATCTTAAGCCCTAATATGCATGCCAAATGCTTGTGATCTGACGGCCTTATTTTCACCTTGTTGCTGTTTCTAAACCAAGCTAAAAACCTGAAAGAGATTGACATTTACGAATCCATAATTAAAGCTTATGGATCTTATGTTCATCACACAAAGGAAGAAGTCTCAAGAGATGAGTTGTAATAAGCAACCAGCACAGTGCATTCCTAATTCTCTCAAGTCGTCATGATCTCAATTTCGGCCTCTTTGTAACAGATGGGAGTTGAGGTCAATAGATGTCCCTCTGATGTATCAATAAATAAGGAAGCAATCTGGCATGAGGACCAGTTATATGTGTTATTCGCTGAATGAAATGGTGAAGGATTTTGCTTTTGCAACAGCATACTAGTAATTGTTTTATCATTTCATTCCAATCTGCATATAATATTCATTTGATGACCGAAACATGGTAGCATCAGGAAACATGGTTCAACAGAATGTTCGCGAACGGATTGATCAGTTGAATGTATAATGTTCGTGAACATAATCGAACGAACAGCCCATGTTTCGAACTCGATCAAACATATTATCGAACGAATATCGAACTGTTCGCGAACAATGTCGAACAGTTATCGAACGAACATCGAGTTGTTCGCGAATTTTTCAGTTCGTTTGCAGCCCTACTAAGAGCTATAAATTTTTTTCTCTTCTAATTGATTCCATCTATTATTGAAAGTATAGTCTCTAATGAACTTCAAATCCGACTTCTGCCTCGTGACGCACCTCTAATAATAGTCTGTAATAAACAACATAAAAACTGATCTTATAAATGAAGAAGTTTTAACTAGAAAGGGATATGGACCTAATGTTGTCTGCTACAATACTTTAATCAGATGGTATTGCAAGAATAAAGAGGTCAACGAAGTTCTTAATCTTTATCAAGAGAAGATTTTAGAAGGAATTAGGCTTAAAGTGATTATAAATGACAATTTGTTAACTTGCATTTTCATTGGACTTTGCAAGAATGGATGTGCTTCGAAAGAAGTGGAAATGTTTCGTACTTTAGTAAATAATATCGATTTTGGTATATTTAAAAGTTTGAAGAACAAATAGAAAAAAAAATTATATATCATTGTAAATTAAATACAAAGTTCAATAGTATGATTTATTTAAATCTTATAATTTTATTTAAAAAAGGGTAAAATTGAATACTTATATAAATTGGTTTGTTTAATCAATTGGATAAATTTGAATTTAGTTGTACACACTGTCGGTATGATAAGGAGCCTACGAGTCACACACATAGAAGATAATTTAAGAGCTAGCTTAGAAGAAAGGTGTTTTCGTCTTTTTAGGCGAAAGGGTATTTTGGTAATTTCACAGTGCAATTAAATTTGCTGAGGTCGTAGCCTTTATTTAATTTGATATTAAAATTAAATAAGTGAGATTACATTTAAATATATGTTCGCATATATTTAAATAAATTATCATTATTGTATGTATATATATATATTGTAAATATATATTAATTGTATTCCAATCGGTGCATAAGGCGCTCCGGTGATCTCAAGTCTAAGGATCACATGCACCACCATTCGTTAGAGGATTTGTTCCATAGACACTGGGTCACCATCCATATGGAAATCCTCTGGTGGGTCAATCCAGTGAACTTGCCTACAAGGAAGCACCCATGTGTTGCACCAGGTTGTCACCAAACAACCTTGATAAGTGAGATCAGTCATTGCCTTTCGACAGGGTCGTTCAACACTATGATAGCCTTACCGTATTATCTATGCCCTTACTTTAGAATAATACTGGGGCTACGGACATTTGTAGAATGGCCACCATATGTGCTCATAGGGTTCTCACGATCAAGATTTGAAACACTTGATACCCTCTTCACGGTTCTACCATTCTAAGGACATATATCAATGCATACAATGATGATTTACGCAATATAGAATAAAATGCCTTTTATTGATTAATGAACATTATTACAAAGAGTCAATTCTACAATAATTGATTGGCTCTAGGGCATCTACTCTAACAATCTCCCACTTACAATATAGCCAATCATTCATGTACTTAATACCAAATGGTCTCAAGTTCCTTTCATGAGTCTATTATGACAGAGGCTTTGTCAGTGGATCTGCGAGATTGTCGTTAGTATGCACTTTACTGATCTGCACATCTTTCCTCTCAACTATTTCTCTAATGAGATGGAATCGTCTGAGTATGTGTCTAGACTTCTGATGAGACCGTGGTTCCCTAGCTTGAGCAGTTGCTCCATTGTTGTCACAATAGATGTCTATTGGATCAACAATTATGGGAACCACACCAAGTTCTGTGATGAACTTCCTAATCCAAACTGCCTCCTTGGCCGTATCTGCTAATGTAATATACTCAGCCTCCATTGTAGAGTCTGCTACAATGCTTTGCTTAGAGCTCTTCCAGCTCACAATACCCCCATTGAGAAAAAATACAAACCCTGATTGTGATCGATAATCATCTCTGTCTGTTTGGAAACTAGCATCACTGTATCCTCTTACAGTGAGCTCATCTTCCCCTCCATAAACTAAGAACATATCTTTAGTCCTCTTCAGGTACTTAAGAATATTCTTGACAGTCATTTAGTGACGCTCACCTGGATTCGATTGATATCTACTACAAGTGCTCAAAGCACATGAGACATCAATCCTAGTACATAGCGTGGCATACATAATGGATCTAATTGCTAATGCATATGGGATCCTCTTCATCTTGTCTCTCTCATCTTGTGTTCTAGGACACGATTCCTTAGAGAGATAAACACGGTATGACATAAGAAGAAATCCCTTCTTGGATTCTTCCATACTGAATCTTTTCAGTACTTTGTTAATATATGTGTTAGGAAACTATCCAGTTACGCAGCGGAAAACAAAAATTAATAACAACACGGATCGTTCCATAGAACCAAGATCAGGGCACAAATTTATAGTTTATATACAAAATTAGAATCTCCAGAAAATCAGTTTAGAGTTTAAGAAATCATACGCACGTTTGGAGGCTCCTCCAACTTTATCTCTAAACGTATTTTGCTACCAGCCCAAGTCTAGGATCGAACCGATGTAGTCCACACGAAGATAATCACAAGGAACTAAAGAGGGATGTGCTAGATCCTTTTTAGCCTTAAGAAATAAGAAGGTAAAATCAAAGAATACTTTGATTCTAAGCAAAAAGCATTCTGGCGTGGGAGAGTGTTTTGGGGCTAGAGGTTTTTGCTTTTCATTGAATGAATGAATTAAAAAAAAAAAAAAAAAAATCACCGCACCTCTCAATTAAACTTTTTCTTTTATAGTGCAAGTTTACCCTTATGGAGTAGGCTTGGGCTCCAACCCAAACACCCCTTGTATCCAAACACTCCCATTTAGATATTTTAATATTAGTTCATCATTATCTCAATTAAAATCAATTAATATATATATTTAATATATTAACATTTAACAATAATGATAACTTATTTAAATATATGCGAACACATATTTAAACGCAATCTCACTTATTTAATTTTTCTAACAAATTAAATAAAGGCTACGACCTCATCAAATTTAATTGCATTGTGAAGTTACCAAAATACCCTTTCACCTAAAAAGATGAAAACACCCTTCTTATTTCTTGAGTCTTAAATTATCTTATATGTGTGTGACCCACAGGCTCCTCATCATACCGGTAGTGTATAGTATCGGGATTAACACCAATTAATCGTCTCACTATACACAGACCAAGATTGGCCCCTAGCAAGGCATCATGGCCACCCGATAGATTCGAATTCAATAAAGCATCTACCAGTCAACGATATGGTTACCATGCAATTTGATCCTTTCATCAACCGTTATCTCGATGAGACTGGGGCATAGAAATAGTGTCAACCTCCGGTTACTCTCGATATTATGTATTCAGTTACTGGACCAATGACCAATATTATAAACTGGATAGAGCAACAACTCAATCCTACTGTGGCCATAGTTTTAGTATCATTACCATTTACTGAATTGCGCTGAGAGATAACTTCCCCCGTACTTGGGAGTGATGAATCCTCTGTCTATCCACCATAGTCTTGATACACTCCTTGATGCAGCCAATCACTACCATATTGACAGCTCCGAATAGAACTGTGTTAGGCTAGTGTCAAACTACACCAATCGGTGCACAAGGCACTCCGGTGATCTCAAGTCTAAGGATCACATGCACCACCATTCGTTAGAGGATTTGTTCCATAGACACTGGGTCACCATCCATATGGAATCCTCTGGTGGGTCAATCCAGTGAACTTGCCTACAGCAAGCACCCATGTGTTACACCAGGTTGTCACCAAACAACCTTGACAAGTGAGATCAGTCATTGCCTTTCGACAGGGTCATTCAACACTATGATAGCCTTACCGTATTATCTATGCCCTTACTTCAGAATAATCTAGGGGCTACAGAAATTTGTAGAATGGCCACCATATGTGCTCATAGGGTTCTCACGATCAAGATTTGAAATAGTTGATACCCTCTTCACGGTTCTACCATTCTAAGGACATATATCAATGCATACAATGATGATTTACGCGATATAGAATAAAATGTCTTTTATTGATTAATGAACATTATTACAAAGAGTCAATTCTACAATAATTGATTGGCTCTAGGGCATCTACTCTAACAATCTCCCACTTACAATATAGCCAATCATTCATGTACTTAATACCAAATGATCTCAAGTGTCTTTCATGAGTCTATTATGACAGAGGCTTTGTCAGTGGATCCGCGAGATTGTCATTAGTATGCACTTTATTGATCTGCACATCTTTCCTCTCAACTATCTCTCTGATGAGATGGAATCGTCTGAGTATGTGTCTTGACTTCTGATGGGACTATGGTTCCTTGGCTTGAGCAATTGCTCCATTGTTGTCACAATAGATGTCTATAAGATCAATAATCGTGAGAACCACACCAAGTTCAATAACAAACTTCTTAATCCTGATTGCCTCCTTGGTTGCATCTGACAATGCAATATACTTAGCCTCCATTGTAGAGTCTGCTACAATGCTTTGCTTGGAGCTCTTCCAGCTCACTGTACCCCCATTGAGACAAAATAAAAACCCTGATTGCGATCGATAATCACCTTTGTTCGTTTGGAAACTAGCATTACTGTATCCTTTTATAGTGAGCTCATCTTCCCCTCTATAAACCAAGAACATATCTTTAGTTCTCTTCAGGTACTTAAGAATATTTTTGATAGCCATCCAGTGACACTCACCTGGATCCGATTGATATCTACTACAAGTGCTCAAAGCACATGAGACATCAATCCGAGTATATAGCATGGCATACATGATGGATCCAATTGCTGATGCATATGGGATCCTCTTCATCCTATGTCTCTCATCTTGTGTTCTAGGACACAATTCCTTAGAGAGATAAACACCATGTGACATTAGAAGAAATCCTTTCTTGGATTCTTCCGTACTAAATCTTTTCAATACTTTGTCAATATATGCACTCTGACTTAGGCCAAGCACCCTACGTGATCTATCACGATAGATCTTTATTCCAAGGATGTAGGTTGTTTCCCCTATGTCCTTTATGGAGAAGCACTTAGATAACCAAGTCTTTACCGACTACAAGTTCGGTATCCCGATCAGAAGTATGTCATCGACATACAACACTAGGAATGCAACTGCGCTCCCACTCACTTTCTTGTAAACACAGGGCTCATCTTCGCTCTTGATAAAACCGAATTCTTTTATGGCTTCATCAAAACGAATGTTCCAGCTCCTTGAAGCTTGCTTGAGTCCATAAATGGATCTCTACAACTTGCATACCCTATCAGTTTGCCCATCAAGAACGAAACCATCGGGTTGTGTCATATACACATTCTCTTCAAGGTTTCTGTTTAGGAAAGTTTTTTTGACATCCATTTGCCAAATCTCATAGTCATGATATGCAGCAATCGCAAGCATAATTCCGGATGGATTTAATCATGGTAACTGGCGAAAAGGTTTCTTCATAGTCAATAGCATGAATTTGTTTGAAACCTTTGGCAAACAATCGTGCCTTATAAGTATGCACCTTACCATCCATGTTAGTCTTCTTCTTGAAGACCCATTTACACCCTATGGGTTTTACCCCTTCAGGTGGTTCCACTAGAGACCATACTTGGTTCTGGTACATGGAGTCCATCTTAGATTTCATGGCTTCAAGCCATTTAACAGAATCTGGATCCAATGTAGCATCTTCGTAGGTTTTGGGTTCATTGTCTTGGCAGACTAGTACGTCACCATGTTGAGTCACGAGATAATCGTATCTCACAAGCTCATGGTGTACTCTCCCAGATCTACGTAGCTCCAGTGCTACCTGAGGTGGTTCACTTTGATCCACAAGTTATGGAGTAACCTCTTCTTGATATTCAACCACCTTTTGTGGCATATCATCCCGTCCTTCGTCTAGTATATTTTGTGGTTCTAGAACTTCATCGAGTTCTACTTTTCTCCCACTAGTACTTCTTAGAAAAATTCCTTTTCTAGGAAGACACCAGAACGAGGAACAAAAATTTTTCGCTCTTCTGGGTGGTAGAAATAGTATCCTTTTGTCTCTTTTGGATACCCCACAAATATACATTTACAAGATTTTGGGCCTAGCTTGTTCGAATTTAATTTCTTAACATAAGGTTCACAACCCCAAATCCTTAGATAAGACAAGTTGGGCTTTCGCCCATTCCAAAGTTCATATGGAGTCTTATCTACAAACTTTGATGGCACTCGGTTCAAAACGTGATTTGCAGTCTCTAGGGCATAACCCTAGAATGATGTAGGTAAATCACTAAAACTCATCATGGACCTAACCATATCAAGTAAGGTCCTATTCCTCCTTTCAGACACTCCATTGTGTTGGGGTGTATGCGGAGGGGTGAGTTGTGATACTATCCCATATTCCTTCAGGTATTCAGAAAACCCTGAGCTTAAGTATTCACCTCCACGATCCGACTGAAGAGCTTTAGTACTCTTGCCCAACATATTCTATACTTCATTCTTGAATTCCTTGAATTTATCAAAGGCTTCAGATTTATGTCTCATAAGGTAGACATAACCATATCTATTGAAATCATCAGTAAATGTGATGAAGTATGAATATCCACTTCTGGCATCAACTGTTAGTGGACCACATACATCACTATGGATGATGCCTAACAGTTTAGTAGCCCTTTCACCTTGTCCTGTGAAAGGAGACTTGGTCATCTTGCCTTAAAGGCATGACTCACATACCTCAAATGATTTAAAGTCAAAAGGGTCCAAAATTCCATCCCTTTGAAGTTTTGCAATGCGAGTCTTATTAACATGATACAATCTACAATGCCAGAGATATGTCTGGTTTTGATTGCTATGCTTAGCTTTCTTGGTTTCAATATTGAGAATATCCTTATTGTTTAAATCAAGAACATATAATCCATTATATAACCTTGCAATTCCAAATAGAATACCATTCAAACTAAAGGACATCAATCCATTAGATATCTCAAAATGATACCCCATATTATCCAAAGCGGATATTGAAATAATATTTCTAGAAATAGAAGGTATGTGATAACAGTTATGTAGTTCCAACAACAAGCCCGTAGGCAAACATAAATAGTAAGTCCCTACAGCCAATGCAGCCACATGTGCTCCATTTCTAACTCGTAGGTCCACCTCTCCCTTGGTGAGCACTCTACTCTGCCTTTGTCCCTACACATCAATACAAATGTGAGTACCACCTCCTGTGTCAATGACACAAGATGTTGAGAGAGAGAAGTTAATATCAATCATAAACATACCTGAAGTCGTAGCATCTGACTTCTTCTTGCTTGTGAGGAAAGCCTTGCAGTGTTTCCTTCTAGTGGCCAGGCTTGCCACAAAAGAAGCAAACTACTTTGCCCTTCCCTATGCAACTCTCAGCCCCAAGAGCAACCTGTCCTTTGGGCTTGGGCTTGGGCTTGGGTTTGGCATTGGCCTTACCCTTGCCGTTACCCTTTCCTTTACTAGGCAACAACCAGTAAAATAGGCTTGGACTTCTTCAAGTCCTGCTCTACAGTCCTCAGCATGTTCAAAAGCTCCGACAGGGTTTTCATCATTGTGTTCATATTGAAATTCATTATGAACGGTGCATAAAAGTCAGGCAAGGATTGCAGAATCAAATCCATTTGTAATTCTGCATCCAGCTCAAATCCCAAAGTCTTAAGCCTCTCTTTGTGCTCGATCATCTTGAGCACATGAAGACCAACTTGGGCTCCCTCAGTCAGACGACTCCCAAACAATACTTTCGACACCTTGTACCTCTCATGTCCAACATTTCCTTCGAAAAGCTCCTTGAGGTGTAGAATAATGGCAGCAGTGTCCATATTCTCATGCTACTTTTGCAGCACTGGTGTCATCGATGCTAACATCAAGCATTGAACGCCATCAGCATCATCAAGGAACTTTTGATAAGTATCCTTTACTTCCTGAGTGGCATCAGGATCAGGCTCATCCTCATCCATGTATGGCTTTTCAAAGATATACAATTTCTTTTCCGACTCGAGTATAATCCAAAGATTACGACACCAATCTGAGAAATTGGATCCATCTAACCTATTTTCTTTCTCAATTATCGGTCGCAGGTTCATTATGCTCATTTTGGTGAATCTACTATTGCAGAAAAGATAAAGTCATTATAAAGTTCATTATTATTTAATATGGTCTTTTATTAAACAATGCTCCCACTATTTTACTCAAGTCAATAGCCCTTGCTATTAACTCGGGAAAGCCTATTGACTTTCCTAGTGGAACGAGATCTTATCCTGCCTATTTCAAACCTTCGCTTGGTGAACAAGCCAAAATGAGTTGATTAGGTAGGCCAACAAACTTAATCCACACCAATTGATAGCTCCTACTATCAACCTCAAATGTGAAAAAGCCAACAAGCCAATCACACAATCCAATGGACACTACATGCCATCGTCCTCAAGTGTGATTCTCAGTATCGGTAGAGTGGACACTACATGTCACCATGTACACACAATATGTGTACTGCTCTACCATGCCTATGACGGGTTTATCAACCTTCGCTTTGGCGAACAAGCAAAACCATCATTTTAAGTCGACCCATCACCATTAAGGAAAACTACAATGCATTTTAACCTCCCACTGGTAGAAGTGTACCCTTCGCTTTGGCTAACAAGGTTTCGATGAACAGTGGTTTGATTAAAACCATGGTGATGGAAGGCTTACGTGACTTAATATCCTTTAATTGAGGGTTTGTTATTTAATGTCTCACCAGATTATTATCTTCGTTAGAATGACATTGTTTGGCATGTTATTCAACATTCAACCTTAGCTTGTATTCTAAACAAATTATTAAAACATGCCGGTACATGGCCCGAATAAAACCGATTTCCTCGAGCCTAGAGGTATTGGTAGGTCATCTAAGGGTCCTGTAATAAAAACTTGAGTCTTCAAGTATGATCGTCTCTTCCTCTTCTCCGTCTCAAGTACATTACAAAAACATCATAGTAAATTTACAATAAAATTAATCTTAAAGTAATTTTACATCAATAAATTTAGAAACCTCGATTTACATTCGAGGGGAATGAGATGAGAAGAGAATGTACATCAAGAAAGGGAAGGAAGGCAGGACACATAGGCCCTATTTTAAAAATTACAACCATACATACCCAAAAATAATTTAGAACATTCACCATAGGTCACAAGGCTCATGTACCGTGCACCATGCAATATACAAACAAGTACATAGCATACATTTAAAAAACAATCAATTTTTGAATCGGGTGGGTTATTTATTAATTACCCTCTTATATGTGCAGAATGGTTATTGGCTTTATAGGTTATTAGAAACTGTAGTTTGGTCCCCTCACGAAAAACACAAATTTGGGACAGCATCTTCGTCGCCGCAGTGAAAAGTTCCAGAGAGTTAGCTTCGCCACAGCAAAACCTGGAAATCCCCAAATTGCACAGTTCGCATTTTTTGCAGTTTTTGTGTAATAACACGAATCCAAATCAAATCGAACGCACAAACATTCAACCAGGATATCAACCGACCAATATAACACTCATCAACAGATTATTGAACCAATTTATCAATTGAATCATTCATTCAACAACAGATTTTTCAGATTTAACAAAAATAACATGTTATCAACCAAATACATGTTATAAGTCATACAATAAACTGTAAAATTTGGTACCCTTGGCTCTGATACCACCATTAGGAAACGATCCAGTTATGCAACGGAAAAAAAAAATTAATAACAACACGGATCGTTCCATAGAACCAAGATCAGGGCACAAATTTACAGTTTATATACAAAATTAGAATCTGTAGAAAATCAGTTTAGAGTTTAAGAAATCATACGCACGTTTGGAGGCTCCTCCAACTTTATCTCTGAACGTATTTTGCTACCAACCCAAGTCTAGGATTTAACCAATGTAGTCCACACGAAGATAATCGCAAGGAACTAAAGAGGGATTTGCTAGATCCTCTTTAACCTTAAGAAACAAGAAGGTAAAATCAAATAATACTTTGATTCTAAGCAAAAAGCATTCTGGCATGGGAGAGTGTTTTGGGGTTGGAGGTTTTTGCTTTTCAATGAACGAATGAATTAAAAAAAAATCACACCACCTCTCAATTAAACTTTTTCTTATATAGTGCATGTTTAATTGCCCTACTCCCTTACGAAAAACACAAATTTGGGATAGCAGCTTCTTCGCCGCGGCAAAAAATTCCAGAGAATAGTGCAAGTTTGATTGCCCTATTCCCTTATGGAATAGGCTTGGGCTCCAACCCAAACACCCCTTGTATCCAAACACTCCCATTTAGATATCTTAATATTAGTTCATCATTATCTCAATTAAAATCAATTAATATATATATTTAATATATTAACATTTAACAATAATGGTAACTTATTTAAATATATGCGAACACATATTTAAACGTAATCTCTCTTATTTAATTTTTCTGACAAATTAAATAAAGGCTACAACCTTAGCAAATTTAATTGCACTGTTAAATTACCAAAATACCATTTCACCTAAAAAGACGTAAACACCCTTCTTACTTCTTGAGTCTTAAATTATCTTCTATGTGTGTGACCCATAGGCTCCTCATCATACCGGTAGTGTATAGTATCGCGATTAACACTAATTAATCGTCTCACTATACACAAACAAAGATTGGCCCCTTGCAAGGCATCATGGCCACCTGATAGATTCGGATTCAGCAAAGTAGCTACCAATCAACGATATGGTTACCGTACAATTCGATCCTTTCATCAACCGTTATCTCAATGAGACCGGGGCATAGAAATAGTGACAACCTTCGATTACTCTCGATATTGTGTATTCAATTACTGGACCAATGACCTGTATTATAAACTGGATAGAGCAACAACTCAATCCCACTGTGGCCACAGTTTTAGTGTCATTGCCATTTACTGAATTGCACCGTGAGATAACTTCCCCCGTACTCGAGAGTGATGAATCCTCTGTCTATCCTACCATAGTCTTGATACACTCCTTGATGCAACCAATCACTACCGTATTGACAGCTCTGAATAGAACTTCGTTAGGCTAGTGTCAAATTACACTAATCGGTGCACAAAGCTCTCTGATGATCTCAAGTCTAAGGATCGCATGCACCACCATTCGTTAGAGGATTTGTTCCACAGACACTGGGGTTACCATCCATGTGGAATCCTCTGGTGGGTTTGTCCAGTGAACTTGCCTATAGCAAGCACCTATGTGTTGCACCAGGTTGTCACCAAACAACCTTGACAAGTGAGATCAGTCACTGCCTTTCGACAGGGTCGTTCAACACTATGATAGCCTTACCATATTATCTATGCCCTTACTTCAGAATAATACTGGGGCTATGGACGTTTCTAGAATGGCCACCTTATGTGCTCATAGGGTTCTCACTATCAAGGTTTGAAACACTTGATACCCTCGTCACGTTCTACCATTCTAAGGACATATATCAATACATACAATGATGATTTACGCGATATAGTATAAAATGCCTTTTATTGATCAATGAACATTATTACAAATAGTCAATTCTACAATAATTGATGGGCTTTAGGGCATCTACTTTAACATTTTAGACGCGATAAACTATCGACATCTAAATGTGACTATTATCATCTATTTTCGATTGACGCCAAATGGCTTTTTCCTTGTAGTAACTTTTGAACTTTGTGGCTTTGCTCGTGCTCAGGTATTTGTTTATTTAATTATTTATGTTAGTTATTTATTTATATAAAGTTATAAATGCATATATGAGCTTTAGATATTTATTTTGACGAGATATAGTTATGTTAATTGATAGGGTAAATGGGAGAGGACAATGAATTTGTGTCAGGAATTGATTGGTTTGTTGTATAGATGACTTGGTGGCTGTTCATGCGGCATCAATTAGAGATAATGCTGAATGTTTGTGAGGGATGTTATGTTTTTTTTATTTTGTTTTGTTAGTGGTGGTATATGGAAGATGTGAAGAAAAGCATGCCAGCTCTGGCCCATAAGTCGTGTTTGAGATAGGGATTGGGGAATTAGAAATATTTGGCTGTAGGGTTGGCATGGGTCATAATGCAGCCCATATATTGGCTTTAGAGTCTAGCTGAGTTTTGAAACAAAAGAGAATATTGTTAGAAGTGGCTATTTTTTAAATTCAGTGATAAAAAAAAAAAAATAACAAACAACTATTTAATATTATTTCCCAAAAAAAAAAGTTTCAGAATCAAGTAATAAATATTTTCAGAAACTGTATCAAACAACTATTCTATCTTAAAAACCATTTTAAAAAAATGTATCAAACAACTATTCAACATTATATCCAACTCTGATATAATTTTCAGATATTTTACCAAACACATTTTTCAGATTCAAATCCAATTCGATTTGATTCAACTTAACTCAACTTAAAACACCCTTTTTCATCATAACATTTTTCAAAAAAGTGTAATAAACAGTCCCTATGTTCATTTATAATTTTCTTAGTTCTCATTTTTCTATAATATAGATTTAATTCGGCAGCAAGTAGAAAAATATCTAGCCCAAATTCGTGGAACTCTTTGAAGTGAGATAAAGAAATGAAGTCCCATCAATTATTTTTGCATGGCCATTTGCCTGGAAAGTCTATGAGTCAATTTAAGTTGGTTCCAAAAGAGCGTCGCTATCATTCTACTTCTTAGCTGATGATAAGCAACATAATTTAATACCCAATTATTCATATCTAGTCAATTCTTAATGCATGTTTCCTAATGTTTTTAATATGACAGATTATAGGTCAACAACTAATTGTTAGTTTCACAAAATGCAAAAATCTAAATCTAAAGATTAATATATATATCATACAATAACTTTTGATTCACTCATTTGAAAATTTTAAAACGTCCACATCCTATAGTTTCGTGAGTATAAATGCATACACTATCCAAAGGTCGAAGGACAAATTCATCTTTTATAAAAAAAGATGGAGAATTGTCATGAAATATATAATAACTTTTTGCATACATTTTATTAGATATATTAAAATTAGTCGCACCATCACTGACTTCAAAGTTAAGAAAAATCAATCTCTTAGAGAAGAGTGAATTAATTAGCATCGAAGACTTAAATGTTTAAAGTCTTTGTCGGATTGAGCATAGTTGCGTGCAAATTTAGTTGGAAACTGTTGTGTTTATCACAAGATTCCCAAACCCAAGACACTCAATCTCACACAATTAATCAAGAATCAAATTGCAAAATCAAACGAGAAGACAAGAATTTTTACCATGGTTCACTTACCCAAATTGGATAAGCTACATCCACATCGAGCTCCAGTAAGCTTGAGGCTCACTGCACTAAAGATCAAGATTCGTTACAAATACAACTAAATTGAACTCAATCAAATCACTCACTCCCTATAACCCTCTCAAAGACTCACCCGTAACCTATCCTATATGAGAATACTAACCCAGATCCTCACAACCCTCAGGAAACACAACCCTCAAACACGATTTCAACAATCACACCACATTTCAAGTCTATGAGAAACAAGAAATCAGAAATCGTAACAAAGAAGAGCTCAATCACAAAAACAGATAGTGTAAAAGCTATGTAATTGGACTGAAGGGCATTCTTTTATACTTGCACTGTTGGAGAACCTTGGACATCAGATATAGCAAGCAATCAACGATCAGGATCAATCTTAGAGCTTTATTATGAGGCGGCATCCTTTAAGTAATGCCCAACAACACCATTTTGTGCTTCATCATTCAACAGAAACTAAGAAGGTTTTTGGTTTGGTGGAATGAAAAAGGGAA
This sequence comes from Pistacia integerrima, assembly GCA_026225825.1. Lineage (NCBI taxonomy): Eukaryota > Viridiplantae > Streptophyta > Magnoliopsida > Sapindales > Anacardiaceae > Pistacia > Pistacia integerrima. The sequence continues at coordinate 56,334,670 of CM047749.1, forward strand.
TGCAAATGGAATCCCATTTCCTTGTTTGGTCGGACAAAATCTAGATCAGATCTTTGATTTAGAGAATAAATCCAACGGTACCTACATTAATTTTCTATGAATACTATATGTATCCATAACTGTCTTTAGAGAGTATTGGAGCTGGTCTCCACAAGTCATAGAAAACTAATTCCAATAGAGAAGATACCTTAGATTGGGAGAGAGGAAATGATGATTGATGCAGCTTACTACATTTACATGTTGATCAACATGCAATATTGTGCACATAAAAGTACTTAAAAGAGTGAGGTAATTTAGTAATAACATGCTATAGAATTTTATTATAAGGGTGCTCAATGCTACGCCACAACAATATATTTTTTTAAGGAATATTGGTATAAGTTACAGTGGTCGTGTAGACAAAATTCTTAACAGAAGCATATGCACATGCACACTTACTTGTGAACTACAAGAAGGACCTTTCGAAGCCTTCTTATAGTAAGATGGAACGATAATACTACTAATTGAAGATGATACTTATCTTTTCTATCATCACTGGGAGAGAACAATATTCACTTGTGTGTGTTATATCTAGACATTCAACATGCAACTTTTCAAGACTAAAGTTGAGATTACTGAGATTTGAGGTGAAATGACTTCCAGTGCCAGAATCTAAGTACTATTGAGGATCAACAATTGAGATTGGTTGAGCAATGAAGGACATTGGATTTGTAGAAGAGTCTAAAGAGACAAAAGAAGATAAAACAGTTTGTCACCAATTGTTTCATTAAACAAAAATTATTTTAATTTTTCATTAAAATTGAAATTCAGTACATCAATTGATTTGGAATCTGGATTAGTTAAAAACATAAGAACAAAGGCTGATAATAAAATGTTATCGTGTCTTTAAGTAAAACTAACAGAATTTTTAACTTCCGTTAACTCCAGCCTTAACTTCTATTATAAGTCTAACAACTCCTTTAACAGTTAGTTATTTCTCTTAACAACTCCAGTACTTCAATTTTTATAATACTGAAATCAAAACCAGCTCTGCAACATTAGCTACTTTATACAGTTTATCACCAAATATTATGTTAAATTGTATTTACTAAAAAACATAAAATTAATTTTATATTTTGATGACTAGTCACTTTATTATTAAATATTATCTGACTTTAATTGAAATCAAACAAGAAGAACATTAAAAAAGAACTATAGATTTTACTACAAGTAATCCTTTCTCATTTGTGAAGTCTACGGTGCCGTTTTGAACTCAGGTAATGCGCTATCGTTTTGAACTCAGGTAATGCACTGCTGTTTTGTGAAGCTCTAATAAATCCTGGCCCTTTGATGGATGCATGATCTAATGGCTCACAATTCACCTAGCAAGTTAACGGTATAAAAGAAGGCACTTTCTCAAATTTGTGAGCTCTCTCAATTTCTCTCTATAATTCACGATTGTAACCTAGTGTGTTAGAGTTTTCTCATTCAAGTTGTTCTCCCTGTGTAAATCTATCTAGAATCTTATTAAGGGTTGAGTGTTCCTTTAAGGGTAGAGATTTCTCTAGGGATTTCAGATTTGCAGTGTAAAAAGGGGGCAAGGGTGAGTGAGCGATTGAGGTTAAACTTGAGAGTGAGATTTGGTTTGTAATCTATAATCTTGAGGCTTTAATCATAGTGCAGCAAGTCTCCATATTCTGGAGCTCAACGTGGATATAGCTTGTTTGATCCTGAACTAGTGAACCATGGTATATTGGTGTGTTGTTCTTGATTCTTTACTTTTCAGCTTGTGTTTGATCGATTAGTGTTTAGGATTGTTCAATTGGACTTGATTTACAACAAGAAATGTACGTTAGAGGAAAGATGAGGTGCACCTCAATAATTAGGGAGGTTTGGAAAAGTATAAAAGTAAGTGACCTTGATGCCTTATGTAATGATTTGAGAGGCACACACTAAACCAACATTCAAGATGCCCTATTTAATGATCAGAGAGGCACATGCTAAACCAACATTCAAGGTGTTGGGAACCTGTTAAGTGAAAACAAGTGAAGATGATTTTCCATCAGAAGAAAATATGTGCTCCAAAATTAAATCCATGTAGTGAAACTAAACAATACCGATTTGGTATCCAGAGTCATTTATGTTGCAACATAACCTGATACATGTTCTCGTCAAGGAATCTCTCGAATGTCGATGTCAACCTCGCTACTAGGGCTTCCATATGTGCATTTGCTTGATTGCTTCAAGTTTTGCCAACACTAGGTTTACCTCATTGTTAGTTGTCCTCCTCGCCTTTTTATCCTGCTTATCACTGCCTTCCATGCTCTTTTATTGCTTGATAAGAGCTTGAAAATACATGTTTTGTTAGTGATTTAATTGGATTATTTGTGGGAAAATTAATTTAAATTACGAAATTTGAGTTAATTATTTCATAAATACCTTTCATACGACCACGGGTGCATTTCGAGTATTTTCAGGTTATAGATGATGTTTGAATGAAGAAGAATGATGTCGATAGAATTTGTGACAAGTAGGAACAAACGGTGCAAGAATTGGAATTGAAATGAGGAAGTTATGATGCTTTGAAGATGAGACTTAAAACCTTAAAATTCTTCAAGATGAGCATGCTTCAATGTTTTGATCATAACTTGAGTTGTAGAAATCAGAATTTGATGATTCTTATGGTGTTGGAAAGCTTATTCAGAGTGCTACAAAGTTTGTGTTGATAACTTTACCAAATTCTAAAGATTCCAGACCCATGAGACAGAAAGAACGATCATCACAGTGACTGTTTCTGTCGTTGCAATGATGGAATGCGGGTTTGGATAGGCTGTTTTATTTCTTAGTTCAAATTTGACTCATTTAAGGCATTTAATTCTTTCCACGTAACCTCCAAACCCTAGCACTATAAATAAGGGTTGTAATTAGTTTTTAAAGGGATTTTAAGGAGAGAAAGCGACTACTATTTTGGAGATCAAAATTTTGCAGTTTTCGTTTACCAATTATTTTTAGACACTAAGATTCTACAAATTAAGGGGCGCACTTAATTATCATGTTTCCACTTAGCATTAGAGAAAGAGGGTAAATAATAGAACAAGATAATTCCACGAGGTAAAGATTGATGCGTGCATACTTATATAATTTTTAGCTCATCCATTAAGAGACAGGATTTAAAAAAAAAGAAGTAAATGAAGAGTCTATCTAAAAGGCTAACTAAGTGTCCTCTCTGGTCCTTAGTACGCTCCAACACAACTGGAACTTGAGTTATACCATGCCTATTCATAGTCATTAAAACAGAAAGAAGGTCCATACTAGGAGAGTCTGTCCATGGCACTCAGACATTTTCACCATCAAAGCATATTTCAGATACTAACAGCTCCTGGAACAGCATCAGCCAAGTAAGCAAGATCACAATAATCACATGCATGACATGAGTGAAAAAGGAAGAAGAAATCCCTTATTAGGTTGTTAAAGAAAACTACAAATATGGTCCAGAATTCTAACCTTAACTTATTTAGTTTCAAAATACATGAATATATATATGCAAAATGCCAATAATTCACAAATCTTCTTTATAAATGTCAACAAAAATTAATAATAATTTTCAATTATAAGGAAAAGTACCTTGCCATTTACCAATCAATTGTAAGTATCCTAGCTACCGATTTGAGTCTTTTTTTTTTTTTTCTAATTTGAATTAAAAATGGATCTTGTCCTCTATCATTTACAATAATTCATGATTCACAATTTTTTCCCTACCTTTCCATTTTGCTGATTTTCTTTGTGATTTTCTAAAGCAATCAAATTTTTTATATTTCCCACTTCTCCTAATGTTGCACAAAATTAATCTAAGTATCGTAGTTAGCAATAAGTAGGATCAAATCCACAAAGAGCAATTACTATCAACCTAAGGTGTGATAAGAGTTACTAAGTAAAAATGACAAGTTTTAATCAACTGATATCCTAAGAAAATAATTGCAGGAAATCTAATTACTAACTGAAACACAATATTAAAGACATTGCCCTACAACTTCGGCTCAACTCAGGATTGGTACACAATTCTTCTTCTCGCTTTTAGACTTCCTAAACCTACAGGCAAGGGAAATCACATAAAAGTCTCTCAACACCTAGGTATAATCTATCATGTCTCCCTGTCGTCTTAGTTACAGGTTGATTGGTTAAAGACCATCTTCAATTAACAAAGAGACTCGAACAATTAAAACCAGTAATTGGTATAGGAAGAATAAATACAATCCATAATCCTTGTAATACAATCACAAATTTATCACACTTGAATAAAATTATAGCAAAAACATTACTAAATGACAATATATAGCAAGATTGTAATCAATATCGAAACAATTGGAAACCACAATCAATCATTTAGAACTTTCAAACCCAACATTCAACATGCAATCAATTTGATTTCACAACGAACACAAATCTATCAAAGCGTTTCATAATTCAAATCATGCATCATATTGTAATCATATCGAAACAAAGCAATCCTCAAATCACAATACACAACAAGCAAATCATATGTTCAATGTCTAATTAATAATCCAATTAGTCAAAAGTTTAAGTGAAGAAAACTATAGCCTGAATCCTAGTCTTGCCTCTGCCTAATGGGCAACCGGTGCGCAACTGCTCATGGTGGCATCAATGAAGGATGGAGATGATGAACGGTGGCTGGTCATGGTGGAAATCGAGTCATTGGCGGCTAGGAGGAATGGATCGTGGTTAATGAAGTGATGGCCGTAACTAGGAAGTCCAAGAGACATCGGAGCAGTTCAATTAACAGCGGCCAGCAACAATAGCCAAGGAAGATGAAACAACTCTGAAGAAGATGAATCGATGGTGGGAAGCTTGTAGGAGGTAGATCAACACAAGGGAAGACAAATCAGGGCCAAAAAGTGGAAGAATCACAACTCAAATGCGAAGAGACACGATGGCGCAAATGGACTCATGACAATAGTGGGTGAAACGATGACAAAAAGCTTGGGTAATGATGGATCTGAGCTGGGGAAGGTGAATCAACACCGGAGAAGCTCCAAAGTCGTCGGAATGTGAAGAAGCGTGGAGGTGGAATGCGCAACGTCGTCGAAAAATGGTGGAACGGTGGGGATGATGATAGAAGGTGAACCGACGCTTGGGGAAGACCAACAATCATCGGAGATGGTCAGAATCTAGTGGAGATGAGCTAGGGTTTGGGTGATGGGCGGTTGGCTCCCTTTTCACTACTATTCACTCTCCTTTTATAGAAAATGTGGCAAATCCCTTTAGTCCCTATACATTTAAAAAGTGACAAAATAATCCTTTGAAAACATGACATTTTACCCCCTGATAAACATAAATGAGACAAAATCAACTCTAATCCATAAACCACAACCTAATATCAACTCATACCATTTCCCAAATCATTCTAAACGCGCAAAATTCGTAAAAAAACATTAGAATGCGATTTTTCATTAATAAATTCATAAGTTCATAAATTGTCTAAATATATATTCAATTAAATAATAACAAAGGGTATTAAATCACTTTAATGAAGTCATTTTCATGACTCTTAACACCCAATCTTACTACTAGTAGGACTAAGGTTTCAGAGGTGCTAAGTTATTTAGGCTAAAAGCAATGAGCAGTTTTAAAACTCCATTAAACAATGTACAAATAGTTCCTGGATCTTGATTAAGTGATAGTATGAATTCTTGCCTTGAAATAAATGGATTAAAGTGAATAGATATTGGTGCATTCGAAGCTTTTCAAGACCAATCTTGAAGCAGCAGATTATTCCTTTATGTAATATCAAAATACATATGAATAAAGGGTATTGTACCTTATGTCTAATACTTTTTTTTGGCTACTGCATATTTGCTGAAGTCTTGAATGTCTCCAAGAGTTGGTAAACCAAGTAAAATATTATCATTATTAACAATCATTGCACAAGACTGCTTCTGATCCAAATCCAACCAATTTTCAACAACAAACAACACAAAATATGCCCTAAACTTAAGCTCAAATTCGGCCAAACACAAATGGAAGCAATGTTACACTTACTTGCAAATTTTAGGTTAAGGCAAGAATGAACACTTCAAGCATAAAGGAATTCTCCACCAACTTGAATCGATTCACCACCAAATCTCCTTGCCAAGACTTGGATAAAGAAATCTCAATAAGAACACAAAGTTCTCTCAATGGTTAAACCAAGTTTTTGATAATTTTCATGAACTAACTTTACAAGGAGAATAGTTGCCTTTATATAGGCAATTACAAGGTTAAAAGAGTAATCAACAAATACATTACAAGAAAATGAAAAATAATAAATATTACACAAAAATTACAAGCCTTCCATTCAAAATTAAGGCCATACCCATTTAATGCAAAAAAGGGACATGATTCCCTAATTCTAGGGTTCATGTCTTTAACCACCCTATTAGTTGAAAAAACTCACTTTATTAGCCCAAAACTTGATCAATGATCCTAATCAAGTCTACTAATAAGGGTGCAAGAGATTGGGCCTTGAAGATCTTGCAATTGGATCCAATAAGGGTTCAAGTGGGCTTTCCCCTTTGGAATGAGAAATGGGCCGAATGGGCTTACTTCAACACTTGGGCTTTTCTCTTGGTGGACTTGAACTTCCTTTGTTGGGCTTGGGCTTGGAATGGTTTGGGCCGCAGTGCTTGGGCTCTCTCTCCCCTTGGGACTTGCTTGGGCCGAATCTCCTCCAATGCTTTCCACACTCCACAATCCAAGTGTTTTAGGACTTGGAATGCAATTCTTTGATTCAACCGAATTAACAAGTGTTTTAGGACTTGTAATTCCTTGTCCACTCATGTTTACAAGTGTTTTAGGACTTGTAAACGTATCAGCTTCTCTGCCAGCATGAGAGTCACCCCTTCCGTAAGTGAAGTGGTCATTAGAACAGTCACATATCTGGTTCTCATGGCCTCTGAAACAAAAGTTCTCTTCCCCGACTCTTTAATTTAACGATCTGAATCATCTAAGAAAAGGGAGCTTTCAACCACAAAGGTTGCTTGCATCAGATTCCTCATTGGCAAGCGAATAACTAGATGACAACCCGCTTGTCCTACTGGGATATTTTGTTGATTTGTATAAGCCTGTTCCTGTCCAGCTTTTTCAGTCTCTTTGACATCTCTTCTCCTCATCTGTCCAGATGTAATCCATGAAGATAACCCAACAGCTTCCAGTAGGGGCAAAACTATCCGATAGTTCTGTGTCAACTTGAAAAGTAGCAATACTGAAGAAAAAGGTACCTGACACACTCCTGTAAGAGTTGGAGCCATTCCAACGTACAAAAGAAATTCAGAGAATCATCCAATCATGAAATGTAGATACCTAGATAAATCCTATTAATTGACAGAAAATTAAAAGAGTATTGAACATACAGATTACAGTGTGTTCAGAACAACTCAAAAAAATCTCACTATAACAGCCCAGAGTCAACTAAATGAACTTTTCAGCCATTGCTCTATTTACAGCAAACTTTGGGAGGTATACATTCTAACAAGGAAAAGCAAATTATTTTCCAAAAGCCCGACACAAAGAGGTAGCAACTATCTTGACTACTACCAGCTGTAGCAATAGATTGGTCGAGAGACCATTCACAAATGGCCTAGATTCTAGGAAAATGTCAACACTCTCAAAACCCCATTAAAGGACTTCAGGATACACCAAGGCTATCAGACCGACAGTCACACCACCCATTATAAGGAACACAGCCTTCGGTATCCCTATGACTTTATGAAGATCATCGACAATTACCAACATGGATGTTGTGCATCTCTATTAAGGTCAAAGAAATCAAACCGCATAGGATACCGAACAATAGATACAGTGGGAGTTATGAAAACAAGATAAAAAGTTTTCATTGTTAAAATCATCATCTTCAAAACAAAGGTTTGAATATTTACTTCCAGAAGTATTAAGCCTTGGTTGGGAGAAGTTCATACGTGTACACTGACTTAACTAGCTCCTCATCACAAAGTTGACCATGAAGATAGCATTTCATATATGCCATGAAATAACAGAACTACAACTAATTAATGACTCAGCCTGGTTACATTATGTCACACAGAGAGAAGAACTTTAATAATGGTAACTGCAACCAAAAGTGATGGCAGCACCAACGTTCTCGATGACAGCAGTGATGATAGTTTTAAAGAAGTGTCCACAGTTTTGGAGGTATCAATGATGGCGAAAAGAATAACGAGAAAGGTTGTGGCAGCTAAGGGGCTGATGGCAGTGTTAAAAATGGTTTGAGTTGAGGTAGAAGAGATGAAAGCAGTAGTATTAGACTTTTGATCTAGCTGCAAATGTGCCAAATTGTTGGAAAATTCAAAGACTGAAGATTTGTTTTCCATAATTAGATTAGATTTTCTTTTGACAATTTGTATTTTACTAGCTGTAATATCTGTCATTACTATAGGATTAGCTGTGAGATTAGTTAGCTTTCTGATCGTTTCTTTCCTTATCTGATTTTCCTTGTAAATCCTATAAATACCTACAGTGTATATCAACTTTGAATACAAGAATCATACAACTTTGATTCCAATTTTATAGTCTTTATGGTATCAGAGCATCAGGCTTTTTTCTGGGAATAAAATTGTGAGAAAAGTAATTGGAGGAAAAGGGTGGCAGAACCAAAATCATGTCAATGAATCAGTTCTTAATTCCTTAGGCTATGATAGACCTCCCATTAAAAATGTCTCTCAATACAAAGGGCATAAGTGGCATTTGAGGCAGTAAGACGTTGGGGGTGTGAGGTGCATGTATGTTGTGAGAGTTGGTTATTACTGTTCACGAGCTGTTTAGTGGAGGGAATATTTTAGTTAAGGAAATAGTATATAAAGTGAGGTCAGTTTTAGGAAAGGTCAGGATATTTTCTGTTTTGAGCTCATGCTATGTAGCTACTTTTCTCAAATTTCATTCTCTAAAAATACAGTCTAGTTTATCCATTGATTTGGTGAAACTTTTTTCTTTGCTATTTTGTGTTGTTTGTGCTGTTTTGTGGTGATTGTTGCAGGGTGTCTCATCAGGCTAAAACAATCATAAGGAGCTCAAAATATTTTATATGACATGCATACAAGTTAGGAAGAAAAAAAAAAAAATCCTCTTTCATTAGTCAAATTATTTACACTGAAGTTCAGAAATATTTCATGGTGTCGCTAAAAAAGAATCAATACCTTTGAGTGTTCAAGCAACTCTTGGATTTAATTTACATACCTTCTATCCATGCTATGGTTAGACTTAGCAACAAATTTTGGAATGATTTAGGTACAAGAGTAAAGCATTTTAAGATACAGAAGAAAACTTCAATTTTGTACTCTCTTTTAAGGTTCATGTGTAGCTTTTACTGTCTCCTCTTGAAAACTCTGAGCACAAGATACATCTGCGTCATTCACTCTAGATAATATATTTTGAAGCCCTTACTTTCAGAAGTATAGTTGGAAACTAGCACTAGTTAACTAATGGCCATTGTTTCAAAGTAAATAATGCAGTTCAAGAAAATCATGAAATAATACCAATGAGACTATCAACAGCATTAATAATTATGTTCTTCTCCTGAATTTGATTAATAACACCAACAGAAATCATCATCAGAAGAGGCACCCAAAGCAATTGGGTGTGCTTACAAGAAAAGGATCATGATCAACCATCCAGAAAGAACTTTAACATCTATAAGACTAAGTATTTCAAAGTAAATAAAGGAAGGATGCAAATCGGTATTTAGTCCTTATCTTCTACATTTTAGGATTGAGTTTGAGTCCCTGGTATCCCCTTCTTGATTTCTCCTCTTAACCTATTAATTTCTCTCTATCTCCCTATATAGAATCCTATATTATCTATCTATGTTATTCTTCTCCTCCTCAATCACCTAAGGACCAAAAATATTATCTACTAGACATTATAACTACCGGAGATTTGTCCAACATTTCACAACATCAAGATTCTACTAGAAAATGGTTAGACAACACATCCACCAAAAACAAATTAAATGAACTGTTGGAGTCCCACACCGATTAGGCACGCTCAAACCTATTGAGTTATAAGAGGGGGTAATCCTCCCATTCAATAAGGCCTTATTGGGTGAGGAGTCAAGCCCACCTAAAATTCTATCATGGTATCAGAGCCCAGGTTTAGTTAAGCTGAGCACTTGACTAGTGGGTGAGGAGTTAGAGCCAACAACTACCTCCGTCAACAGGCATGACCCAACATATGGGCTTGACCATGAGGGGGAGTGTTGGATTCCCATACTAACTAGGCACACTCAAACCTATTGGGTTATAAGAGGGGGTAATCCTCCCATTCAATAAGGCCTTATTGGGTGAGGAGTCAGACCCACCTAAAATTCTATCATGAACTGACAAAACAGATGCTGCAATGAAATCTATATAGATCTAAAAAACACAGACTCAACTTAGTTAACAGCCTATAACTAAGCCATAAGATAACACTGCTTGATAAGCTTAGGGGGATCTTACTCGAGTCCATTTTCAGACCGTGCTACGTCATATATTTCAATGGCAATTTGAAATCCTATATCGACCAAATCTCCATGAATCATCGTTACAAAAAGTGCATATGTGACACCAAACCATATTTCTCTTGACTGCAATGTTGTCATGTCAACTATTCCAACAGGTAGATCCCATTGACAGGCCCCTGCTGTGCATCCATATCCTTTGAGACATTAAAGTTAAAAACCTTCTCTAATGTTCTTCTTGCTTTGTCTTCATCAGCTATCATTAGAGACACACCTGGTAAGTTCTAGTCTTATCAGATTTAAACTAAAAAGAATATATATTGAGAAAAAAAATGTGAAACACTACAAATAAATTAAGATTTATCAGGCTGGATATTTGAGAATATCAATGAATGAAGATAATCGGTTGGAACATACCATTGTCCAAGAACTCGGTCAGTTGAATAGATGAACTTGAGCAGCTACCATTATTGTCGTAGTTGAAGTAAGAACCATTCCACAATTTCTCATATACAAATTTTGCTTACCAAAATTTGCACTAGAAAAAATCCTTTAATCCTTAAACCCTTAAGACCTACTTCATGTGCCAATCTGTGCAACCTTACAACAGAGACAGATCACATATCGTATGTCTGATCGGGGAAGCCATCATTCTCTATCATCCTCATCACCATCCCTGTCAAATTCAAACAGATGAAAATGCTTACTGAACCTTCTTCTTACCGTAACCAAAATAGAGCATTTGGGCAGCTGGATGAACTTTTGCAGGATTTTGCTCTGAAAGAAGTTTAATACTCACTAAAGTTTTATGTTAGGATCCCACATTGGAAGGGGAAAAGGGTGGGCATGTGGATTATAAAGGGCTTAGGCACCCTCCCTTGGCAAGCCAGTTTTCCAAGGAGAGTTTTACCCAAGCCCACAAAAGGCCTACTACCCAGCCTAATTGTTGAGTTATTGGAGTGAGTTCCTATCATTTTATCACGTAAACTTCAATTTCACTTTTTGACCAGAAATTGAGGAAGCTGGTTCAAACATTCACTATAATTTTTGACCTTCATTAGTAACTGCATGACTAAGGATATCGTAAATTCAGTCGGCTTCACATTTCTCTCCGCCATCTTATGAAGGAGTTCAACAACTTTTAGTATCTCATTATTCTTGAGGAAACCGAACATGAGGGTATTAAATGTGACTACATCTGGAGCACAACCTTTTTCCTCCATATGTGACAACAACTCATTTGCCTTTTTTAGTTGCCCAATTTTACACAGCCCATTGATCAAAATGGTATATGTTACAACATTTGGCACTAGGTTTCCATGAAGAGAAAATTTCTGAAATAGGTCCCAAGCAGTTTCAAATCTCCCTATTTTACATAATCCATCAATGAGGGAACTCAAACCTTCAAGGCCAACTGCAAACTTATTATTTACTAGAGTATTAAACGATTCCATCGCTTCCAAAACACATCCATTCTTGCAAAGTCCGTCAATGAAAATGCTATATGTCCAAGAATTAGGAAAAGCGTCGTTAAGTTGCATCTCACTAACTAAATTTCATGCATCTTTTACATTACCTTTAAGAAAAAGGCCAGTTAACAAGGTGTTATATGTAATCACATCAGGCCTAATTCCTTCTAAAATCATCTCTCGATAAAGATAAAGAGCTCTTTTGACTTCTTTATTCTTGCCATACCAATTGATTAAAGTGGTGTAGCAAACAACATCAGGTCTATACCCCTTCCTGGTTAAAAAATCGAACAATGCCCTTGCATCACCAATTCTGTCTACCAAGCAAAAACCATTTATTAAAATGTCAGAGGTATAAACATCGGGATCCACACCTCTTTGAATCATCTCAGCAAATAAACTCTTACCCTTCTCAATTAATCCAGCCTTACAAAGGCCATCAATTATAATATTATAAGTAACAACATTTGGCCTACAAATAACACCAAATCCTCCATTCCCATTAACCATCTCTTCATGCAACTTAATAGCAACGCTTATCTTCCCCGTTTTATACAATCCATCAATCAAAGACCCATAAGTAACCACATTAGGCCTACAACCAACAACAACCATTTTCTTATACAATTCCATCGACTCCATAATCTTTCTCTCTACACACAGACCTTTAATCAAACAATTGAAAGTCACGGCATTCGGGGTGAAATCCTTCTTCAAAATCGCCCCAAAAACCTCAAAACTATCTGAAAACCTTTTAATATTACCCAAGCAATTTATCAAAATGTTCAAAGACATTAAACTGAGACAACCCGATTTGAATTCAAGCGCCTTATAAAGTGAAATCACTTCATAGTAATGTTTCTTCTTAGCTAATGCACTAAACAAAGTAGTGAATGATGAAATTCAAGAAATGGGTTGCGACTTAATCATGTAATAAAAGAAGTACAATGCTTCATTCAGAGTAAAGTTACCTGATCGACAACTTTCTTTGAGGAATTTAGCAAGTGAGGATCGTTCAAGGGGTTTTTCGAAAGAATACAAAACTTCATTTTCGGAGCTTGAAGTTGTGAGGTTGTGTAAGTGTGCTAACAAAAATAAAACATTAACTTTCAGAGATGGGTTTTGAGAGATTGAAGATGAAAGAAATGGGGATCTCAAAGCCATGTATGAAGATGTTTTTGTGGGTTGTGGTGCGGCTGAGATGGGCGACCGTGATGGGTGTAGGGTAGCGTCCTGGAGCACCTGCATCGGCGACATGGTAGGGGCTGAGATTGGAAAATGTCGTTCTAAATATTGAAAGGACATTTTGGAAGAGCTTTTAGGTTTGTATTTAGATTTAGGGTAAATGAAAATGTTTTTATTTATTTATTTATTTTTAATTTTAATTTGGGGGAGTGATATAGCAGATTTATGACATATCATATGACATGGCAAATGTCATATTGGCTGCCATGATGTGAGAGAACAGTAATAGTACACCAACAATTTTTTCTCACAAACTTTCTTTTACAATCCTGACATGACAGTTCGTAATTGATCAGTTTGTAATTAATTAGTAGGACTCATGCAAGATCCATTGTGAACTAATTAATTGTGAGCTACCACATCAAGGTTGTGAGGGAAAGTTTGTGAGAGAATGATGTTAGTGTAGTATTATTCATGACAGAATTGTGTAAACTTAACATTATTTATTATTGAAGTAGGAAAGAATTGATTGACATGTATGAATAACATTATGCTTACAACTGAATCATACAATCAGACAAAAAACATAAAATATAATAGTTATGTAAAATTTTTGTTTGATTGTATAACCTAGTCATAAACATAGCATTATTCGACTTGTATTACAATTAAATATTTTATTGAAAACATCTTTAGTGCCATACTATAATATATTTCACAAAATTTTTATATATTCTTATTGTCATGGTGTTAGATATATTTTTTAATTGTTTATTTTATTGTTTAGGGTTATATGTGGATAGACATCCTCTTATGTAGACATCTTGAAGTTTTTAATGTACAGATCAAAGGTAAACGTCTAATCGCTCACTTCACAGACTCTAAAATTAAAACCAGCAACTAAACGCTCATCTTTGGTTCACACGTTAAAAACTTGAAGACTTACACACCTAAGAATTTTTCTATACATAGATGGAACATGTAATTACAATCATTGTGTTAGAGTAGGTGTCTAGAGCCAATCAATTATTGTAAAATTGACTCTGTAATAAATGTTTATTTATCAATAAAAGGCATATTCTTCTATATCGTGTATGTAATGATATATGTCCTTAGGATGGTAGATTTGTGACGAGGGTATCAAGTGTTTCAAATCTTGATAGTGAGAACCCTATGATCACATATGGTGGCCATTCTAGAAACGTCCGTAGCCCCAGTATTATTCTGACCAAGGACACAGATAATACGGTAAGGCTATCATAGTGTTGAATGACCCTGTCGAAAGGTAGTGACTAATCTTACTTGTCAAGGTTGTTTGCCGACAACCTGGTGCAATGCATGGGTGCTTGCTAGAGGCAAGTTCACTGGACAAGCCCACTAGAAGATTCCATATAGATGGTAACCTTAGTGTTTATGGAATAAATCCTCTAACGGACGGTGGTGCATGTGATCCTTAGACTTGAGATCACCGGAGCGCCTTGTACACAATTGGTGTAGTTTGACACTAGCCCAACATAGTTCTATTCAGAGCTATCAATATTGTAGTGATTGGCTACATTGAGAAGTGTATCGAGACTATGATGGATCGACAAAGGATTCATCACTCCTAGGTATGGGAGAAGTTATCTCACTGGGTAATTCAGTAAATGGCAATGGCACTAAATTTGTGACCACAGTGGGATTGAGTTGATGCTCAATCCAATTTAATATTCCTATCATTAGTCCAGTAATTGAATACAAACATGTCGAAGATATCTGAGGTTGACACTATTTATGTACCTCAGTCTCGATGAGATAACAGTTGATGAAAGGATTCGATTGCACGGTAACTATACCATTGACATATTGTAGTTTTGCTGAATCTGAATCTATCAGGTGGCCATGACGCCTTGCAAGGGGCCAATCTTGGTCTATGTGTAGTGAGACGATTAATTGGTGTTAATCGCGTTACTACACACTACCGATATGATGAGGAGCCTACAGGTCACACACTTAAAAGATAATTTAAGAATCAATTTGTGAGAAGTCTATTTTCGTTTAGGACGAAAGGGTATTTTGGTAATTTAACAGTGCAATTAAATTTGCTGAGGCTGTTGCCTGTATTTGATTTTCATATTAAATTAAATTAGTGAGATTATATTTAAATATATCTTTGTATATATTTAAATGAATTATTATTATTAATTAAATATTATTATATTATTATATGTTAATTGATTTTAATTATAATAATAATTAATTAATTAAAATACCATAAATGGTGTGTTTGGTTGTAAGGATAAACTAGGGTTGGAGCCCATGGCTATTCCTAAGTGGAATAGGGTTTTAATTGTTGCACTATATAAGTGCAACTTAAAATTAAAACATAAGAGAATTATTCATTCAATTAAACCCTAGCCATCTCTCTCTCTCAAGAAGAAAACTTTTCTTGTTCTTCTTTCTTGATTCTTGAAGCCCTTGATTGTTCTAGCAAAATAATCAAGGGTTCTGCGGATTATCTTCATGTGGACTTCCGTGAGTGTGATCCTATTTTGGATCGACTGGCGAAAAATCACGTGAACAGTAGATGGTAAAAAGTAACCGTGAACAGTAGACGGTGAACAATGTTCTTGTCCGAAATCAGAGATATTCAAAGGAGCCTCCAAACATACGTAAGGATTCTAATCCTTGAATGGATTTATTTTGTACAAATTTTTGTTTATAAACATGTAAATGGTATAATCTATACTCGGATCTTGGCAAAGAAAGGTAATTGATTTACCGATTGAATTTTTATTTTTCCGCTGCGTATGGTAGATCAATTACTTGTACTTGTGCACCAATTGACGTAGTTTGACAGTAGCACAACATAGTTCTATTCAAAGCTATCAATACGGTAGTGATCCGCTACATTGAGAAGTGTATCGAGACTATGGTAGATCGACAAAGGATTCATCACTTCTAGCTACGGGAGAAGTTTTCTCACTGAGTAATTCAGTAAATGGCAATGACACTAAATATGTGGCCACAATGGGATTGAGTTGATGCTCAATCCAATTTAATAGTCCTGTTATTGGTCCAGTAATTGAATACAAACATGTCGAGGATATCTAAGGTTGACACTATTTATGTACCTTAGTCTCGATGAGATAACAGTTGATGAAAGGATTTGATTACACGGTAACCATACCATTGACAGGCTACGGTTTTGCTGAATCCGAATCTATCAAGTGGCCATGATGCCTTGCTAGAGGCCAATCTTGGTCTGTGTGTAATGAGATGATTAATTGGTATTAAATGCGATACTACACACTGCCGATATGATGAGGAGCCTACGAGTCACACACTTAGAAGATAATTTAAAAATCAATTCGTGAGAAGGGTATTTTTATCTTTTAGAATGAAAGGTTATTTTGGTAATCTCACAGTGCAATTAAATTTGCTGAGATTGTTGCCTGTATTTCATTTTAATATTAAAATTAAGTTAGTGAGATTATATTTAAATATATCTCTGTATATATTTAAATGAATTATTATTATTAATTAAATATTAATATATTTTAATTATAATAATAATTAATTAATTAAAATACCATAAAAGGTGTGTTTGGTTGCAAGGGTGAACTATGTTAGGAAACGATCCAGTTACGCAGCGGAAAACAAAAATATTTACAACATGGATCGTTCCTTAGAACCAAGATCTAGGTACAAATTTACAGTTTATATACATTAAATAAGAATCTGCAGATTTTAGTTTAGAGTTTAAGAAATTATACGCACGTTTGGGGGCTCCTCCAAGTTTGTCTCTGAACAGATTTCGCTACCGACCCAAGTGTAGGATCGAACCGATGTAGTCCACACGAAGATAACTCTAACGAACTAAAGAGGGATTTGCTAGATCCTCTTTAGTCTTTAAGAACCAAAAGAAATCAAAGTGTATTTGATTTTTAGCAAAAGCAAACCTGGCGTGAGAGAATGTTAAAGGGGCAAGAATGTTTTCTTTGTGAAAGAAATGAATGAATGAATTTTATTTCACAAAGTGTTGCACTTATATAGTGCAACACTATACCTTATTCCATCATGGAATGGGCTTGGGCACCAACCCAAACATCCCTTGTATCCAAACAGCCACCTTTAGAAATTTTTTAATAATTATTATTGTTATTTTTCAATTAAATTAAATTAATATATATATTTCATATATTAACATTTAACAATAACAATAATTCATTTAAATATATGCAAACGCATATTTAAATATAATTTCACTTATTTAATTTTAATTAACAAATTAAATAAAGGCTACGACCTCAGTGAATTTAATTACACTGTGAAATTACCAAAATACCCTTTTGTCTAAAAAGATGAAAACGGCCTTCTTATAAACTGGTTCTTAAATTATCTTCTATGTGTGTGACCCCTAGGCTCCTTATCATATCGGTAGTATGTAGTATTGCGATTAGCACCAATTAATCATCTCACTCTACACATACCAAGATTGGCCCCTAGCAAGGCATCATGGCCACCCGATAGATTCGGATTCAGTGAAGCAACTACCTGTCAATGATATGGTTACCGTACAATCCGATCCTTTCATCATCCATTATCTCAACGAGACTGTGGCATAGAAATAGTATCAACCTCAGTTACTCTCGATATTATGTATTCAGTCACTAGACCAATGACCTATATTATAAACTGGATAGAGCAACAACCCAATCCCACTGTGGCCACAGTTCTAGTGTCATTGCCATTTACTAAATTGCACCGTGAGATCACTTCTCCTGTACCTGGGAGTGATGAATCCTCTGTCTATCCACCATAGTCTTGATACACTCCTTAATGCAGCCAATCACCACCGTATTGACACCTCTGAATAGAATTGCGTTAGGCTAGTGTCAAACTACACCAATCGGTGCACAAGGCACTCCGGTGATCTCAAGTCTAAGGATCACATGCACCACCATTCATTAGAGGATTTGTTCCATAAACATTGGGGTTACCATCCATATGAAATCCTCTGGTGGGTCAGTCCAGTGAACTTGCCTACAGCAAGCACCTATGTGTTGCACCAAGTTGTCACCAAACAACCTTGGCAAGTGAGATCAGTCACTGCCTTTCAACGGGGTTGTTTAACACTATGATAGCCTTACCGTATTATCTGTGCCCTTACTTCAAAATAATACTGAGGCTATGGACGTTTCTATAATGGCCACCTTATGTGCTCATAGGGTTTTCACTATCAAGAATTGAAACACTTGATACCCTCATCACGGTTCTACCATTCTAAGGACATATATCAATACATACAATGATGATTTACGTGATATAGTCTAAAATGCCTTTTATTGATCAATGAACATTATTACAAAGAGTCAATTCTATAATAATTGATTAGCTCTAGGGCATCTACTCTAACAAACTAGGGTTGGAGCCCATGGCTATTCCTAAGTGGAATAGGGTTTTAATTGTTGCACTATATAAGTGCAGCTTAAAATTAAAACATATGAGAATTATTTATTCAATTAAAACCCTAGCTACCCTATCTCTCTCTCTTTCTCAAGAAGAAAACTTTTCTTGTTCTTCTTTCTTGATTCTTGAAGGCTTGATTGTTCTAGCAAAATAATCAAGGGTTCTTTGGATTATCTTCGTGTGGATTTCCATGAGTGCCATTTTACTTTGGATCGATTGGCGAAAGATCACATGAACAGTAACTATGAATAGTAGACGGTGAATAGTCACCATGAATAGTCACCATGAACAGTGTTCCTGTCCGAAATCAGAGATATTCGAAGGAGCCTCCAAATGTATGTGAATATTCTAATCCTTGAATGGATTTACTTTAAACAAATTTTTGTTTATAAACATGTAAACGTATAATCTATACTCGGATCTAGGCAAA
Source organism: Pistacia integerrima (assembly GCA_026225825.1). Lineage (NCBI taxonomy): Eukaryota > Viridiplantae > Streptophyta > Magnoliopsida > Sapindales > Anacardiaceae > Pistacia > Pistacia integerrima. The sequence goes on from CM047749.1 coordinate 56,353,688, forward strand.
GAAAGGTAATTGATTTACCGATTGAATGTTTGTTTTCCGCTGCGTATGGTAGATCAATTACTTACAGTGGTATCAAAGCCTCGGGTATTAGATTATAATTTTTAATTAATGTTTGATAACATGCATATTTGTTTGATAACATGTTATTGCATGATTTGAAGTGCTTTTTTTTTTTTAATCTGGAAAAATTATGTATGTTGAATATCTTAATTAATCAATTGATTGAATAATGTGTTGATTGAATGTGTATTGGTTGGTTGGTGTCCTGGTCAAATGTTTAAGCATTCGATTTGATTTGGATCCGTGTCATTATGTGAAAAATTGCAAAAAAGGTTACTGTGCCTGATTCATTGTTTTGTGACGTTAGCCTCGACGAGATGCAAAAAGTGAATCTGGCCGTGGCAAAATAAACCTTCGCAGCGGCAAAATTCCGGAAAAGTAGATCTAGCCGCAGTGAAATAAAACTTAGCTGCGGCATAAAACTTTCTAGAACAATTTGTGTTTTTTGGAAGTTCACGGTCGCCGCGGCCCGCGACCATGTGTGGAAGAATTTCGCCGGGGCGAAGAATTTTTTCGCCGCGGCAAGAAACCTATTGTTCCTTTTTTCGCACAAGGGGCTAAATTATAGTTTTTTGAAACTTTAAAGCCAATATTCTTTCTGCACATTTAAGGTGGTAACTTGATAATTCAACCCACCCAATTCAAAAATTGATTGTTTTTGAATGTATGCAATGTTCTTGTTTGATAATTGCATGGTGCCCGATACATGAGCCTTAGATCTATTGTTTATAGTTTATTGGGTTTGTTTGTAATTTTTATAAAAAAATAGGACCTGCGTGTCCTGCCTCTCTCTCTTAAATCTCCATGTATTTCTTCTCCACATCTCACTCCCCTCGAATTTAATGCGAGGTTTCTATTTTATTGATGTAAATTAGAATAGGTTTTTTATTATAAAATTATTTGTAATGATAGTGAAGAAGAAACAAAGGAGCTATGAAGAAGAATAACTTGAAGATCCAAGATTTATTTTTAAACCCTAGGTTGACCCACCAATTCCTCTAGGCTCGAGGAAATCGGTTTTAGTATTTTATTTTGTTTAGAATGCATGCTAAGGTTGAATGTTCAATAACATGCCAAACAATGACATTTTAACAAAGACAATAATCTAGGAGACATTAAATAAAAACCCTCAAATAAGATATATTAAGTCACGTATGCCTTCCATCACCATTGTTTTAATCAAACCACTATTCGTCGGAACCTTGTTTGCCACAACGAAGGGCACACTTCTACTAGTGGGAGGTTAAAATTTATTGGAGTTTTCCTTAATGATGATAGGTCGACTTAAAATGACAATTTTGCTTGTTTACCACAGCGAAGGTTGATAAACACATCATAGGCATAGTAGAGAAGTACACATGTTGAGTGTACATGGCGACATGTAGTGTCCACTCTACTGATACTGGGAATCACACTTAAGGATGATGGCTAGGCCGTTGGATTGTATGATTGGCTTGTTGGCTTACTTCACATTTGAGGTTGGTAGTGGGTGCTATCAACTGGTGTGGATTAAGTTTGTTGGCCTACCTAATCAACCCATTTTGGCTTGTTCACCACAAAAGAAGGTTTGAAATGGGCCAAATGGGATCTCAGTCCACTAGGAAAGCCTGTTGACTTTCCTAGTGGACTGAGATCCCATCCTGCCCATTTCAAACCTTCGCTTTGGTGAACAAGCCAAAATGAGTTGATTAGGTAGGCCAACAAACTTAATCCACACCAGTTGATAGCTCTTACTATCAACCTCAAATGTGAAAAAGCCAACAAGCCAATCACACAATCCAATGGGCACTGTATGCCATCGTCCTCAAGTGTGATTCTCGTATCGAGAGTGGACACTACATGTCACCACGTACACACAATATGTCTACTGCTCTACTATGCCTATGACACGCGTTTATCAACCTTCGCTTTGGCAAACAAGCAAAACCGTTATTTTAAGTCGACCTACCACCATTAAGGAAAACTACAATGCATTTTAACCTCCCACTGGTAGAAGTGTACCCTTCGCTTTGGCGAACAAGGTTTCGACAAACAGTGGTTTGATTAAAACCGTGGTGATGGAAGGCTTTCGTGACTTAATATACTTTGATTGAGGGTTTTGTTATTTAATGTCTCACCAGATTATTATCTTTGTTAGAATGACATTGTTTGGCATGTTATCAAACATTCAACCTTAGCATGCATTCTAAAAAAAAATTAAAATGTGCCGATACATGGCCTAACTAAAACCGATTTCCTCGAGCCTAGAGGAATCAGTGAGTCACCTAGGGGTCCTGTAATAAACTTCTTGAGTCTTCAAGTATGGTTGCCTCGTCCTTTTGCTCCGTCTTCAAGTACATTACAAAAAATATCCTTCTAAATTTACAATAAATAATTATACAAATTCTTTACATCAATAAATTAAGAAACCTCGATTTACATTCGAGGGGAATTAGATGAGAAGAGAATGTACATCGAGAAGAGGAGAAAGGCAGGACACGCAAGCCCTATTTAATTAATAATACAACCATACATACCCAAAATATTTTAAAACATTCACCCTTAGGTCTAAGGCTCATGTACCGGGCACCATGCAATATACAAACAAGTACAAAGCATACATTTCAAAAACAATCAATTTTTGAAATTTGTGGGTTAATTACAATTTACCCCCTGACAATTTACAGATCTTGTTTGGTCTAAAAGTTTTGAAACTTTGCATTTTAGCCCCTGCACACTCGAAAGTGCGCTCGCTGCAGTGATGAGTTAGATCGCCGCGGCGTGCATTGGTAACTTGATGTTCACGCTTTGCCGCGGCGATTTGGTACAGCACACGTCCGAAGGATAACGCCTCGGCGAGCGCTGGTTTCATCACCAGCTAAAGGACGATCGCCGCGGTGATGGTTTATATTGCTGCGGCGAGCGTACACGAATCTGTTCATATAACGACCAAAAACACTCTAAATGGGTTTTGCAATCAACCAAACACATTGATCTCAACAAAAATCCATCAACCATTATTCCAAACATGCAGATCATCAACAGATTAAAAATTAATCGATTAATAATTTCTTAAAACAGTTTTAAGACAGATTTTAAGCAGATTCAATATGGCAACATATTATCAACAAATACATGTTATCAACCATCCAAATAAAAATTGTAAAATTCAGTACCCTAGGCTCTGATACCACTTTGTTGTTAGTAAACGATCCCGTATACGCAGCGGAAACAAAAACAAATAATTTCAGGGATCGTTTACATGAGCCAAGATCAAGGGTATAATTTTATGATTTTATCATAATAAGAATCTGCATAAATATTAAACATGAGTTAAGAGAAACAAACGCACGTTGGAGGCTCCTCCAAATTTGTCGACGAATAGTCCACACGAAGACAATCTTAAAGGAACCAAAGAGGGATTTTCTAGATCCTCTTCGGCTTCAAGATTAAGAAGAAAAGAAAAATCAATGAAATTGATTTCAAGGCAAAATCAATCTGCCGTGGGAGTGAAAAGAGAGGTCTGCTGTGTGTGTCATTTTTCAAAGAAAAATCAATTCATATTTATTAATTAACACACACTTTTCTTTTTATAGTAAAATAATCAAGTTGCCCTAATCCCATACGGAATAGGCTTCGGCTCCAACCCAAACGCCCCATGTTGCCAAACACTCCCAATTTGATTTATTTTATTTTCCATCATTATCTCAATTAAAATCAATTAATATATATTTAAATATATATTAACATTTAACAATAATGATAATATATTTAAATATGTGCGAACACACATTTAAACGTAATTTCACTTATTTAATTTTTCTAACAAATTAAATAAAGGCTACGACCTCAGCAAATTTAATTGCACTGTGAAATTACCAAAATACCCTTTCGCCTTAAAAGACGTAAACGTCCTTCTTTCTTCTTGGATCTTAAATTATCTTCTATGTGTGTGACGCATAGGCTTCTCATCATATCAGCAGTGTATAGTATCACGATTAGCACCAATTAATCATCTCACTAATACATAGACCAAGATTGGCCCCTAGCAAGGCATCATGACCACCCGATAGATTCGGATTCAGCAAAGTAGCTACCTGTCAACGATATGGTTACTGTGCAATTCCGATCCTTTCATCATATGTTATCTCAACGAGACGAAGGCATAGAAATAGTGTCCACCTTCGATTACTCTCGATATTATTTATCCAGTTTCTAGACCAATGACCCGTATCATAAATTGGATAGAGCAACAACTCAATCCCACTGTGGCCACAGTTTTAGTGTCATTGCCATATACTGAATTGCGCCGTGAGATAACTTTCTCCTGTACCTGGGAGTGATGAATCCTTTGTCAATCCACCATAGTCTTGATACACTCCTTGATGTAGCCAATCACCACCATATTGATAGCTCTGAAAAGAACTATGTTAGGCTAGTGTCAAACTACACTAATCGGTGCACAAGGCGCTCCAATGATCTCAAGTCTAAGGATCACATGCACCACCATTCGTTAGAGGATTTGTTCCACAAAAACTGGGGCTACCATCCATATGGAATCCTCTGGTGGGTCAGTCCAGTGAACTTGCTGCGGTGTAATCGCCTATAGCAAGTACCCATGTGTTGTACCAGGTTGTCACCAAACAACCTTGACAAGTGAGATCAGTCACCGCCTTTCGGCAGGGGTTGTTCAACACTATGATAGCCTTACCGTATTATTTGTGCCCTTACTTCAGAATAATACTAGGGCTACGGACGTTTCTAGAATGGCCACCATATGTGCTCATAGGGTTCTCACTATGAAGATTTGAAACACTTGATACCCTCGTCACGGTTCTACCATTCTAAGGACATATATCAATACATATTGCAATAATAATGATTTATGCGATATAGTATAAAATGCCTTTTATTGATTAATGAACATTATTACAAAGAGTCAATTCCACAATAATTGATTGGCTCTAGGGCATCTACTCTAACAAAGAGCTTGAAGTACTTCTTCACCCAAAGAGAGTTGAATATGAGGCAGAGGAGATGGTTAGAGCTAGTAAAGGATTATGATTGTGAAATTAAGTATCAACTTGGAAAAGCTAATGTAGTAGCTGATGCCTTGAGTAGAAAGGCCTACTTGTCTCAACTCACAAGGCAGAAAGAGTTATTGGGAGAGTTAGACATTCAGCCTACTTTGCTGGAAGAGATTAAAGAAAAACAAGTTGTTGATGAGTGGTGTTAGGAAATAAGTCAGCAAGTGATTGAGGGCAAGACATCAGAATTTCACCTGTTAGATGGTGTCCTCAATTTTCGGAATCGTATATGCATTCCCCAAGATGCTGAGTTGAAGAGAAAGATTCTTATGGAGGCTCATGATACACCATATACTGTTCATCCTGGAGGAACCAAGATATATCAAGATTTAAAGAAAAGTTATTAGTGGCTAGGTATGAAAAGAGATATTGGAGATTATGCGATTAAGTGTTTGGTTTGTCAAGAGGTGAAAGCAGAACACCAAAGACCATCAGGTTTGCTTCAGCCAATCAGCATTCCTGAATGGAAATGGGAAAGTGTATCAATGGATTTAATCACAGGCCTTCTAAGAGTTCGAAAGGGGTATAATACGATATGGGTGATAGTAGACAGATTAACTAAATCAGCCCATTTTCTTCCAGTAAAGGATAGTACTACCTCAGATCAGTTGGCCCAGATTTATATCAAGGAGATAGTTCGACTCCATGGTGTACCCAAGACCATAGTGTCAGATAGAGATTCCAGATTTGTTTCAGCCTTCTAGACTAGTTTACAAAGAAACTTGGGTACTAGATTGGCATTTAGTACAGCATACCATGCTCAGACAGATGCCCAGACTGAGAGAACAAATCAGACACTTGAGGATATGTTGAGAGCATGGTGTATGGATTATAGAATGACTTGGCATGAGATGTTACCGTTGGTGGAGTTTGCCTATAATAACAGTTATTAGTCTACAATTAAGATGGCTCCTTATGAAGCCTTGTATGGTAGGCGATGTAGATCTCCATTGCATTGGGATGAGGTAAGAGAAAAAGATAAGTTACATGTAGCTTTTAGGCCGGAGATAACTCAGAAAATGATAGAAGATATCCAACTGATCCAATGTAAAATGAAGCAAGCCCAAGATAGACAAAAGAGCTATGCAGATTTAAAGAGAAAAGATGTGGAGTTTGAAGTGGGTAATAAAGTGTTTATTAATTTCCCCCTATAAGCGAGTAATACGTTTTGGCGGTAAAGGAAAGTTAGCACCTAGATACATTGGCCCCTTTGAAGTGTTGCAACGAGTTGGAAAGGTAGCTTATAAGTTGGCGCTACCACCTAACATGGATAGGGAGCACAATGTGTTCCATGTTTCGATGCTTCAGAGATATGTTAGTGATCCCTCCCATATACTAAAAGTAGAAGAAGTGGACTTAGAAGAAAATCTCATTTATGAGGAGCAACCAGTACAGATCTTAGACATAAATATTAAAGAGCACTGAAACAAAAGTATTCCACTTGTAAAAGTCCTATGGAGGAATCATAAAATAGAAGAAGCAACATGGGAGGTAGAGCAAGATATGTAGAGCTGCCATCCTGAGTTGTTCATTTGAATTTTGAGGACGAAATTCTTATTGGGGGAGAGGGGGAGGGGAGAATTGTAACACCCACATCAAGGTACGTAGCTTTATTTATGCCCAAATACCCTTAGTTGAATTTTGTTAAAGTTATCTTCAACAAGTGTGAAGAAAATTTCCTTAAAATTTCATTAAGGGTAAAATGGTATTTTGACTCATAATTAGTTGAAAAAGTGGGGAGTAAAAAGAAGTAGAACAACATGGAGAAGTTAATAAAAATGAAAGCATTTTTGTAATTGACTAAGGGATATAGATGGAATTTCATAGAAAGTGCAAGGGTAAAATGGGAAGCTATAAGTAATATTTTGTTATATTAAGAGTTCAAGAATGAAACCCTAGCCATTCTTCCCCTTCCATTCACGCCACTTTCCACCTAAGTTCTCCCAAATTTCTTCAATCACTTTTAAAGGAAAATTCATAGATCTTGGTTATTTTTAGTAAAATTTGAATCCCAAGCGTCCTTAGGTAAGATCCTTGCACTAAGATATGATATTTAATTTTTAAAGTGTTGAATTCTTATGATTTGTGTTCATAGGGTTTAAGAGAAGGGGAGTTGTGTCAAGGAAGACTACTAAAGTGTTGGATTGCTCACATCTAAGGTAATTAAGTCCAACCCTAGTCATGATTGGAGTAATATTGTGTAGAGAACTTCTTTTATGCATGTATGTGCTTATATAGGAAGAATTGTTGATGGAATGGATGTTGAATGATGGTTAGAATTTATCCATGAGAAGTTGTGTTTGTGTACTTGATGTTTGATGAGAGTTTGGATGAATTATTGTTTGATGAAATGTCAAAGAGAAGTGCATGCATGAGTATGATTATTTGTTATCTTGAGATAAGTTTGTAGATGGTAGAGAATGACATGTTCACATTCCATATTGCATTATTGCATCCAAACATGTGAATTTAGAAAGAATAATAAGCATGAGCCCATATACATGCATACATACTCATAAGAGCATTAAAGAGCATTAAAGAACAAATAGAAAGAAATAAGAAATATTAAAGAACACTTTTAAAGAAGAGAAGAGAAGGTTGTTGCAATGGGGAACCCATGAGTGACCTAGCCCCGCATGCACGCCGCCTTTAGTGAGCGGCCTCAGAATCAAAAAGAAGAATTGTATAATTCGTTAGAAGTGCATGTGGATGAGGACTGTACCCAGAATTAGAGAATGCACTCACACGGCCAGGGTTCCGAATCCATGCCTCAACCGAGTCCGATCGGCAAGAAAGAAAGAAAAGAAAAGAAAGAATAAAAAGAAAGGAAAGAATAGAAAGAAAGAAAGAATAAAAAGGAAGAATAGAAAGAAAGAATAGAAATAAAGAAATAATAAAAAGGAAGAATAGAAAGAATGAAAGAATGGAAAGAAGAAAAAATTGAAACATAAAAATAGAAAAGAAAATGCACATCCTATTCATTTGTGCATTTGCATCATACCTGTGCATGATACCTTGCCTACTATCATGACTGGTGAGAAATTAGAAATTGAGAAAGAACAAAGAGGAGTAGAGAAGTTTGATGTAAGGAAAGAAATTCAGAATATAAGCAACAGAGAGAGAAGAGTAGCATAACGGGTTTACTTACTGAGCAATTAGTGCTCATCTCGTTGTTTTCAATGTTTTTGCAGGTAGTAGATGAGATTGCGGTCGCTTGGAACGTCAAGAAGCTGAAGGGTTTGGCAACACTGTCGAGTTGATGTTTTGTGACTTTATTACATTATGTAAAGATTTGTGTATAAAGAAAAATTAGTTATGGGCCCATTATTTTATACTCATCGACATGTATATTTTCTTATATATATATATATATATAGTGAGTTTTACTATTTATTTTATGAGTATACTAGCTAGAGAGAGAGAGCAGTACATTTTTATTTTCCATCTAATCAATACTGAGGTTAGGCAAAGAGCAAGGTCGATCTCATTGAAAACCTGATGACAAAACGAGAATAAAGCTGCATAGACCCGATATCCAGTTTTACTCAATTTTTCTGTCAATAATAGATCTCGATTTTGGGTCAATCGAGAACTAGTTTTTTAGCATTTTCTTTTCTGTCTAATCAATACTGAGGTTAGGCGAACAATAGGGTCTATCTCGTCGAAAACCTGATGACAAAACGAGCAAAAAGTTGCATAGGCCCCATACCCCATTTTACTTAATTTTTTAGTCGCTGATAATGGATCTCGATTGTGGGTGAATCGAGCACTCTTTTTTAAGTATTTTCATTTTCATATAATCAATACTGAGGCTAGGCAAAGAGCGGGGTCGATCTTGCTAAAAACTTGATGATAAAACGAGAAGAAAGCCATATAGGCTTGCCGATAATGGATCTCTATTTTGGGTCAATTGAGAACTATTTTTTGAGCATTTTCTATTCTTTCTATCAAAACTAAGGTTAGGGAAATAGTGGGGTCAATCTCGTTGAAAACCTGATGACAAAACGAACAGAAAGCCGCATAGGCCTGATACCCTATTTTACTTAGCTTTTCAGCCACCGATAATGGATCCCTATTTCCGGTGAATCGAGCACTAGTTGTTGAGTTTACTCTTTTCCATATAATCAATTCTAAGTTTGGGCACAGAGCAGGGTCGATCCCATTGAAAACCTGATGACAAAACGACCAAAAAGCCACATAGGCCCAATATCCAGTTTTACTCAGTTTTTCTGCCGGTAACAGATCATGATTTTTGGTTAATGTAGCACTGGTTTTTGAGTGTTTTATTTTCTTTCTAATCAATGCTAAGGTTAGGCAAACAACAGGGTTGATATCGTCGAAAACCTAATGACAAAACGAGCTCAAAGCCGCATAGGCCAAACACCCCATTTTACTTAGTTTTTTAGCTGCCGTTAATAAATCTCGATTGTGGGTGAATTGAGCACTAGTTTTTGAGCTTCTTCTTTTCCATATAATTAGTACTAAGTTTAGGAAACAGCAGGGTCGATCTCATTGAAAACCTAATGATAAAACAAGTAGAAAGCCATATAGGCCCGATACCTCATTTTACTCAATTTTTATGCCGATAATGGATCTCGATTGTGGGTTAATCAAGCACTAGTTTTTGATCATTTTATTTTCCCTCTTATCAATACTGAGTTTAGGCAAACAGCTGATGCGTGTTTACTACAACATGCAAAAATAGCAAGTATACTAGTCGCAAAAAGTAATAAAGTGATGAGTGAGTATCGTTCCCACGAGGATAGTGTTACTAATTACCGATTTTTCTAGTTTAAGTCCTAATTGAAGCAACAATAAATTGGATTGATGGAAGATTAACAAACTAAATACAAATGCAAAACCCAACAACTTAAATAATTAAACAATTCTAAAACAAATGCTAGGGTGTTGAATTCACCTAAATACGCTAACCCAAATCATAGAATGTATTACCCAAGTTCTAATTCCTTGATTGAAAATCGAATTCCCTAAGTTGTAAAACATACATTCTCATGCTACATTTCCCTACTTATCCCTATTAAGCTTCCGCACCCAACAAAATGAAGATTAATAATTCAAAGGATTTTAAGCTTTGTGGAATTCTATCTAGATTTCATAGATCGCTAAACCTATCTCTAGCGTTCGCTAATCTATGGTATTTATCCCAAGAGGCACAATCACAAATCACTTCTCAGTCTCATTGTGAACAACACACAGTTGAATGGTGATCAAGCATCCAAAAGACATTAAGCAAAGAGATAAACACTCAATCATGAAATTAAAACTCAAAGTAATTCAATCCATATAAATTTGAATCATTGTATCAAGATTACATCAAACCCTAGCTAAACAACTCAGTTCATACTCAAAAACGAAATAAAACAACAAAAACAAACTGAATCAAGATTCATTATTGAAAAGCAAGCAAAAGATGGAGAAATCTTCTCTAATTTGAAGCCCAAATCTTCAATAATCTTCTCCTTCCATGAGCTGCCTCCCAAATCACGAACCAAGCCCCCTTTTCTCTTCCTTTTCACTCTAATTTATACCTCTATCACTTAATCACGAAGCCCTAGCAAGCCAAAACGCGTCGTTTTATTTTTGCATCTATGCAGGTTTCGCCACGGCGAAGATTTTTCCTCGCCGCGGCGAAGACTTTCGGGCCAAATTTGAGCATGATAGATTCTGAATCTGGAAAAGTGTTAAACATATGAATTTTAGCCCTTTCAATTATATTTCTGTTAGTTCAAGAATAAGCACAATCCGAGGTCTACAGATCAAGTTATGGCAGAAATACTGAAGCACGTCCAAAGACGTTTTTCTTCAGTTCCCAGCGTCCTTTTCACGACTTCAAGCCACGTTTTCACCTTTGTCCAGTCAGAATTAGGAAAAACCCAAAACATGAATGTTGTAGCTCTTCTTCTTATCTTTCTAAAGCTTCTAAATTCAGGTCATTCCAAGTTTTCAAGCTCATGTTACACAATTTACGCTCAAAACTGTCATTTATGCTAAAAATCATCGTTTAGGCCTATAAAGACAAATTAATAGAATTAGGTAGCAATTATGGCCCAAATTATATGAAAAGTATCCTAAATCCTATCAAAATTCAATGCAAAATCATAGTATAAAATACGCTTATCAACAGCCAGGTCGATCTTGTCAAAAACCAGATGACAAAACAAGCAGAAAGCTGCATAGCCCTGATACCCTATTTTACTCAGTTTTTCAATCGCCGATAATGGATCTCGATTGTGGGTGAATCGAGCACTATTTTTTGAGTGTTTTATTTTCCGTATAATCAATACTATGGTTAGGAAAACATCAGAGTCGATCTTGTCAAAAACTTGATGACAAAATGAGAAGAGAGCCGTATAGGCCCTATACCCAGTTTTACTCAAATTTTCTGCCGGTAATGGATCTCGAATTTGGGTCACTTTTTTTGAGTATTTTCTTTTTTCCCCTAAACAATATTGAGTTTAGGCAAATAGCAGGGTTGATCTCATCAAAAACCTAATGTCAAAACGAGCAGAAAGCCGCATAGGCCCGATACCCCATTTTACTTAGTTTTTCAACCGTCGATAATGGATTTTGATTGTGGGTGCATTGAGCACTAGTTTTTGAGTGTTTTATTTTCCGTATAATAAATATTAAGGTTAGGAAAAGAGCAGGGTCGATCTCGTCGAGAACTTGATGACAAAACGGAAGAAAGCCGCATAGGCCTGATATCTAGTTTGTCTATCGGTAATGGATCTCGATTTTGGGTCAATCGATCACTAGTTTTTAGCATTTTATTTTCTGTATAATCAAAACTGAGGTTAGGCAAATAGTAAGGTCGATCTCATTGAAAACTTGATGACAAAACGAGCAGAAAGTTGCATAGGCCTGATACCCCGTTTTACTTAGTTTTTCAACCGCTGATAATGGATCTCCATTTCAAGTGCATTGAGCACTTGTTTTTGAGTGTTTTCTTTTCATTATAATCAATACTGAGTTTAGGCAAAGAATATGGTTGATATCATTGAAAACTTGATGCCAAAACGAGCAGAAAGCTGCATAGCCCCGATATCCAGTTTTACCCAGTTTTTTAGCCGATAATGGATCACGATTTTGGGTTAATCGAGCGCTAGTTTTTGAGCGTTTTATTTTCTGTCTAATCAATACTAAGGCTAGGCAAACAGCAGGCTTGATCTCATCAAAAACCTGATGACAAAATAAGTAGAAAGCCACATAGGCCTGATACCCTGTTTTACTCAGTTTTTTAGCCGCCAATAATGGATGTTGATTGTGGGTGAATCGAGCACTAGTTTTTGAGATTTTTCTTTTCCCTCTAATCAATACTGAGTTTAGGCAAAGAGTGGGGTCGATCTTGTAAAACCCCTCCCTAGCCGGGTATTCCTAAGTATCCCTTGGCCATCGAGAACCTAGAAAAGACACGCCTAGGAAATGAGTTTGTTTCAAAACCTATACTTTTGTTTGTTTTGTCTTTTTTTTTTTTTAAAGCATAATATTAAACATCCCGTATCTATAAAATGATTCAAGAAATTTAGCTTCCTACAGAGTTAATAACATAAGCATATAATATTATTTACTAATATCATTTAACCTTTTTCATTCATTTGGCAAGGAAATGGTCATACTAGGTTTATTAAAACATATTTACTTCAATATCCATAAACCAAAAAACCATTTGATGTTATTTTACAACAAAATTCAAAACATAGCAAAAGCATTCCTTCATGCACATGTCATTCCCCAATAGCCTCTCCCAACTTCAAGCTTCAATCCTTACTTGCAAAACATTTTAAAAAATTTCGTGGGGTGAGCGCTAATCGCTCAGTAAGGGAATATGGCCGTTTATTAACTATTAAGGTTCATTATAAAAGCATATTACTCAAGACATTACCTACCTATAAGACATGACCTTCATTCATTGACATTATCAAGTTCATAAAACATGTCATACACTTTGTACTTTCCTCATAAACATAATTCATTATATAACCATACATAATATAACATAGAACATATATGACCTATGCAATATTCATGAACATGGCATGCCTATCTCTTTTGTCATTGTACTTGACGTTTTCATTCATCTTTATTATTCGATCGGATTCATTTGAACCATTACTTTGTTCTTGATCATCACCTCAAAGGACTCATGGTTTCCACAAAGATTTCATTCCTCTGATCTTGGTTTACACCTCAAGAGACTCATGGAATTGATTCTTTAACATTTCATAATTTTTTTCATAAGTCAACTAAATAAGCTATATTCATTACCATTATGAATGCAAACATATGGGATAACATCTCCCACACTCAATCATACTATTCATTCATTTAACATGTACCCTTGGCCAATTTCACAAATCATCAATCAATTTAGCAAAACTCCATGACATGAATATTTTCCTATTAAATTCATTAACTTAATACATTCAATTTCTCATACAACACAAGGAATTTCAACAGTAAGATTATTCAGTGGTTTATTAGATATTATAAAAAAGATTGGAATTTTTATTAAGGAGGTGGAGGCCATACAATTTGTCAATTTTCAAGCAATTTTGTCCTTATCTTCCAATTCGAATTGATTTTTGGTTAAAACATAAAAGTTTTAGGTCTATTTCTCACTTTTTAATAGTTCAAGAATCAGCTCAATCTGACTTTTATAACTTTCGTTATGACTAATTCAGTGAAGCATGTAGAGTATAAGTCTTAAAAAGCCATATCCGAATTCTATTCATTTTTAACCATGTCACATTCATTTGCACATTCATAGCATTTTCCATAGCACTCTAAGTATAAAAGGCCATAAAAACCTCCCTTTTTACAAAACCAAAAAGTGCCAAGACTTCATCCAACTACAAATCTCTTAATTGGCATAATCATCCTCCATATGCACACATACACCAATCAACACACCCATTTAAACAATCCATAAGCAAAACATAGCATCACACTCAAATTAACATAAATAAATGTAAGTTTCATCAACCATCAATTGTAGTCGTAAGGGAGATTTTTTTTTTCCTTACCTTAGTATTTAAAGCACAAAGACACTCCTCCTTAGCTTCAAAGGTTCACCCTTTCTACCTTACACACATAACAACTTATGAATTTCTCTTTTAACCTAAAAATCACAACCAACTAGGGTTTTAAAACTCACCTTAAACCATGAAATTGAAATTCTTTAAGTGTGGATGGTGATCTCGTTCGAAATTCAACTTGAAATCCTATGAAAATTTTGAGAGAGGGAGCTTGAATTAAAGCCTTTAATGGAGGAAAATAAGACTTCAAGAATAAATTTTAGTGTTCTAAGAGTGTGGCCAACTTAACCAAAAACAACTCTTATAAACATTTCATCTTTTTAATTCCTAAGTGGGATTGGCCATCAAAAGTTAGATATATGGGTCATTTGGTATAAAATTTGCATATAAGGGAATTTTGGTCATTTCTACTACAACATAATTATTATACTCTTTTAATGTCATTTGACTTCTCTTTTCTACCTAGTGACCAAGTAATTCCATAAGAGAATTAACTAATTTACCCATAATACACTTTTATGGATACTTGAATCCTATAAATTATTGTGAAAAGACCATTATACCCCTTGGGAACCGTTTATGCTGTTTAACGCTACTAACCTCCTTCATGACCCTTTAGCCATATTTCTGATCAGTATCATCAATTCCTAACACTTTACAACATTCACGTCTCATAATGCATGCAAAATAACCATTTTACCCTTTTATTGATAAAAAATCCTTTTAAGGGTAGAATTACATACCTTATAGCATCAGAACGCTGACACAGGGTTTATAGATCTCATAAAAAAATCTGATGACAAAACGAGCAAAAAGCCGCATAGGCCTGGTATCCAGTTTTACTCAGTTTTTCGGTCGGTAATGGATTTCGATTTTGCGTTAATCGAGCACTAGTTTATTAGCGTTTGCTTTTCCCTCTAATCAATATTGATTTAGGCAAAGAGTAGGGTTGATCTCATAAAAAACTTGATGACAAAATGAGTAGAAGGCCGCATACGCCCGATACCCTACTCAGTTTTTCTATTGGTAATAGATCTCGATTTTGGGTGAATCGAACACTAGTTTTTGAGCATTTTCTTCTTTGTATAATTGATACTGAGCTTAGGCAAATAGCAGAGTCGATCTCATCAAAAACCTGATGACAAAACAAGAAGAAAGCTGCAGAGGCCCGATATCCAGTTTTACTTAATTTTTTTGCCAATAATAGATCTCGATTTTGGGTCAATAGAGCACTAGTTTTTTAGCGTTTTCTTTTCCATCTAATCAATACTGAGGTTATGCATATACTAGGGTTTATCTCATCAAAAACCCAATGAAAAAACGAGCAGAAAGCTGCATAGGCTCAATACCCTTTTTTGCTCAGTTTTTCAGACGCCGTTAATGGATCTTGATTGTGGGTGAATCGAGCACTAGTTTTTGAGCATTTCATTTCTGTATAATAAATACTAAGGTTAGGAAAATATCAGGGTTGATCTCATCAAAAACTTGATGAAAAAACAAGAAGAAAGCCGCATAGGCCCGATATCCAGTTTTACTCAGTTTTTCTACCAGTAATGGATCTCGATTTCGAGTAAATAAAGCACTAGTTTTTGAGCATTTTATTTTATGTCTAATCAATACTGAGGTTAGGAAAATAGCAGGGTCGATCTCATCGAAAACCTGAGGACAAAACAAGTAGAATGCAGCATAGGCCCGATACCCCATTTTACTCAGTTTTTATGCTGCCGATAATGGATCTCGATTTTGGGTGAATTCGAGCACTAGTTTTCAAGCGTTTTCTTTTATGTATAATCAATACTAAGTTGCTAATAGTTGGGTTGATCTCATCAAAAACCCAATGACAAAATGAGAAGAGAGCCACATAGGCCCGATATCCTGTTTTACTTAGTTTTTCAATTGTCGATAGATCTTGATTTTGGGTCAATCGAGCACTTGTTTTTTAGTGTTTTATTTTCCCCCTAATCAATACTAAGTTTAGGAAAATAGCAAGGTCGATCTCATAAAAAACCAGATGACAAAACAAGCAGAAAGTCGCATAGTATCGATACCCTGTTTTACTCAGTTTTTAAACCGCCGATAATAGATCCCGATTGTGGGTGAATCGAGCACTAGTTATTGATAATTTTATTTTTCATATAATCAACACTGAGGTTAGGCAAACCGTAGGGTTGATCTCATCAAAAATCTGATGACAAAACGAGAAGAAAGCCATATAGGCCCGATATCTAGTTTTACTCAATTTTTATGCCGGTAATGGATCTAGATTTTGGGTGAATCAAGCACTAGTTTTTGAGCATTTTCTTCATTGTATAGTTGATACTAATTTTAGGCAAATAGTAGGGTCGATCTCATTGAAAACCTATGACAAAACAAGAAGAAAGCCGCATAGGCCCGATATCTAGTTTTACGTAATTTTTCTGCCAGTAATGGATCTCGATTTCGGGTAAATCGAGTGCTACTTTTTTAGTGTTTTTTGTCTAATCAATACTGAGGTTAGGCAAACAATAGGGTTGATCTCATAAAAAATCTAAGGACAAAACAATCAGAAAGCCGCATAGGCCTGATACCCCATTTTACTCAATTTTCAACCGCCAATAATGGATCTCCATTTCAGGTGAATAGAGCACTAGTTTTTGAGCATTTTCTTTTCTTTGTAATCAATACTAATTTTAGGCCAATAGCAAGGTCAATCGCATGGAAAACCTAATGATAAAACTAGCAGAAAATCGCATAGGCCCGATACCCTGTTTTACACAGTTTTTTAGCCGCTGATAATGGATCTAGATTGTGGGTGAATCAAACACTATTTTTTGAGCATTTTCCTTTCCATATAATAAATACTAAGGTTAGGTAAACAGTAGGGTTGATCTCGTGAAGAACCTGATGACAAAACGAGCAGAAAACCTCATAGGCCCGATACCCCATTTTACTCAGTTTTTTGTGTTTACGATTTTTTAGGGTTTTAATGTTTATGGTTTTGGATTTAGCATTTATGGTTTAGGGTTTTCAAGATTTAGGGTTTAGGCTTTTTATGGAATTAGAGTTTAGGATTTATGGTTTTTTAGGGTTTAAGGTTTTGGGTTTTTTAGGGTTTAGGGTTTTTTGTGTTTACGATTTTTTAGGGTTTAGTTTTTTGGGTTTTAGGTTTTGGGTTTAGCATTTAGGGTTTTGGGTTTGGGGTTTAGGGCTTAAGGTTTTTTAGGCTTAAGAGTTTAGGGTTTCGAGTTTTTTAGAATTTAGGGTTTTGGGTTTTTAAGGGTTTAGGGTTCAATGTTTTTTAGGTTTTAGGGTTTTGGGTGTAAGATTTTTTAGGGTTTATGGTTTTTTTAGGGTTTAGAGTTTAAGGTTTATGGTTTAGAGTTTAGGGTTTTTTAGTGTTTAAGGTTTATGGTTTATGGTTTTGGGCTTTTTAGGGTTTTTTATGGTTTAGGGTTTAAGGTTTCTAAGGGTTTACGGTTTTAGGGTTTAAGGTTTAGAATTTGGCATTATTTAGGGTTTGGGGTTTTTTAGGGTTTAGGGTTTAGCGTTTAGGGTATAAGGTTTTTTAGGTTTAATGCTTAGGGTTTAGGGGTTATGGTTTTCTTGGTTTTAGGGTTTAGGGTTTTTTAGGATTTAGTGTTTAGGGTTTTTTAGCGCTTACGGTTTATGGTTTTTTTTTTTTACAATTTTTTAGGGTTTTAGTGTTTAGGGTTTAAGGTTTAGGGCTTTGGGTTTTTTAGGCTTTAGAGTTTAGGGCTTAGGGTTTTTTAGGCTTTAGAATTTAGGGTTTCAAGTTTTTTTGAATTTATGGTTTAGGGTTTTTTTAGGGTTTATGGTTTTTTAGGTTTTAGGGCTTAAGGTGTACTATTTTTTAGGGTTTACGTCTTTTTAGGGTTTAGTGTTTAGGGTTTAAGGTTTAGAGTTGTTAGGAAATGATCGAGGTTATGACAGCGGAAAGCAAAATTTTTAGAGCCCATATCGTTTCCCATTAAACCAAGATTAGGGCAGAAATTATATAGTTTATATATTAAAACAAAATCTGCAATAATATGAACAATCAGAGTAAAGTTTAGAGTTCATACGCACGTTTGGAGGCTTCTTCAAACTTGTCTCTGGCTGGGTTCACTAGCGATTCAAAATAGAATCGAACCAGCGGTAATCCACACGAAGAGCTAAAAAGGGATTTGCTAGATCCTCTTGAGCTTCAAGCACCAAATCAAGAATCAAGAAATTTTGATTCAACAAAGCAAGGGTGGCGTGAGACTTGAGTGGGCTGTGTGTTTTTCCTTTTTCTTTCAAGTGAAAAGTGATTGAATGAATTCACCCATTTAATTCACAAAACCTTGCACTTATATAGTGCTCACAAAACCCTATTCCATTAAGGAATAGGCTTGGGCTTCAACCTAAATAGCACGTATGTCCAAATACTCCTAATCATGATATTTTAATTTTAATTATAATTATTTTCAATTAAACTCAATTAATGTATTTAAAGAAATACATTAACATTTAATTAATAATAATAATCCATTTAAATATATGCGTACATATATTTAAATGTAATCTCACTCATTTAATTTTAATATCAAATTAAGTATAGGCAACAATCTCAGCAAACTTAATTGTACTGTGAGATTACCAAAATACCCTTTCGCCTTAAAAGATAAAAACGCCCCTTGCACAAACTGATTCTTAAATTATCTTCTATATGTGTGACCCGTAGGCTCCTCGTCATACCGACATTGTGTAGTATCATAATTAACACCAATTAATCATCTCATTACACACATACCAAGATTGGCCCCTAGTAACGTATCATGGCCACTTGATAGATTCAGATTCAGTGAAGCAGCTACCTGTCAATGATATGGTTACCGTGTAATCTATTCCTTTCATCATCTGTTATGTCATCGAGACTGAGGTACAGAAATAGTGTCAATCTCAATTACTCATGATATGTATGTATTCAGTTACTAGGCTAATGATTGGAATGATAACTTAGATTGAGCAACAACTCCATCTCACTGTGGCCACAGTTTTAGTGTCATTGTCATTTACTAAATTGGGCCATGAGATAACTTCTTCCATACCCAGGAGTCATGAATCCTCTATCGACCCACCATAGTCTTGATATACTTCTTGATGCAGCCAATCGCTACCGTATTGACAGCTCTGAATAGAATTGCATTGGGCTAGTGCCAAACTACACCAATCGGTGCACAAGCCGCTCCAGTGATCTCAAGTCTAAGGATCACATGCACCACCATTCGTTAGAGGATTTATTCCATAGACACTAGGGTTACCATCTATATGGAATCCTCCGATGGGTCACTCCAATGAACTTGCCTACAACAAGCACCTATGTGTTGCACCAGGTTGTCACTCAACAATTGTGACAAGTGATATCTATCACTGCCTTTCGATAGGGTCATTCAACACTATGATAGCCTTATCGTATTATCTGTGCCCTTAGTCAGAATAATACTAGGGCTACAAACGTTTCTAGAAGGGCCACCATATGTGTTGGGTTCTCACTATCAAGATTTGAAACACTTGATATCCTCATCACGGTTCTGCCATTCTAAGGACATATATCAGTACATATAAATATGATTTACATGACATAGAATAAAAGTGCCTTTTATTGATCAATGAACATTATTACAAATAGTCAATTCTACAATAATTAATTAGCTCTAGGGCACCTAGTCTAACAATCTCCCACTTGCACTATAGCCAATCATTCATGTATTTAATACCAAATGACCTCAACTGCTATTCATGCTTCTGCTGCGACAGAGGCTTTGTTAGTGGATCTACGAGATTATCGTCAGTATGCACACCTTTCCTCTTAACCATTTCTATGATGAGATGGAATCCTCTGAGTATGTGTCTGGACCTCTGGTGAGACCGTGGTTCCTTAGCTTGAGCTATTGCTCCATTGTTATCACAATAGACATCTATTGGATCAACAATCGTGGAGACCACACCAAGTTCAGTGACAAACTTCTTAATCCAGACTGCCTCCTTGGCTGCATTGGATAATGCAATATACTCAGCCTCCATTGTAGAATCTACTACAGTGCTTTGCTTGGAGCTCTTTCCAACTCACTGCACCCCTATTGAGACAAAATTCAATTTCGGATTGCAAATGATAATCATCTTTGTCCGTTTGGAAACTAGCATTACTGTATCCTTGTATAGTGAGCTCATCTTCCCCTCTATAAACCAAGAACATATCTTTAGTCCTTTTCAAGTACTTAAGAATGTTCTTGACAACCATCTAGTGACGCTCACCTAGATTCGATTGATATCTGCTACAAGTGCTTAGAGCACATGAGACATCAATCCGAGTACATAACATGGCATATATGATGGATCCAACTGCTGATGCATATGGGATCCTCTTCATCCTATCTCTCTCATCTTGTGTTCTAGGACACATATCCTTAGAGAGATAAACACCATGTGACATCGGAAGAAATCCCTTCTTGGATTCTTCCATATTGAATCTTTTCAGTACCTTGTTAATGTATGTACTCTAACTTAGGCCAAGTAACCTATGCGATCTATCACGATAGATCTTTATTCTAAGGATGTAGGTTGCCTCTCCTAAGTCCTTTATGGAGAAGCACTTGGATAACCAAGTCTTTACCGACTACAAGTTCATTATGTCATTCTCGATCAGAAGTATGTCATCAACATACAACACTAGGAATGCCACTGCACTCCCACTCACTTTTCTGTAAACACAGGGCTTATCTTCATTCTTGATGAGACTGAATTCTTTTATGGCTTCATCGAAACGAATGTTCTTGAAGCTTGCTTGAGTCCATAAATGGACCTCTGCAACTTTCATACCTTGTCAGCTTGCCCATCAAGAATGAATCCATCAAGGTTGTGTCATATACACATCTTCTTCAAGGTTTCCATTCAGGAAAGTTGTTTTGACATCCATTTGCCAAATCTCATAATCATGATATGTATTAATCGCAATCATAATCCGGATGGATTTAATCATGGCAACTAGTGAAAAGGTTTCTTCATAGTCAATACGATGAATTTGTTTGAAACCTTTGGCAACCAGTTGTGCCTTATATGTATGCACCTTACCATCCATGTCAATCTTCTTCTTGAAGACCTATTTACAACCTATGGGTTTTACCCCTTCAGGTGGATCAACAGAGACCATACTTGGTTCTGGTACATGGAGTCTATCTCTGATTTCATGGCTTCTAGCCATTTAACGGAATCTAGATTCGATATAGCGTCTTCGTAGGTTTTGGGTTCATTGTCTTAGTAGACTAGTATGTCACCATGTTGAGTCACGAGATAACCGTATCTCTTGGGCTCACGGTGTACTCTTCTAGATCTAAGTGGCCCTGTGCTACCTGAGGTGGTTCACTTTGATCCATAAATTGTGGAGTAGCCTCCTCGCGATGTTCAACCACCTCTTGTGGCACATTATTTTGTCTTTCATCTAATGTATCTTATGGTACTAAAACTTCATCGAGTTCTACTTTTCTCCCACTTGAACTTCTTAGAAAAAGTTCTTTTTCTAGGAAGACACTAGTACAAGTGACAAACATTTTGCGCTCTTCTGGGTGGTAGAAATAATATACTTTGGTCTCCTTTGGATACCCCATGAAAATCTTGGTCTATGTGTAGTGAGACGATTAATTGGTGTTAATCGTGATACTACACACTGCCAGTATGATAAGAAGCCTACGGGTCACACACATAGAAGATAATTTAAGAACCAGTTTGTAAGAAGGGTGTTTTCGTCTTTTAGGCAAAAGGGGTATTTTGGTAATCTCACAGTGCAATTAAATTTGCTGACGTTGTAGCCTTTATTTAATTTGATATTAAAATTAAATAAAAGAGATCACGTTTAAATAAATTATCATTATTGTTAAATGTTAATATATAATATTAATTGAATTGAATTGAGATGATGATAATTAAAATTAAAATATCTAAAAAGGGGCTGTTTGGATACAAAGGGTGTTTGGGTTGGTGCCCAAGCCCATTCCATGATGGAATAGGGCACAGTGTGCATTATATAAGTGCAACACTTTGTGAATTAATATAAGATTTTCATTCAATCATTTAGACGAAAAATTCCAGCCCCTTCTCTCCCACGCCAGTTTGCCTTTTGGGTTGAATCAAATATCTTTTGATTTCTTCTTGGTTCTTAAGGCTAAAGAGGATCTAGCAAATCCCTCTTTAGTTCCTTTGGGTTGTCTTCGTGTGGACTACATTGGTTTGATCCTACTCTTGGGTCGGTAGTGAAATCCGTTCAGAGACAAATTTGGAGGAGCCTCCAAACGTGTGTATGATTTCTTAAATCTAGACTGAATTTTTTGTAGATTCTTATTTAATGTATAAACTGTATATTTGTGCCCTAATCTTGGTTCTAAGGAACGATCCATGTCGTAAATAATTTTTGTTTCCGCTGCCATGACTTGATCGTTTCCTAACAGTGGTATCAAAGCCTAGGGTACCAGATCTTACAGTTTTTGTGAATGGTTGATTACATGTATTTGATTGATAACATGTTGCCTTGATGAATCTGCACAAAATCTGCCATGAAAGCATGTTTTAAGAAACCAATTAATTGATTAATTTAATTTGTTGATGATCTGCAATTTTGGAATATATTGGGTTATAGATTTTTGTTGAAATCAGTAGCTAAGATTGATTGCAAAGATCTAGGAAAGTAATTTCCGTTTTTGATGGGAGAGAATTAAGGAAAAAACACAGTATTTATTTAGGAGTTGTTAGGTTAAAAAGGGGGAAGAACAATAGTGGAGTTTTGTTTTTAGTTTTTTACTTTCTACGTCAATATGTGCGGTTGATCTTTCTTCTTCAGTTCAAGGGGATTTTGAAGCCTGAATTCATGTCATTGGTGTAACTTAACTTCAACATTGTTCTTAATCTTGTTTTTATTGGAATTGTTTATGTTATTCTGTTTTAATCGTTTATGATTCTTGTTTGGGTGATTTAGTAATGGCCTGCTAAATTGTTTAATCGAAATTTTATCTGTTAGAATTAGGAATTCTGATACGTAATTGTCATATTTCTATTCAATGAGTAACACATGATGATAGATGATTACAGACAAGTTTTCAGTATGTCACCTTGAATAACATAACCTAAGCTAAATAATCTGATCTTGCGTGATTGTTGCTTGGATTGATCTATTTTCCTAATTCTTAAGGTTGCCATTGAATTAAACTTAGAGAGCTTATTCTAGGTTGTTCAAGGGTTAGGATCTAGTTGAAGAGCTTATTTCAGTAGTGACTATTAAGGGAAAATTCGGGTATCAGAGCTTGTTGTTTCCTAGGGTCAATAATTCCGTAATAGCGACATAGAATAATGTTACAGTTAGTATGTCCAATGCATGTTTAGGTGGATCTTGAAACCAGAACTGGTGTTTTTAATCTGATATTTTCTACCATTATTTGTTTTCAGTTTAGATTGCATTGATCACACCCCCTTTCATTACTCTGTTGTCCTATTACTGTTTAGGGTTTTATTGTATTTTTCTATTGTTTTCATTGTGGTTATTGGCATAGAAATAGGATTTAATCGAATCATTCACTATGGGATCGACCCTTGCTCACCCTATAGACCCTTGCTCACCCTATATACAATTTAGTAGTTAGGTTAGTAAGGTTAATTAATTTGGTGCATTTGGCACGCTACAAATATCTCACATGAAAGAAAATATTGAGACTGATATGGATGTCTCAGTCTAAAGGCTCAAAAATCTCACCAGCTTTTGTCTACCAACTTTAGTCACTACCATTCTCAAGGAAAATAATTAGACTATTAAAGTCTATGTCTGAAGATTACTTATTCAATCATGTTATGAATTTTTCAAGTTTAATTGAATCTTGCTCACGATGCACACAACCAAAAATCATTGAAAACCACAAAAACAAAAAGCAAAACTCTTTTTTTTTTTTTTTTTTTGAACAAATTAAAACACAACCTAAATCCCCTCCCCCACACTTAAAACTGACATTGTCCCCAATGTAAGATGAAATGCAAAGAAAAGGCAAAAATAACCAAAATGTAAAATTGCAAGAATAAGAAAACAAACTCCTATTGGGTTGCCTCCCAAGCAGCGCCTTTGTTTATTGTCGTTGGCTTGAACTTAAGGCTTTTCTTCTTGCGATGCATTGAGTTTACTAGAGATGATCACCGGTAACGTTCCTCAGTCTCCAAGGAACACGTACTTAAGGTAACTAGGGAAAGGCTTCAAATTTGGAATAGGGGCTTGCAAAACAGAGGGTAAAGGCCTCTTGTTAGAAATTGGTAAGGCAATATAAGGAAAGTTACCTGACTGCTGTAACTTTGGAAAATCATTCAACGCTGCAACAGTTTCCTGCAAATCAAGTACTCAAGGCTAACTCCTCATTCTCTTTCTCAAGATGCTTACTAGTTGCAACTTCCAATCTATCTTCTTTATCAAGTTTAAAAACTTCCTGTGCTAAAGAATCAATCACATCAATAGAATAAACAGGATTATCATCATCATCATCAAGATATTTCATGGCATCATAAATATTAAACTTAACAATTTGACCATCAAATTCCATGGTAAGTATGCCACTATGAACATCTATCTTAGTCTTGGTTGTTTTTAAGAAGGGTCTTCCTAACAAAATAGAAGCAGATTGATCTCCATTTTCCATATCAAGCACATAGAAATTAGTAGAGAAAACTAAATCATTAACTTGTACCAAAATATCCTTAACTACACCCTTAGGATAGGCATTAGATCTATCAGCTAATTGAATCACAACACCAGTTTTATTCAAAGGTCCAA
>CM047749.1:58181185-58393919 GCA_026225825.1 Pistacia integerrima
AGTGCCTGGTTTGTCAACAAGTGAAAGCAAAACACCAAAGGCCATCAAGGTTGCTTCAACCGCTTAGTATTCCTGAATGGAAATGGGAGAGTATTTAGATGGATTTTATTACAGGTCTCCCTAGAGTGCAGAAAGGGGTTTAATGCTATATGGGTGATAGTAGACCGATTGACCAAGTCAGCCCATTTTCTTCCAGTAAAGGAAAGCACTACTTTGGATCAATTGGCCCAAATTTACATTAAAGAGATAATGAGACTACATGGAGTACCCAAAACAATAGTATCAGATAGAGATTCCAGATTTGTCTCAGCTTTCTAGACTAGTTTACAGAGAAACTTGGGTACTAGATTGGCTTTTAGTTCCACCTATCATCCTCAAAAAGATGGCCAAATAGAGAGAACGAATCAGATACTTGAGGATATGTTGAGGACTTGTTGCATGGATTACAGAATGTCCTGGCATGAGATGTTACCCTTGGTGGAGTTTGCTTATAATAATAGCTATCAGTCTACAATTAAGATGGCTCCTTACGAGGCTTTGTATGGTAGACGTTGTAGATCTCCACTACATTGGGATGAGATAGGCGAGAAAGATGAGTTGAATACCACTCTTGGGCCAGAACTAACTCAGAAAATGATAGAAGATGTCAAGTTAATCAAAAGTAGAATGAAACAAGCCCAAGATAGGCAGAAAAGCTATGTAGACTTGAAGAGGAAAGATGTTGAATTCGAAGTGGGTGATAAAGTGTTTCTAAGAGTTGCCCCCTACAAACGGGTGATGCGTTTCGGTAGCAAGGGAAAGTTAGCACCTAGATACATTGGTCCATTTGAAGTATTACAGCGAGTGGGAAAGGTAGCCTATAGGTTGGCTCTACCACCCATCATGGATAGAGTACACAATGTATTTCACGTCTCGATGCTTCCGAAATATGTAAGTGATCCCTCCCATATATTAAGTGTAGATGATGTGGACTTAGAAGAAAATCTTGTGTATGAGGAGCGTCCAATTCAGATATTGGATAGAAAGATTAAAGAGCTCCGAAACAAGAGTATCCCTTTAGTGAAAGTCCTCTGGAGAAATCATAAGGTTGAAGAAACTACATGGGAGGTGGAGCAAGACATGCAGAATCGTTACTCGGAGTTGTTTGTTTGAATTTTGAGGACGACATTCTTATAAGAGGGGGAGAATTGTGACGCCCACATGGAGGTACGTAATTTAATTTATGTTCTTATGCCTTTAGTTGATTTTTGCTAAGGTTATTTTAAGGAAAATGTGAAGAAAATGCCTTAAACTTGCATTAAGGGTAAAATGGTCTTTTCACTCAAAATTAGTTGAAATTGTGGGGAGTGAAAAGAGATAGAATTTCATGGAGAATGCAATAAAAATGAGGGCATTATGGTAATTGACTAAGGGACATAGATGGAATTTTAAAGAAAGTGCAAGGGCAAAATGGGAAACTAATATATAATTTTTATGTTATATCAAATTGAAGAGTAAAACCCTAGCCACTTTTATCCATTTGCACGCCACTTTCACCTCCATATTCTCTCAAATTCTTCAATTCTTCTTCAAAGGAAATTCAAAGGTTTTTGGTGTTTTTGAGTGGATTTTCAATCTTAAGCTTCTACAGGTAAGATCCTTGCACTAAGAAGTGAATTTTAGTTTTTAAAGTGTTGATTTTGATGGTTTATACTCATAGGATTTAAGAGGAAGAGAGTTTGATCAAAGGGGATTCTTAAAGGGTTGAATTTGCTCATATCAAAGGTAAGTAAATCCTACCCTAAGTATGATTTAAGTTATGTTGTGTAGAGAACTTTCTTTATGCATATATATATATGTGTGTGTGTGTGTGTGTGTGTGTGTGTGTGTGTGTGCTATATGAAGAATTGTTGATGGATTTGGTGTTGAATAATGATTAGAACCTATCCATGAGAAGTTGTGTTGGTGTAGTTGTTATTTGATGAATGTTTGGATGAGATTTGGAAGAATTGAAGTGAAAATTTTGAAGTGTGTATTTTGGGCAGATTTGGTGTTAATTATGGAGGAGTTTATTCCAAATTTTTGGTGGCCTAAAATAGAGATAAAAGTGTAGCCAAATTAGTGTTGATTTGTGCACATGAATTGTTTGATGAAATGCCAAGGAGAAGTGCATGTATGAGTATGATTATGTGTTACCTTGGGATGTGTTTGTAGATGGTAGAGAAGGACATGTTTGCATTCCATAATGCATAATTGCATTTAAATATGTGAAGTTAGAAGGAATTATAAAAGCATGAAAATGCCCTAAAATATGTTAAAGAGAAAATAGAAAGAAATGAGAATATTAAAGATAGTCAAATCTGAATTTTTCTTAAAGAAGTGTAAAAAAAAAAAGGATAAAAAGAAGAGAAGGTTGTTGCGATGGGGAGCCATGAGTGACATAGTCCCACATGCACGCCGCCTTTAGTGGACGGAACCTCAGTGAAAAAAGAAATGTACGGTCCGTTAGTTGAAGATGTGCTAGAAGTGTGGATGAGGACCTGCACCTGCACTAGAGAATTCACTCACACGGCCAAGGCTCCAAATCCATTTCTCAACCGAGTCTGATCGGCGAGAATAGAAAAGAAAGAAAGAATAGAAAGAATAGAAAGAAAGAATAGAAAAAAAAGAAAAAAAAATAGAAAGAAAAATAGAAAGAAATAAAGAAATAAATAAAGAAAACAGAATAAGAAAAATAGAAAAGAAAATGCATAATTTATGCATTTGTCCATTTGCATCATGAATATGCATAATACCATGCTCATTATCATGGGTAGTGAAAAATTTAGAAAACAGAGAAAGAATAGAGAAAGAACAGAGAGAAGTATAGGGAAAGAATAGAGAATAATCGGGAAATGTAATGTAAGGAAAGAAAATTTGGAATTTTAAGCAACGGAGAGAGAGAAGGGTAGCATAGTGGGTTTACTTACTGAGCCATTAGTGCTCACTCCGTTGTTTTTAATGCTTCGCAGGTAATAGTTGAGTTGCGGTCGCACAAACGTCACGCAGTGGAAGGGTCGGCCTGCTCTGTCAAGTTGCTATTTTTGAGAACATTTTGTAAATATTTGTATATAGAGAAAAATTAAATATGGGCCCATACTTTATTACTCGTATATATATGTGTATTTTCTTATATATATTTTTAATGAGTTTTAGTGATTATTTTACCAGTATACTAGCTAGAAAGAAAGCATTACATTTGTGAAGTTTGGAAGAATTGGAGTTTGGGGGTCTAGGTGCAATTTTTGGGAATTTTGGTGTTTTTGCAGGATTGATATTGGTTGATAGTAGGGTGCTTAGAGTTGAATTGTTGAGTTAGATTTGTAGTTTGGGAAAATGCTGATCAAAGCACCATCCAAGGGTAAAGGAAAAGGGAAAAAAGTGGACAACCGATTTGTGAATGACAAGGCTCAGCAACGATATGAAGGGGCAATCCAAAGGAAAAACAAGGGATTTATTGCCGAGCATGGATTGACCGCGAGCTAGGCTAAGGAGTGGAATCGAAGGAGACGTTGGGATATGTTTATGAGTGAACCTGCACATGCAGTTGTGGAGCCGATAGTGAGAAAGTTTTAAGCCAACCTCCCTGATTGTGATCCTGGTCATGTGTTTGTGAGGGGTACCGATATGCCATTTATGCAAAGGTCATCAATGATTTTTATAACTTGCCTCACATTGACCGTGATGAGTATGAGGAATTTAGGAAGACATAATTTAAGGATGAGGTGATACTTAAGGCCATAGCAAAACCGGATACCCCTTGGGAGATTTCGAAGAAGGGTCGGAAGAGCCTTAAAGGAACTAATTTGACACGGATGGCTAGGTTGTGCCAGTACTTTGTATGAGCGAGGATGATACCGGAGATGCACTATAGTACAGTGACTTTTGAGAAGGCATTGTTGCTTTATTCCATTGCCATGGGAAAGAGAATGGATGTGGGAAACATTATCCTGACTAATAT
The DNA here is from genome assembly GCA_026225825.1 of Pistacia integerrima. Classification (NCBI taxonomy): domain Eukaryota; kingdom Viridiplantae; phylum Streptophyta; class Magnoliopsida; order Sapindales; family Anacardiaceae; genus Pistacia; species Pistacia integerrima. Next base: position 58,185,165 of record CM047749.1, read on the forward strand.
TTAGCATGCAGCCATACCAGGGCGAGGGAGTTTCCCTTTCCCACATCTCATTACAGAGTTGTGCACTTGAGCAAGAGTCGAGGCAACTGATGATGAGTCACTTATCCATCCTGCCCTAGTTCTCAACATAGCCTACTATCACAAGCATCTTGAGCGTCCAGGGTGAAGTACCCAGATCCAGAACGAAAAGAAGAAGAACCACAACAGCTGTCATATCATCCAGTTCAACAGCCAAAATGAAGGAGTTGATGCAGAAGATGATGGGTAAGATGAAACAGATGGAGCGACATCAAGGCTAGCTAGCAAAGCATACCGGGATGATTTATAATCTGCAACAGAGCTGCTGCAACAAGCTCGACATTGATACTTCGAACTTCCAATGGGAAGATTGGGATTCAAATGAACGGATGGGCTCCGACTCATAAGAGGACGACACCGAGGGAGAGGAGCAGACCGAAGAATGAACCTGAACACTTGTTTTGTAGTTTTTTTTTTTTTCTTTGTTTTAGTTGTCATTGTATTTTATTTTGAACATTGAACTAATTTTCTTTTTGTTTTGGATTGTTTAATTTTTTTTAACTTCCTAGTAGTTGTAAAGGTGAGATTAGGATTGTAATATTTTCACATTGGTTAGTGAAATTTCCTAACATAGTGGACACCATAGTTTTTCAATTGTTTTTACAGATTATGGTGATGAGAAAGCCAAGGACCGGGTGTGCATGCTGTTGAGCGAAACTTCAACTTCACGGATTAATCAAGGAACTATCTCATACCTTTGTAAATTATGTTTTTCTATTCCTAATTTGTGCATAATGTGACATTGGGGACAATATCATCGTTAGTTTAGGGGTAGGAAAAATTTGAGAAATTTTTTGATTTGGTTTAGTTAATTTCGTGTTTTGTTGTGTATGCCAATGATGAATTACATATGTCTATGATGAGAATGGGATTGTTAGGATTTTATTGTTGAAAAATGTTAAGCATTGCTTCAAGTTTATGTGGATTTACTGAATTTAGCTTGAGGTTTGTTGAGTGGTTCAACCACCATTTTCATTATTTCGGCATGCTTAGATTCATTTTATGTGGTTAGGTAAAGTCTTGATAATGTTGGTGGACTCTAGAACCTAGTAGAGAAGTGCTTGAGGTGAAATTCTAGGAATATACATTGTTGAGGAAATGATTTAGGCATTTTTGGAACGTTTGAGCCTTTCCAGCCGACCCATGAATGAATCTTTACCTAGTCACCCATTTGAGCCTTATGAGATTATCATTGCCTTATTTTCCTTGCAAAACAAAAATTGTCCAATCCCTATACCCTAAACACTTGATCACACCCTTTAGGAGAATTATGGGCCTAATGCAAACACAAAGAACTAGGAGAGTTGTGGGAATGAACTAAAAGAATAGTTTGGGGGTTATGAGAAGGGTAAGAAGAATAAGAGAGGGAATTAACCTCAAATTGAGTATTGTTGTGCTTTCAAAAAATAAAAAAATAAAAAAATAAAAATAATTTATTTTGAGAACTGCTCTACAGAAGCAAAAATGAGAATTGTACATGGTTGAGGGTTATAAAATGGTTGACATCTTGAGTGGTGGTTGAGAAAGAAAGTGGAAGTTGATTTAAGTCTTAGTGTTTGCTTTAGGGAAACTGAGTTCTCTTATTTGTTTATCCTTTCCTTTTCTTTGAAGCCACTAACCGAGCCTAACGTTACAAGCCTATAAAGACCTTTTAATCTTTAGTAATGTCTAATCCTCATTAGTGGAGAGTAGTTTGATATTTAGGCCTATGGAGTCTGCCACTATTCGATGCATAAAATAATCCGGGAAGTCGGAATGTGGATTGAAATGGGGATCACCTACTCAGGGGACCAATAGAGAAAGATAGTCAATGCAGCTTATAACTTCTTGGAGTGTTGAACATTTTCTAGTAATAATTTTTCAACAACCTTTAGGACTTGTATAAATTCTAGGCAATTCTTGTGTTGAGTTTGAGTCTAATTTTTGTTTGTTCATTTTCAGTTTTGTTTTTTGAGTTTTTGGTTGTTTGTTGTTTTCCTTTCTTTGAGTTTTGTACCTGATTCTCGGGGACGAGCATGTCTTTAGTTTGGGGGTAATTTGATAATCTAAGGATTATACTGTTTTATTTAGGCTTTTTGGCCGGATTTTATATACTTCTTAGCTCGTTTATGCCTAAATTGCTACTTAATTCTAGTTATTTTATGTTTCAAGCTTAAACGTGCATTTTTGGCAAATAAGGAGCGGATTGGAGTTTCTGGACTCAGAAGTCAGCGAATCTCAGATTTAGGATAGTTCTGAAGCAGAGTGAAAGCACTATGAAGCTTGTTCCAATGGGAAAGCATCGAGGATCGAAGATTCAAGCAAGGAAGCAAGTGGAGGGCAATTCTGTAAATACAGAATTTTCCAGGAATATTCGTCGCGGTGAAGGTTATTCTTCGCCACGGTAAAAGAAGCCAAGAACGAGATTTAGCTTTAGTTCATCGCCGCGACGAAGTCTGTGAATTTTTGTTTCTCCAAAACGCACAGTTTTATTTTACGAAAGTTTTAGGTTTTTGGGGCAAACTATTTAAGAAAAACTTTGCCATTTTGAGAGGGTTCGTCTAAGTTACCTGGTTTTCGTTTCCTTTAGATAAGATTTGACGATATTTGTGGAGAAAGTGAGAAGATTTGGGGTTGAATCTTGTGGATTCTTCAACTAGGGGAGATCTCTTTTCTTTTCTCTTATTTCAATATGTTGACTATTGGGTTTATCGTTTTTCTTGCTGTTTGTGTTGATTTAGCTATGAACTAACCCAATTTGGGTTAGGGTTTTGATGTAATTCGGATTTCCATGGAATAATCAATTGATTGTTGTTGCTTTCATATGCTATTGCGCAGATTGTGTCGTTATTCTAATTTTTATTGATTTTACTTGTTGAACATGATGAGATTGAGAAATGAATGATGTTGAGCTTCTTAGGTAATCACCATTGTAGTATCAAACGCTAGATATAGGTTTGAGAAACAATGAAATCAATCTAGGATTCCATGTGCTTAGTGAACTTAGAACTATTAATCTTCAAATTGTTGGGTGCGGAAGTTTAATAGGGAAAGGTAGGAATTCATAGCCTGAGAATGTATGTTTTACAAATTAGACAATTCGATTTAAAATCAGTGCATGTGAATGTAGAAGTAACATAATCCGTAGGCTTGAAGTCAAAACCTTGACCATTTGTTTGAATTGATATTACCCTTGCTTTTAAATCTTGCTGTCATTTTAATTTTTAATACTTAGTTGATTTTGTTCTTAGTTTAGTTTTAATCTCTCCCATAAATCCAAACAAATTCGGTCTCCCCAACTTGTAAACGATTAGGAAAAATCAGTGGTTAACAAACAATCCTCGTGGGAACGATGCTCACTCATCACTTTATTACTTTGTGCAACTAGTGCACTTGCTATTTATGCATGTTGTAGTAACAACGCATCAATTATGGCATATAAAAATATCATTAGAGAACTAGTATTTTCTACCAACAAAATTCTCATACTTGAAATCAATCATAGATTATTAGATTAAAAAAATATTTTGAGGTAGTCATTCTGCACAGGTCATATTCAAGAAGGCATATCTCGAGTTATACACATCGGACTGCTACAATCTTATTCTCGTTTTAAAGCTTAGAGACATGTCTACAACCTTTATGTTTAAGTCTTAACACAATTCAATCTGTAAGATGCCCAAAAATCACTCAGAAGGTCATGGCTGTGACAGGGCAACCATGATAACATGTTTTCTCTTAGGATTTTCATCAAACAAATTGCATGCATACTCAAACTTTATTTGGCTACACTTCTACTTCTTTCTCAAGCCACCAATATTTGGAGCAAAACTCCAGTAAATCAACATTAAACCTAGCTAGGAAACTACACTCCATAAAGTCTACTCAAACTCTTTCTAAATTCAACCACACTGCCATCAATCACCATATAGGCAAAGTCTACATTCTCATGGCTGAATTTTAATTGTCATCAAGTCTCACTCTCATCAAAATTTCTCAAAAACATAAGCACATACATACACGTACAAATCTCTACAAACTTACTCAAATCAAACTTAGGGTTGGATTTACTTACCTTGATCTTCGGTAGTTCCACACTAGAAACTCTCTTTGGGTAGATCTCCTCTTCTTCTTAATCCCTAAGCATATAACTATCAGAATTCAACACTCTAAAAATTAATCTCACATCATATTGCAAGAACTCTTACCTTTGGATGCTTAGGATTGAATATCTACCAAAATCCAACCAAAAATCCTCTCAATTGCCTTGGAAATTTGATGAAGAAAATGAGAGAATTTGGAGATGAAAGTGGCGTGTGAGGGAGTAGAGAATGATAGAGTTTTCAAAAATGAACTCAAAATATCTCATTTATTACTTCTACTTTCCCATTTTGTCCTTGTACTTTCTATGAAATTCCATCTATGTCCCTTAGTCAATTACAATAATGCCCTCATTTTTATTAACTTCTCCATGAAATTCTATCTCTTTTCACTCCTTACTTTTTCAACTAATTATGAGTGAAAAGACCATTTTACCCCTAATGAAATTTTAACGCATTTTCTTCACACTTATTCAAGATACCTTTAACAAAATTCAACTAATGGTATTAGGGAATACATAAAGCTATGTACCTCGATGTGGGTGTTACAATACACTTACTGATTTTCAACATTGAGCTTCATGTTTTGAAGAAACTAATATACTTATACTAAGAGAAATGAGTTTTGCAAGACGGCAAGCAGGCTGTCCATAAAAGTAATGACAAGAGAGAACTCAAAATCTATAAACAAAAAAATATCAGACAGCTGCAAATTATCAAAAACTAACCTCCCAAGTCAACCATCACTGCTTCCTAGTTGCAACATAATAATAAAAAATAAATAAATAAAAAAAACAGAAAGGAAGAAAGCTCAAAACTTCATTTCTTTTACTCAATTAAGCTGGCATTCGAGCTAAGGCTTAGTAGATATAAGTCACATAAACTTGAATTCAACATCGTTTTCACCATTTAAACCCCAAAAGATAATCACTTCCTCCTTCCAAACGAATCCATTTAATTTTTCTCTTTATACTTTCTCTCGTTACCCATAAACCCTAAGCGATCAAAATTTGATCATGAAACCAATAACAAGAACACAAAATGTAAAAACTAAAACATACCCAGTTGAAATAGAAGCTTCATCTCGAGCCCACTCTTGCCGCATAATAGGAGTCAATAGGAAAATCTCATTCATAGCCTCTCTTGCTTGTCTCAACTTCTCAATCTCACCCATCTTCCTCAAAACCCTTATGTACTAAAACCACCAACAAAAACAATAAAAAAGCAAAACAATGTTATTACTAAAAAAAAAAAAATCCAAGAATTGGGTACTGAAATTCATATTCAAATTGATAAAAAAAAATGTACTTTAACATGGACTTCATAGTTGGAGGGCTCATTGGCGAGCTAGGACTCGATAATTTTTGTTGTGCCTCAACTTCCGAGTCTAAGTCTGAGTCCGAGTCACTTGACTCTCTTGAGTTTGGAGAGTTGGGCTCTGTTGCTTTTGCGTTTTCGTTAGTATTCGCCATAGCCGTGTCTATGTCTTCTTCTTCTTGAGTTTGATCTTCTGGTTCCACTCTTCGGCTTCGTTTGCTCTGTGTTTCTCTCAAGTGTACTTAGGGATGGGTGCGGGCCAGGTTAGGGCCAGAGACCCCATTCCCTGTCCCCGTTTCCCACTCTCATGACCGTCCCCGTGGGCGGGGATTTTTCTCATGACCGTCCCCCGCCCATGGGGATAGAATCACTCCCATCCCCGCCCTATCCCGACCCGATGAATGGTGCTTCGTGGGGAATTTCCCCCGAACGGGATTTTTTGTGCGAGGATTTTTTTCCCGTGTAAATCAAAACTTTCCGTATGTTCTCATGACAATGATATTAAATTATTATAATTATTTTAATTGTGAGAAACTAGCACGTTAGTAGGTACTATATTTGACTGCTTAATTTCAATAGTTAATTCATTAAAAAGGCTGAATTTAAGGTAAGAAAATATAAAATCAACAATTTCTTATAAAATTAAAATTTAAAAAGAAATGCATAACTACCACCATAAACTAATTTAATTGTTACTAAATTAGTGACACATTTTCTATATAGCATTAAATAGAGGAATTTAGATTCCACATTCTTATGCTTTATGTTGTTGAGGCATTGTAATGTTCCACTGAGATAGTCTCATTTACTAAAATTCATAAAATAAATACCTAAAAGAAAATTTCTCTAAGAATTGATAATATAAACATCTTTCAGGCTACGACATAAACCTCATAATATATTGGTTTGGTAAATTATAATAATCTAATCAAAAAACATTTGGGCCATGTATTATTATTTTGTGAAATTCACAAAGTAATAATACATATATTTAATTATTAGACTCCCTCGTTTAAATTATTTTTCTATAAATTTAATACAAAGATTAGAAAGTATTATAAAAGTAAATATCATAAATTTGGATACATTACTTAAAACCATAATTTAAACTCTAATTTTATATACAATCTCGCAAAGGGAATAAAAAAAAAAACATAAAATTCTCAAAAAAGCGGGGCGGAGCTCCGCAAGGATGGGGCAGGCTGGGGATTGCACTATCCCCTACCCCGGCCCGTCCCCGACTGCAGGGATTTTTCTGAGGACCATCCTCGAATTTTTTGGGGATTCCTCGCCCCATTCGGGCCGGGCCGGGTCAGGCCAGATCCTCGCAGGGCCGAGGCAAATGCCTATCTCTAAGTGTACTGAAGGGTTGGGTTTATTGCACTGCTACCCAGAGGTTTGGCATGACAACTTTTTCCCTAATTTTTGAAAATCACACTTCACGCCCAAATATATATATATTTTCTATTTTGGCTATTTTCCTTTGGCGTAACATAAGGAAAAAAAACAGAGAAAACAAATAAAATAAAATAAGAAAATAAACTAAACTAAATTAAGATCTTAAATTTATCAGGAAAATTATCTTACATAGTATCCATTTTGAAAAGAAGACAAATTATTTTGGTATTGTTGTATTTTTCATATGTAAAAAGGACTGACCATTTATTTAAAATGTCCTTATCCTTTACACGATCATTAATCGAAACAAAACTCCATTAGGGGTACAACTGTTAGTTTCCAGACCTTAGAGGTGACATGGTAATAAACCACAAATTGTCTAATAATTTTAAAAAATATATTTACTAATTAGGACTTATTTTTCTTGACAAATATATAACAGCAAAAATAGAAACAAAACAAAAGGTAAATAGATTTTTTTTATGTTATAATTATTCATTTTATTATAGTATTTCATATTTTTCTTTGAAAGAAAACTCTTTATTACCAAATAAAGAAAACTCTTTATTACCAAATCTTTTTTCTGAAAGCAAAATGGTGGATATCATAAATTCATATGGAAATATGCATATAATAAGTCTATAGGTGATAAACCTCATGTAGTTTACATCATTACATGCGACATAACATGCAAAATGAAACTATCGCATGAACCCAACCTCCAATAGAAATCACTGCTCAACACGATTCCTATGATGACCTAAAAATATTCAGTGAATAGATGATTTTGTAAAACATTTTTTTTTTACTTATACTTTTTTGAAAATAATGTCTATATAACTATGGTGCAAACTGATATTAATGAACTAGAGATATATTATACATTTTCTCTGGTTCTATATTTTTTATGTCTAATATCTGGTATTGAAACTATTATTATTAACTGTTTACTTTATTAGTTCATTTCTGATACATTAAAACTAATAACTGATAAATGATCTGATATCATAAACTAATAATTGTTCTAAATTCTAATTTGTGAAATGGAAAATTGATCTGATCCTATAAAACTAGTAACTAATCATATATGTTAACTGATACATTAATATATATGATAAGCACATATCAAGTGATTAAACAGTCAAACATACACCCATCTCAATAAAGAATTTTTGTTATGAATGTGCTTCCTAGTTCCTATAACATTGTAATCTGTGTTATAACGCTTATTGTTTGCAAAATTTGGAAACAATGGTACCTATCAAAACTAAATTTTGAAAGTAGTTACAAGAATCGGATAACTAATAGTATAACAATATAATCTACATAAGCATTTCAAATGTTTTCTTTTAAAATATAACTCATTACTATTCATAAAATTGCATGACGGTAATAAGTCACAAGAACCAATCAATTATGGAAACATCTTTTTGCAAGTGTAATACAAGAGCGACTGTAAAAGACCTTAAAGCGTTTTCTCATCCGATACCTTTAGAAGGCGAGCAACTTTGCAGAATCTTGCATGATATCTATACAGACATTCTTCATTTATTGTTGGTTTCATCCCATTCTTACAAGGTTTTGGCCTTGTAAGAGCCCATTGCCCATATGGCCAAAGAATGCATCTAACTTAGCACTCTAAAACAATCAATGGTGGTCCAAGCTTCAGGAATTTAGAAAGAATAACTACGCAGAAAACAACAATGAGTCAGTGAATTATCAAGAACAAATAGTTCTGGAGCAGATAATTTTCAGTGTAAATTAGGCAGAATGTAAAGTTTCCAATTGTAATTGGCAGAAAATTATCTAAAGGCAGTAACTTGACGATGCAGGACATAAAAGGAAGGGTGCAAATGGGTATTTAGTCCTTATCTTCTACATTTTAGGATAAAGTATTTGAGTCCCTGGTATCCCTTTCTTGATTTCTCCTTTTAACCTATTAATTTCTCTCTATCTCCCTATTAATATTTTTGCTCCTCCTCCATCACCTAAGGAGCAAAAATATTATCTACTAGACATCACAACTACCGAAGTTTTGTCCAACATTTCACAACATCAAGAATCTACTAGAAAGCGGTTAAACGACACATCCACCAAAAAAAATAATTGAACTGACAAAATAGATGATGCAATCAAATCTATACAGATTTGAGATAGATTTAGATCTGAAAAACACAAACTCATACCTTAGTTAACAGCCTATTAACTAAGCTATAAGATAACAGCGTTTGATAAACTCATACCTTAGTTAACAGCCTATTAACTAAGCTATAAGATAACAGCGTTTGATAAACTTAGGGGGTTCTTACCCAAGTCCATTTTCAGACCACACTCCTTCATAGATTTCAATGGCAATTTGAAATCCCATATAGACCAAATCTCCACAATTATCGTTACAGCAACTGCATATGTAACACCAGACCATATTTTTCTTGACTGCAATGTTGTCGTGTCAGCTGTTCGAATAGGTAGATCCCATTGACCGGGCCCTGATGTGCATCCATATTCTTTAAGATATTATAGTGAAAAACCTTCTTTAATGCTCTTTTTGCTTTGTCTTCATGAACCATGGCTGAAAGAGCACATGCTTGTGCATAACTACATTAGAGACACACTTGGTAAGTTCTAGTCTTATCAGATCTGAACCAAAAAAAGAATATATATTGAGAAACAGAAACATGTGAAACACTATAAATAAATCAAGATTTATCAGGCCTGGATATTTGAGAATATCAATGAATGAAGTTAATCAGTTGCAACCTACCATTGTCCAGTAAACTGATTAGCTTGAATAGATGAACTAGAGCGGCTACCATTATTGTCGTAGTTGAAGTAAGAACCATTCCATAATTCCTTATATACAACTTTTGCTTACTGAAATTTACACCAAAAATAATCCTCAAACCCTTAAGATCTACCACATGTGTAAATCCAAACACAACCTGCAATGCTGCCACCTCCAATATATGTACTTACAACAGAGACAGATCATGTATCGTATGCTGATCAGGAAAGCTATCATTCTCAAACATCCCCATCAGCATCCCTATCAAATTCGAACAGATAAAAGTGTTTCTTGAACCTCATTGCCATCAAGTAACCAATATAGGGCATTTGGGCAGCTGGATGAACTTTTGCAGGATTTTGCTCCGAAAAAAAAGTTTAATACTCGCTGAAGTTTTATCACGTAAACTTCAATTTCGCTTTTGGACCAGAAATTGAGGAAGCTCGTTCAAACATTCACTATAATTTTCGGCCTTCATTAGTAACTGCATGACCAAGGACATTGTACATTCAATCGGCTTCACATTTCTCTCCACCATCTTATGAAGGAGTTCAACAACTTTTGGTATCTCATTATTCTTGAGGAAACCAAACATAAGCGTAGTAAATGTGACTACATTTGGAGCACAACCATTTTCCTCCATATATGACAACAACTCATTTGCCATTTCTAGTTGTCCATTTTTACACAGCCCATTGATCAAAATGTTATATGTTACAACATCTGGCACCAGGTTTCCATGAAGAGAAAATTTCTGAAATAGGTCCCAAGCGAACCTCCTACTCTTTTACATAATCCATCAATGAGGGAACTCAAACCTTCAATGCTGACTGCAAACTTATTATTTACAAGAGCATTAAACATTTCCAATGCTTCCAAAACACATCCATTCTTGCAAAGTCCATTAATGAAAATGCTATATGTCCGAGAATTAGGAAAAGCATCGTTAAGTCGCATCTCACCAACTAAATTCCGTGCATCTTTCACCTTAGCTATAAGAAAAAAGCCAGTTAACAAGGTGTTATATGTAATCACATCAGGCCTAATTCCTTTTGAAATCATCTCTCGATAAAGACTAAGAGCTTCATTGACTTCTTTATTCTTGCAATACCAATTGATTAAAGTATTGTAGCAAACAACATCAGGTCCATACCCCTTTCTAGCTATAGAATCAAACAACTCCTTTGCATCACCAATTCTATCGGCCAAGTAATAACCGTTCATTAAAATGTTGTAGGTATAAATGTCAGGAACCACACCCCTCTGAATCATATGTTCCAAAAATAATTGTCTAGCCTTCTCAACCAATCCAGCCTTACAAAGACCATCAATTATAGTAGTATAAACAACAACATCTGGCCTACAAATAACACCAGATTCTTTATTCCCATTAACCATCTCTTCAAGAACCTTAATGGCAACACTTATCTTCCTTGTTTTACACAATCCACCAATCAAAGTGTCGCAAGTGATCACATCAGCCCCACAACCAACAGCAATCATTTTCTTAAAACAATTCCATTGATTCCATAACCTTTCTCTTTGCACACAGACCTTTAATCAAACAAGTAAATGTCACGGTATCTAGGCTAAAACCCAACTTCAAAATCGCCCCAAAAACCGCATAACCATCCAAAACCCTTTCAATATTACACAAGCAATTCATCAAAACATTCAAAGATCTTAAATCTGGAGACAACCCAGTTGAATTCAACAGCTTATATAGCGAAATCACTTCATAATAATGCTTCTTCTTAGCTAGTGCACTAAACAAAGTAGTGAATGATGAAATTGGAGAAAGGGGTTTCGAATTAATCATGTAATAAAAAAAGTACAATGCTTCATTCAGAGTAAAGCTACCTGATCGACAATTTTCTTCGAGGAATTTAGCAAGTGAGGATCATTCAAGGGGTTTTTTGAAAGAATACGAAACTTCATTTTTGGAGCTTGAAGATGTGAGGTTGTGTAAGTGAGCTAACAAAAATAAAACATTAACTTTCAAAGATGGGTTTTGAGAGATTGAAGACGAACGAAATGGGGATCTGAATCTCAAAGCCATGTATGAAGAGTGTTTTTGTGGGTCGTTTTTCCGAAGTAGGGTCATTGCAAAAGGCTAATGCATTAAAGAGAAATGTTTTGACAAATTTCACAAACAACCTTTAAGGTTTTCAAAATCGCAAACTTATGTCAAGTATCGATCTCTCCTATTCAAACCATCTTTATGATTTCGAAAATTGAAGGTTAAAAATGTAAATCCACGTTCAAGTGTTTTTCGGCTTGAGGTGGTTTTCTACTAAATCCAAAATTATTCAGTTGATCAAACAAACCAATTTATATGAGTATTCAATTTTACCTTTTTTTTTAATAAAATTATAAGATTTAAATAAATCATGCTATTGAACTTTGTATTTAATTTACAATGATATATAATTTTTTTTTTTCTATTTGTTCTTCAAACTTTTAAATATACCAAAATCGATATTATTTACTAAACTATGAAACATTTCCACTTATTCCGAAACACATCCATTCTTGCAAAGTCTATCAATGAAAATGCAAGTTAACAAATTGTCATTTATAATCACATTAAGCCTAATTCCTTCTAAAATCTTCTCTTGATAAAGATTAAGAGCTTCATTGGCTTCTTTATTCTTGCAACACCATCTGATTAAAGTATTGTAGCAAACAACATTAGGTTAATATCCCTTTCTGGTTAAAACTTCTTCATTTATAAGATCAGTTTTTATGTTGTTTATTAGAAACTATTATTAGAAGTGCACCACGAGGTAGCGAAGTCGGATTTGAAGTTTATTAAAGACTATACTTCCAATAATAGATGGAATCAATTAGAAGAGAGAAAAAATTTATAGCTATAAGACTTTTCTATTCTAATTTTTCAACGCATCATATTATGCGAGAGAATTAATGAAATATGAGACAGAATCTTGAACTTGTCTCTCAATGTTTTGACATGCTAATTCTTTCAATTAATTTCTCTCATTCAATGGTAGTGGATGGATTATTATGTATTTATTTAGCATTCGTTTGTTTTTTATTGATTAAATTTTCTATCTTCTCCTTTTTGTTTTTATGTTAATCCTATTAACCACAAATTTTATGAGATAATTTTAATCATGTTTAATCACGATGCTCATAGAAGCCAAGTTAATTTCAAGGGAATCCATGAATTTTAATGTTAAACATTTATAATCAGTGTTTGCTTATTAATTAAAATTTTCTTATGTCAATCGAGAACACAACAACTTTTATAACTTCAATAATGCTTAATCAAAATGATTACTACTAATTTAATCTCCTTTATAAAAATATTATTTAAGTGCGAAACATTTAGCTTTAAGCATACATAAATTGATTACTTATATTAAAAGCAAGAAAGACCACAAGAAATTGAAATTATAACGAAATTTCAACAACAATTTTGTTGATAAACAACTTGACCTAAAAGCTTAAGCTGAAAAAGGTATTAAGCTCTGTAAGAGGCATCTTCACGTGTTACATAAACCAAGCCCAAATTCAGACAGAAAGACCAACCCAAATATAGCAGGATGTAATACATGAGAGATTCAAATCACGACCTCTACTTTGATATCAGTTGTGTGTGATTTTTGTCGTAAGCTCGAAAGTCTCGGTAGCCTGGAAATCAGTAAATCGACGTGATCTCAAGGTCATGGAATCTTGAAGTCTGACTTAGCATAACCTCGTCGCGACCGTCCAATACAATTGTTCGACAGAGTAAGGGATAAGTCTTATCTCGAACATCTCGGGAGGGATAAGAACAAATCAATATCTGCGCGATCCCAGCGCACAATCACTAAAATCACGAAATCACTTACCAAGTCTGATGGCAAGCCCATATTTCTCTCTACTTCCTTTGGTGTAAACTTGTACAAATACCCCTTCCAATATGAGAAAGGGGTTAGCAAATTCCAAATATGAGACTCATGGGTGTGAAGTTAGAAGACAAGTTGATTCCAGGAGGTGACATGGGAAAGAGGCTATGGGGGAACAAGTTAATAATGGTAGTCGGGGGGGATCTCGCACTTAGTGACTTAGTACATAAAAGAAACGAAAAATGAAACATAATTCATAGATCACTTAAACCCTCTTAAGTCCTCACTTAAAATTAAGAAGGAATATCATACAAATACCATGGAACAATGTTTAATCCTATTCATTGGGATTATGTAAATATTCCATTCCGAAAATAGAAAGTGAAACAATTAGATCTTTTTTTGAAGATTGGTACTAATTCATGATCTAACATGTACAAAGCGAAAACGTAATTCTCGATTCTACGAGAAATTTTATGAAAGCATCCAATAGAATCATCAAGAGTCTAACTGAAACAAACATAATCATATGAGATATGGATATTCCTTCAAAACAGAAAATAAAAATGAATATATGTGTGCGGAAATTTAAAACGGGCGAGCATATTCTTCCTCAGACATTTTCCAAACCAAACACATTTTTTCACATTTTCCACAAGCATGAGACGCAAGGCCATTGTTGTTTCAGTACACAAACTCAATAGTGCTCTAGTGGTCCATCTTTCTGCATTAGGATTTTCATCTATGACAAATAGTAAAATGGATTCTCCGCTAGAATAGAATAAATAGGTACAGAAAAGCAAAGAACGTAACAGTTGCACTGTGAGTATGCAATGTTATTTTAGACCAAGAATAGACCACCAACCCATAATAACTTTCATCATCTTGTTGGATCCTATACCATTGGTCATTTGTCACATAAAAAGGAACTTGATTGCCATCTAATTGACTAAAATTTCTCTAAATCTTGGGTTAAGGTATTGAGGCTATCCTCATCACAAATTGGATGAAATAAGTGTTCCACAAGAAACATATTAGAACTTTACCCTTTTTGAATAAAATGGGTATAAATTTGACATATTTGGAAGAAAATTTACAAGATGGGTACTAATATATATTTTTCGTCCTCAAACAGTTATCATTTTTCATAATTGTGTTTATGGAAACATATTAAGGCAAAACCTTATGTTTTTTATAAGAAAGAGAAGTTTGTCAATTACTGTGCTATTTTAGTTAACATGTAACCTTAGGAACAAACTTCGCTTCTTAAAAATCATTTCTATGAACTCACTATTTGACTTCGGCTTCTCATCTTCCACTTCCCTGGCTTTTGAATTTGTCGAGGAGCCACCAAGTGGTTTGACGTTCCTTGGCATTGCAAATGTGTTCCTCCCCTTCATATGAATGTTATCACTACGTTTATTAGCAGCAGAGTGTGGCACTCCAGACTCCCTGAATGTCTGGTTACTACTTTGCGCTGCCATTTAACCCAAAGGAGTACATTGGACACAAACAAACACACACAAGTAATAACAAAGATAAAACATAATTCCACTGTAACGACTCCATTCTTATAAAAACATGCATAGTAAAAATACATGTAAAAGTAACATAAAAAGTTGGGTCCAAAATTTTTCTTTCATTAAACATATGTATTCTTTATACAAATATATACAAGATTTGTAACATATGTGAAAACTATCAGTAACGACTCGATTCTTATAAAAACATGCACAGTGAAAATACACGTAACCATAATATAAAAAGTTGGGCCCAAAATTTTTTTCTTTCATTAAACATATGCATTCTTTATACAAATTTATACAAGGTTTGCGACATATGCAAAACTATCAAAAATGGTGGACAGTGTAGCCATTTCTCTTCGTGTGCCGATGTCCATCCGACTGTGTCCTCATCTAGAACCTGCAAAAACATAGGGAACAACTGGATGAGCACAAACAAGGCTCAGTAAGTAAACCCCTAAACTCGATTATTCCCGTAACTCTTTCTTTACTCACTGTCTAATTACTCTTTCTCATAGCTCCTCTATACTAACTTTCTTTCTAGTAAGTCACGGCCCCATCTGACCGGAGGCACGGCTGGGACTCGCTCCCACTCCCGGTGACTTCTACTCATTCTAGCCGATCGGACTTGGTTATGCATGGATTCGGAACCCTTGGCCATGTGAGTGCATAGAATCTCTCGGGTAAACTCGGGTATAGCCCTCATCCGCATGTACACTACGGGCTACACCACTTCTCTTTCTGATATTCTGGCCGCTTTATTGATGCGGCGTACATGCGGGAATACTCTACCCGTACTCACAGGTTCCCCATCGCACAACCTACTCTATTCTCTTATTAAGCACTACTCTCTTAGTAAGCACTACTCTAGCTTTACTCTATAGTGCTCATTCTCTTTTTCTTTCTACTCTTAGAGTAGTCTAAACTCACAAGTCTCTACTCTTTCTCTACTCTCTTTTCTAATGCATAAGTAAAGCATAATTAATGCACATCAATGATTCATACTCATTAATGCATTTATGAAAGGTAACTATGACATGTAGCAACAATTAAGGCTTTCTACCCTTACTTATGAATCTCTTGAGCATTTCATCAAGCAACTCATGTGCATAAATAACTCTACTCTAACTCTAACTTTTCTGTTTTCTTTAATCAACCAAATGGGAGAAAACCCCCTCACAACAATCTAAATTCCCTGTCACAATAAAAACACTTCCATAAGCTTGCTCAAAACTTCCTCCAACTTCTATCAAACTCAACCCAACATCAAGTAAATACCACACTTCTCATAACTCATAACTCAAACATAATTACTACTCTCATTCAACAATTAAAAGAAAACACATATGTATTTCAATCTACTCAAAATAGTTCTTAAATCTCAACTTAGGTTGAGTTTACTTACCTTATGAGAAATTAGCTTCTTTAACACTTCTCCTTTCCTTTGGAAGCTTGCTTTTCCTCTACAATTTAACCAACAATCACAACATGAGATTTTAATCAAAACATAGGAAAACTCTCATCTAAAGCACAAATCCTTACCTTAGGAAGCTTTAGGTTAAAACCCTACTAAAAGTTTCTCAAAAAGGCTCTTGGAAATCCTTGAAAGATTGAAGGAAATTTGAGAGAGTTTAGAAGAATGAAGGAGGCGGTGGAAATGGGAAATGAAGAACTTTCAAAGGCTAAACCCTTTTTAATATCTCTTAATACTCATTCTTCCCATTTTGCCCTTGCTCTTTTACGGAAATTCCATCCATATCCTTTGATTCCTTACTAACACACCCCCATACTAACATATTCTCCTTGAAATTTCCTTACAATTCACTCCCCACTTTTCCTGCTAATTAGGGGTAGAATGGTCAAATTGCCCTTAGTGAAGAGAATATTTAAAACTTGGTAAACATTTTGGTCGGACCGTCGCCGCGGCGAAGAAACTTCTGTCGCCGCGTCGAAACTGTCCAGAAAGTTTTCCCTTGGTTTCAACATCTCTTCGCCGCGGCGAAGATTCTTCTTCGCCCCGGCGAAGCTTGACACACCCTACTTCTTCTATTTTTAACCAATTTCAAGGCAATTAGTCGACACAACACTCGTACTAATGTCAATCAAACAATATTACCACGATACCAACTCAAAAAAAACGCAAACGAAAGAACAATGACTACGTACCTCAAGTGGGGCGTTACAATCGCCGCGGCGAAACTGTCCAGAACATTTCCCCTTGGAGTCAACACCTCTTCGCCGCGGCAAAGATTATTCTTCGCCCCAACGAAGCTTGGCACACTGAACTTCTTCTATTTTCAACCAATTTCAGGGCAAGTATTCAACACAACACTCAAACAAAGGTTAACCAAACAATATTACCAAGAGACCAACTCAAATAAGAGCAAAAGAAGGAACAATAACTACGTACCTCAAGTGGGGCGTTACATCCACTTAGCCTACCATGTTCTCCAGAGGCCCCATGACTAGCAAAATCCTTTCTCTTTTGCTTCGGATTTGATCTTGCAATGCTTATCTTCTTCCCAAGAAACATTTGTTTGTTCTTTCCAACAACTGCAGCAAGGTGTGCATCACCGGCAAAATCTACATATGCTAGGCCCTTCAAAAATCGATCAGAGGATATTATAAATTAGTATGCAATGGTCCCAGACAGATGCTATACAGTTAAAGGCAAGCTAGAATATGGGTAAATCTGTATGGGACTATGGTTGAGTCTCCTAAGCATATCACTTGCTATCAAAATGAAAAAAAAAAAAAATATGCTCTTAGACAGTTAGACTCTTTATACTTAGAAAATTCAGCAATTTTACCATAATTATGGAATTCAACCCTTCTACAGGTTTATTTGAGATTGCTTAATCGTCTCTGGAAAGGACATTCATCTTAAAACCAAAAGCTTGAGAACTAAATGATTTATTGACTGCATGAAAGGAAGAAATCAAATTGAAGTTTCAGCGAGCACCCTTGAGAAATTTGATCAAAGAGAATATACTGCATTTAGCGCTTTCAATCTCCTCAAGCATCACCATGCCGATCTCCCGCCTCATTAAAATTAGTTTCTTAGGGCTAATTTCTGTGGTACAGTCCACATTAGGCATACATATGTTGAAGTTTAAAGGTCAGGCAATGTTAAATAAGGATTTGACTATAAGACTGATGTGCACATGGAAGGTCCAATGGATAGCTTCCCCTTTTTCATATGAAGCATAAAGCACAAAGAACATTAACAAATAATGAATGATAGAAAGAGTCATACCCTTGACTTTCTAGTGAACTTGTCCTACAGAATTCGAACAAATTCAACCCCACCAACATTGCCAAAGAAATTTTTCAGATCTTCAGAAGTGCGAGAGAATATCTACTTGCCCTGAAGTTAAGGTTTGATAAAAATGCAGTACACTTGTCAATGTATCCTTTGGCTCTTCCACTGGTGGAGTCTTTGATGTGCTGGTCATTTGGATGCTCTTCAAACTTGGGTTTTGCTTCTACTTCGTTTTCTTCAACTAAGTTATGTGCTCGTCCCTTTTCTTTTCCATGCACTTTGTTTGGGTTTTGGGTAGTATTTTTCTGCCGCTTGGCTGGAGACTGTTCGTTAGTCATGTTCGAATCTGTTTTTCTCTTTCCATTAACACTTTTCTTATGTGACTTCTCTTTCTGATCTATTAGTTCAGGAACAGATTTGGCTTCCAACTGTAACCTAAATAATTGCAGCTTTTCCAAGCAAGGTGTATGTAACATCTACTGAAAACTAGTGCCATGCATGCATAATAACAATATAAAATTGGGCCCCAAAATTTTCTTTTCATTATAATTCATATGTCTTTTATACACAAAGAGGACTGTTTACAAAAATTCGTTTTAAAAGACAAAACAGGGGAAACAGTGTAGCTATTGCTCCTCGCTTGCCGATGCCCCTCCGACCGCATCAACACCTAGAACCTGCATCCACAAAGGAAAATAACGGGGTGAGCACAAATAATGCTCAGTAAGTAAAACCCTCTAACTGTCTGTCCCCGTGTATAACTCTTAATTCTTTCCTTTTTCTAATTCTGTTTCTGTTTCTACTAAATACCATGGCCTCATCTTACCGGAGGTACGGCCGGATGGCGTTCACACAGCACCATCTCACTCTCCATGGCTATCGGGTGGAATTCACAGACGGCTATTCGTGAATTCAACCCGTTAGTGACTACCGAGTGAGGATCACAAAGCACCTACTCGGTTTTCTTAACTATCGAGTGGAGATCACCTAGCACCTACCCGTTCCTCATGAATTTTGGGTAACGATCACCAAGCATTACCCATCTCTAGTCACTATCGGGTGATGGTCACAAAGCATCAACCCACTTCTACTAAATGTTGGATGATGATCACAAAGCATCAACCCACTTTTCTAACAACTAACCGGGTAGTGGTCACAAAGCATCTACCCATTTCTATTACTCATTGGGTGACGATCACAAAGCATCGACCCATCTCTAAGGGCTATTCGGGTGATGATCACAAAGCATCAATCCGATTCCCACAACGGTCGGGTGATGATCACAAAGCATCATCCCAACTATACTACTCTTCTAATTCACTCTATTGTAGCATTTTTCAAAGCTCTCTACCCTTAAAGTAGTTGTACCCACCAAGCTCTCTACTCATAGGGTAATTGCATACACAATTTTCCTACACTTTCTTAGGTCACTTTTCAATGCACAATTAGTGCCTATGGATGGTTCATCACTACCAATGCACTTATGAAATGCCAACATGCAATGTTGCAAGAATTAAGGTTCACTACTCACACTCAAACCTCTATTAGGCATTTCATCAAACAACTCATGTGCACTATAAAACTTTATTATAGCAATGATTCTAAAACTTTTTCTAACCATCCAAAATGGGGAAAAACCCCTTCACATGACCATAGAACCTGTCAAAGAAAGCACTTCTAAAAAGGGTTCCATAACACCCCTTCAATTCCATCTCAAACTACCTTGCCAACCCAACAACTCACTTCTCATATTTGCAAGATGTAAGCATTCTTAAGGCATAGAAATCTCTATTTAAACCTCCATACATGGCATATTACATGTACATCACATACATATATCATGTCTATCAAAACCCTAATCAAGAAATTTCATAAATCTCAACTTGGGTTGGGTTTTACTTACTTTGTTATGGAGAGACTTCACAAATTCTTCCTTTCACTTGTTTTGCTTGACTTTTCCTCTACTCTTAACCAAAAGAATAAAAACCCTCAAACTTCAATATGAACTAAAACTCACAAATCACACAACTTAAGTAGAAATTCTTACCTTAGGAACCCTTAGGTTGCTTTTCTACCCCAAATCACTTCAAAAACCCCTTGGAATTCCTTGATCAAAAGAAAAGAGAAGTTGAGAGGAGTAAAGATGGAGTGCTGCGTTTTTGAGAAGAAGAATGAGGGGTTTTCTAATTCTAATTCCTTTTAATGAAATATATACACACTCATTCCCATTTTGCCCTTATTCTTCTTTGGGAATTCCATCTATATCCTTTGATTCATTACAAACTCACCCCCATATCAATATATTCTCCATCAAAAATCCTTACAATTAACTCCCCACTTTTCCTGCTAATTAGGGGTAGAATGGTCAAATTGCCCTTAGGGAAGAAAATATCTAAAACTTAATCAACATTTTAAAGGCCTGACTACTCTGCGGCGAAACTCTGCCGCTGTAGCTCATGACCTCCGTGGCGAAACCGTCCCAGAGCCTTCCCCGTGGTTAACACCTCTTCGCCGCGGCGAAGATTCTTCTTCGCCCCGGCGAAGACTGAAACACTAAACTTCTTCTATTTTCAACCAATTTCAGGGCAAACATTCAACATAACATTCAATCAAAGAATATTACCAGAACCAACTCAAATAAGAGCGAAAAAAGAAACAACAATTACGTACCTCAAGTGGGGCGTTACAGTGTAACCTGAGAAAGGGAACAAAGACAAGCATCTTTACGCATTGAGTTAAAATAGCAAGGATTGCACACATTCAATAAATACTAAGTAGATGTATCATAATTCAATGACATCTTTAACAATGTTACGTAACAACTTGACTTAAAAGCTTAAATTGATAGTTAAGCATCCAACAACCATACTTAAAATTTAACACAATCTCGTGCGCTGAACACCCACAATCACAACCATAAATATAACATAAATGGATAGTTCTTTATGGTTTAGTGTATAGCCATATTTTTGGTTTTGTTTGTGTTTATGGGTGTTTATCCTGTAGTTGCTCTTGGGTTTTGTTTTTGTTTTGTCTTGTGGGATTGTCCAAGGGTTTTTGTTTTTAAAGGGAGTCCCCTTCCTTAGGCTGGACATTTTTTATTCTTTATAAAATTATAGGATTTATCCCAAAAAAAAAAAATACTAAAATTAATTAAAACAAAAGGAAACAAAATCTAAATTAATTAAATCAAGAAAACCTAAAATAAAATAGGAAAAATGCACAAACAACTAAAACAACCTCAAAACAAGCCAAAATGGTGGATTTTAACCACTAAAATGACCTCCAACCACTTGAAGTTGGTTTCCATGTCGACACTTGTTAAGTATAGGATTCAAGCCCTCTTATTAGATACTTGCATGACTAATCAACAAATGCTCATTTCAAACTTGAGCTTGTGATTGTTATATGGAAGATTCACTCCCTAGGTATAAGGTTCAAGCTCTCTTATAGACACCTTTATGACCTACGTACTCCAATTTTGAACAAGGTCGAGTTACGAAAGATTCTCTCATTTAGTGTATTGTGCTCAATCTCCTTATATATCTTAAGATGAAGCACCCTTTTACTGGATTTTGAGACCATACACTTGAAATGGTAAATAGTGAACTTACTTAAAAAGGGATTTTGGAACCAAATGGATTAAAAAAATACAAGATTAAATGGATTCTGGAATACAAAATTCTTATAATGATAAGAGATTAAATCAAAGAAAAATCAATCAAGTTTTTTTTTTTTTTTTCTTCTTCTTCTTCTTCTTCTAAACAAACAACAGACAAACTGTGATGTAATAAAATACAATGTAAGAGAAAACATATAGCTTCTGTTAATTTAAGGGTGAGAATCTGGAGCTTATGAAACCAGGAGTGAGAACTTGTAGATTCGCGAAACCTTGGGTGAGAACATGTCATTTACTATATTTCAAATATAACATAAATCGTCCTATCACTTGTGTGGTTGTGTGCCATTAGCTCGTTACCAAATTCTCCTATATCGTATATTTAAAAAAAAAAAAAATTATAACAAAGGGATTTTTGCAATTAGTATAATCAGTATTTCTATTATATAATTATACTTAAAGGGATTTTTTTTATTAATCCAAAATAAATGTAATATTGTTAACAGGAAACCCGTTTTACCAACTACTTCCCACCAAGGACTTAGCCACGTAGAGGTTGTGGCTTCAAGTGAACCCACTCAAAATTAATTTTGAAAAAATAAATAAAGTCTATAAGTTTTATATAATTTACAATTTTGATGATATTTAAATTCATATTGACCCTACAAAATTTTGTACTAATTAACACTTTTTTTTTACCTTTTCATCTTCTTCATTTCCTTTCATTTTCTCTCATATTTTCTTTTTCCTTTGCTTGGATTATTCAAGAAATGCTACTCCATTATATTAAAAAGTAAGATGATGCTCCTTTTTTTATTTTACTTAAATTTTTTTTTTTTTTAACTTTCTTAATTGATGATAAATCATAAAGTTATAGGTTTTTGTTGAGTTTAAAATTCCCTCTTATGGACTGAATATTGAATTTTGATCTCATTAGCCCAACATTGACAAATGCCAATAAATGGACAGGTACATATAATGATAAACTTTCATGGATCAAACTCCAGCCCACTCTTCTTCATCTCTGGATTTTTTTCAAATGGGTCATTGCTTCTTGGGATTATGG
The DNA here is from genome assembly GCA_026225825.1 of Pistacia integerrima. NCBI lineage: Eukaryota > Viridiplantae > Streptophyta > Magnoliopsida > Sapindales > Anacardiaceae > Pistacia > Pistacia integerrima. The sequence goes on from CM047749.1 coordinate 58,208,143, forward strand.
ACTCGAATGTTATACATGACATGAAAACTGAAGGCTTTTATGATTGCAGAATGTTTAATGTTTTCAGAATCTGTACACTCATTTTTAGATGACAAAATTACGAGAGGGATCCAGCCAGAAACTGAAATCAAATCCAAGTGCCAATAACCTGATACAGTTTTTTTTTTTTTTTTTCTTTTTTTGCTCTATGATAAAGCAAAATTAGAAAGGAATCTTATATTATATAACTTACCACACAGGTTTCTCAATCTTATATTAAATTTTCGTAAATATTATAAAATTTAGTATAATTAGGAAAATAAAGCTACCTGTGATGCGTGTTTCCTACAACATGCAATATGTAGCAAGTATACTAATCGCACAAATAATATAGTGATGAGTGAGTATCGTTCCCACGAGGATTGTTGCTAAGCACTAAGTTTTCTACCATTTTCAAGTTGAAGAAATAGAATTCTTTTGGATTAAGGGAGCAATTTAAACTATAACTAAAACAAAATTTACTAAATTAAAGTTAAACTATGAAAGCAAGATTTAAAACGGGATAAAATCAATTCAAACAAACGGGTAGGGTTTTGACTTCATTCGGACTCTATGGGTTAAACTTTAAGAATTAAACTAAATTCAAATTCTCATGCATTGATTGTAAATCGAACTCTCTAAAGTGTCTGTTAGACCGGTCATCACGGTCACAAAATTAAACCTAAATACCGTAGTTAGCGATAAGCAGGGTCGAATCCACAGGGAGCAAGACTAACAACCTAATGTATTTTGAGTAGCGGAAATGAAATTGGCAATTGATTAATGAAACTAAATAGAATAAATGCAATAATGAAATAGTGAAAATAAAACTAATAAAGACTTTATAATAAAAATGTTGCCATTACGGTTTTTGGTTCGACACGAGACCAACTCACACAATTCTTCCCCACCCTCTACGATCCCCTAAACCTACAAGGCAAGGTAAATCAATGAAATGACTTCCCAACACTCTAGGTATAATCCATCCTGTCTCACCCGATCACTCAAGTTCGATTGGTTAAAGACTATCATTGAACGCCGATAAACGCTAAAAGGCAATACCACTAGTTGGTACGATTAACAAATACAATTTGTCAACACGTAATATCCAATCAACCAACTTCACAATAAACGCAACAATAGTAGAAATTAAATTAAAACCGAACACAATTCAATTACAATCGATGCGAAGTAATGAAAAACAATATTCATCATTTAATTATTTCAAACCAACGTTTATCATTCAGAAAGTTCTATGAAAACATTAAATCATAATGGACAACAATATTCATCACAAGTTATGCTCAAATCATATTAAAGTATCAAAATCAAACATAAAACGAAAACAAATATAATCTGAAGCACAATACTACCAAATGTCCTATAATCAGGCTCATCCAACTAGTCGAGAGCTGATGAGGAGAGTCGTGGAGTCAATCTTGATCTCGCCTATACCGTAACAGACAACCGGGAACTTAGCCGCTCATGGTGGAGATGACGGAGGCCGAAACGGTGGAAACGAAGCTGACCATGGCGGAGAGGAGGAAACCGACAGCGATATGATGCGAAGAAGGGGTGAAAACGACCCACGGACAGCCCGGAATATGAACAACCGCACTCGCTGAAAAACGTTAATTTTTCGGCGGGTCTTCCGGAAAACTGTGGCGGAAATGGGATCCGAAGGTACCAATGGAAAGCTCTAGTGATGGGGAGTTCAGATGAGGTCCAGGGGAGGTGAGAAGTTGCCAAAAATAAGCAGGATCTGGGCTGGAAGATGAAGAGGCGCGACGGCAAAATCGCAGATTCCGGCGGTTTTCGCTGCGGTTGAAGCTAGGGAAGTGTAGATCCGGTCGTGGGGAAGGGAGATCGACCCTTAGGGAGCTGAAACGTAGTCGGAAAATGGCGAAATCTCGCTTGGAAGATGAAAAGTTGTGGTGGTGGAAAATGAAACGTCGTCGCGTGATGGTTCTCGGTGATGGCTTGCGGTGGAGTTGACGGAAAGTTGAAGCTCTCTGCACAAGGAAGACGAAGGGTCGCCGGAAAAGATGATGAATAGCCCCCTAGTTCACGCGAAATTTCTTCTCTTTTATAGAATAAATTACAAAATATCACTTTGGTCCTTACACAATTGAAAAAGTGACAAAATCAACCCCTTAAAACATGACATTTTACCCCCTAAACAGCAAAAATGAGACAAAATCACCCCTAATCCATAAACCACAACCTAATATCAACTCATATCCTTTCCAACATCATTCCAAACACGTTAAATTCATAAGAAAAATATTAGGAAGCGATTTTCATGAATAAATTCTTTAATTGTCTCAATATACTTCAATTTAATCACACATGGGGTATTTTTATCATCAAAATAGAGTCACTTTCATGACTCTAAAACACTTCCCAACTTACTCTTTGCTCGTCCTCGAGTAAAGTTAAAAGAACTCTTTCAACATTTTCACAAAACCATACACAACCATATTCATCAACAACCAAGACATTCATCAAAAGGTAAAGTGAAGAATTTGAACATAACAAGCAAACAATACAATCCTAAATAAAGAGCTAAAGTTTTTGTCAAGATTTGCCTATCTCCATTCAAGCTTCTCAAACACACATTTCATATTCACATCACAAAGTTAAAATGTCATGCAAAGCTCCCCAACTTATGTACATGCAACATAATGCTCATTTTCCACACAAGATTTTGACATATAATTTCTTTTCATTCATCACTTGTATTATTATTATTTTTTTTTTTTTTATAAAGCTCATGATCTATGTAATGATTTCTTAAGCTTTCTATAGGACCCATGTAACGAGCTTTAGGCCAACCGCTCCCAAGCTAGATAGCTTTAGGGGATTAGGTGTAGAACACCCCTCGAGCGTACTCACTCGAGTCAACTAGGCTACAAATCAAAACCAAATCATAAAGCAACATTTAAGCACTTTTAACACAGGCAAGATAATAAATGAAAATTTGCTCCATGGGCATGTAAAGTATGTGGGAGACTTGCATAAACACTAAAACACATGACATTTACATAAAACAGTGTCTAACCACAATTATGGATAAACCTAGCACAAAACAGAACCAATAGTTCAATGTTTAAAACCATGTTGCACAAAAAAAATTTTAAAAACCTCACAAGACCTTTCAACTAGCACTCTCATTGCTTCTAAAATGGTAATTATGCATGAATTCATGAAAATTTTTTAAAATAACTCACTTTAACCACTTTTGGACTTACAAGAATAAGATTCAACATATTTTCAACAAAAAACATCATCATGCCACAAAAATTTAAGCACAATCTCCACAAAAGTCTCATCAACAACACTTCACAAAGCTATCACAATCTCCACAAAAGCATCATCAACAACACTTCACAATCTCCACAAAAGCATCATCAACAACACTTCACAAAAATATAAAATCAAATCAACACTCCCCAACTTAAAATGTCATTGTCCTCAATGACCCACAACTACAAATATCCTCCCCAACTTAGCATCAAATAATCTCAAATGGCAATATGATCAATAACATTAAAATCCTCCAACATATTTGAGAAACAAGAAATCTAACAATAATAGCATGTAAGGTGGAGAGATACAACCTGAGGAACAATGGTGGGGCTGTCATCAACGGAGTTTGTGGAGCATGCATAAGCGTAGCCTTGGACTAGTTAATGAGTTTCCAAACATGACAATCCTGCGAAGATAAAAACAACAAAAACATAAAAGCAGTAAAAACATATTTACAAAGGTGGGTTGCCTCCCAAGGGCACTAAGTTTAAAGTCTTCAGCCAGACTCAATGCACTGACATGGCTAATGTGGTTCTAATAAAGAACACTCCTCAATCACCTCTCCATCATTAATACCATCGACATAAGGTTTAAGTCTTTGGCCATTCACCTTAAAAACTTGTCGCCTTTTTGGGTTTCGGATTTCAACAGCTCCGTGGGGGAAAACATTAAGAACAATAAAAGAGTCATCCCATCATGACCGAAGCTTCCCCAGAAAGAGGTGAAGCTTAGAGTTAAAGAGCCACACTTTTTGGTTAGGAGAGAATGACTTCTTAACAATGTGTTTATCGTGAAAAGCTTTAGTTTTCTCTTTAGAGATGCGAGAGTTCTCATAAGCTTCGTGTCTTAGCTCATCTAACTCTGAAAGTTGGAGTTTCCTATGGTCACCAGCCGTGGTCATATCAAAGTTGAATTTTCTTGTGGCCCAATATGCTTTATGTTCAAGTTCTACAGATAAATGACATGCTTTCCCAAAAACTAACCGATAGGGGGACATGCCAATAGGGGTACGATATGCGGTTCGATAAGCCCAAAGTGCATCATTCAGACGCATTGACCAATCCTTACGATCGGGCCGTACCATTTTCTCTAAGATAGTCTTAATTTCCCTATTAGCACGTTCCACTTGTCCACTAGTTTGAGGGTGATAAGGTGTGGCAACTCAATGTGTGATTGAGTACTTTTTCAATAGTGAGCCAAAGTGCCTATTGGTGAAATGTGAGCCACCATCACTGATGATGGCGTGCGAATGACCGAAATGGCTAAAGATGTGCGATTGAACAAAGTTGACAACCACCTTATGATCATTAGTCCTAGTGGCAATGGCTTCTACCCATTTAGACACACAATCTACTACAAGCAAGATATATTCAAAGCCAAAAGATGAGGGAAATGGACCCATGAAATCAATATCTCACACATCAAACACTTCCACAATCAAAATAGGATTCAAGGGCATCATATCTCGTCTACCAATATTCCCTACTTTTTGACATGAAGTACAAGTACGACAATAAAAGAATGCATCACGAAAAAGAGAGGGCCAATAGAAACCACACTGGAGGACCTTTAAAGTGGTCCTCTTGCCACTATAATGACCACCACAAGCATAAGAATGACAAAATGCAAGTACACTACTAAACTCGTGGTCGAGAACACATCTCCTAACTATCTGGTCTGCACACACCCTAAAAAGGTCCGAGTCTTCCCAAAAATAATGTTTGATGGTTGCAAAGAAATGATCTTTCTGAGTTTTGGTCCACCCTAATGGTAATTGTCCTACGGCCAAGTAATTGACTATATAGGCATACCAAGGTGCTTTGGATTGGGATATTGCAAACAGTTGCTCATCCGGGAAAGATTCATTCAAACATTGACCAGGGACATACTCTGTAAAGAGTCTAGACAAGTGGTCGGTGACCATATTATCACTACTCTTTTTATCTTTGATTTCTAGATCAAACTCTTGCAACAACCATATCCATTGAATTAGTCTAGGCTTAGTGTCTTTCTTGGCTAACAAATACCTAACTGCAACGTGGTCTGTAAAGACAACTATCCTAGACCCAAGAAGATAAGACCGGAACTTATCAAGGGAAAACACTACTGCAAGCAACTCTTTCTCCGTAGTGGTGTAATTATATTGAGTATCGGAGAGGGTCTTGCTTGCATAGTAGATCACAATGGGCTTTTTATTCCCCCGTTGGCCAAGGACTGCACCAATGGCATAGTCTGACGTGTCACATATCACTTCAAAAGGTAGGTTCCAATCAGGAGGTTGTATGATGGGTGCAGTGGTCAACGCTTCCTTCAAAATGGTAAAGGCAATCATACAAGAGTCATTAAAAACAAATTGCACATCTTTAGCAAGCAAATCACACAAAGGCTTGGAGATCTTGCTAAAATTTTGGATGAAACGCCTATAAAATCCTGCATGGCCTAAGAAAGATCTGATTTGTTTGACCGACGAAGGCAGTGGTAGTTGAGAAATCAACTCTACCTTTGCCTTATCCACTGCTATCCCCTCCTTGGAAACTACATGACCTAAGACAATTCCCTCTTGAACCATGAAATGGCTCTTTTCCCAACTAAGAACAAGATTTGTCTCTTTGCAACATTTTAACACCAACTCAAGTTTTTCGAGACAATCATCAAAAGATGCACCAAACACAGAAAAATCATCCATGAAGACTTCAAGGAATTGACCCACCATGTCAGAAAATGTCGATAACATGCACCTTTGAAACGTTGCTGGTGCATTGCACAACCTGAAAGGCATGCGACGAAAGGCAAACGTACCAAAAGGACATGTAAACGTGGTCTTTTCCTGGTCTTTGGGGGCAACTGATACTTAGTTATATCCGGAATAGCCATCCAGAAAATAATAGAAAGCTTGCCCTGCAAGTTTTTCTAGGATTTGGTCAATAAATGGGAGCGGGAAATGATCTTTCCTAATGTCTAGGTTTAGCTTCCTATAGTCAATGCAAACTCTCTATCCTGTGGGAGTACGGGTAGGAATTCGCTCACCTTTTTCATTTTCAACAATGGTGAGGCCACTCTTCTTAGGTACAACATGGGTTGGACTCACCCATTGGCTGTCGGATATAGGGTAAATGATACCCACATCAAGCCATTTGATCACCTCTTTCTTCACCACCTCCTTCATGTTCGAGTTTAACCTTCTTTGAGCTTCATGCACCAGTTTAGCATTCTCCTCACAAAATATGCGATGCATGCACAAAGAAGGGCTAATCCCTCGCAAATCAGCTACCGACCAACCGATTGCTTCCTTATATGTTGTCAAGACAGCCACTAATCTCTCCTCTTGCTCACTATCTAAGTTGGCAGCAATGATCACGAGTAAGGTCTTGTTGGGTCCTAGGAAAACATACTTTAGAGTATCAGGCAAGGCCTTCAACTCTAAGACTGGTGGAGACTCAATTGACCTCGGTTGTGTCGTCTTAGACAAAGGTGGTAAGGGTTCATACTTGCTGTTCCAAGGTCGACGCTCTAGAGTAGGCGACCTAGCTATATATGCACTAACCTCCTAAATCTCAGACACGACACTCAAGCTAGATATCTCCTCAAAAAATGGATTCATAAGAGTGTAAATTGCATCATCACATAACATATGTGGGGCGTGAGCCTCCACTAGACTGTCAATAGCATCAACCATGAAACACTTGTTATCATCCTCACGCATCGGTCCTAAACAAGCATTAAACACATTAAGTCTTAGTTTCCTATTCCTAAAAGACACTTCCATCTCTCCTGATCTATAGTTAATGCAAGCATTTGCCGTTGCTAGAAAAGGTCTCCCTAAAATAATCGGTGGCATACTTCCGCTGCTCATATACTCCATGTCTAAGACAAGAAAATCCACCGGAAAATATAGTTCCTCAACCTTAACTAACACGTTCTCAATTAGGCCCCTAAGCATTTTGACCGATCGGTCAGCTAACTGCAGTATGACTTCAATCTACTTGAGCTCACCTAAGTTAAACTATTCATACACGGAAGTGAGTAATAAGTTCACGCTCACCTCTAAGTCTAAGAGTGCTCTATCAATCGTGACATTACCTATCACACAAGAAATAATAGGAGCTCCAGGATCCTTCAACTTCGGGGGAATGCGGTTTGAGACAACCGCACTTACATTTTCTAGTAAATGTACAGTCTTAGGTGTGTGAGATTTCATTTTCCTCTTTTGCGTGCACAAGTCTTTGAGGAATTTGGCATAAGTAGGTACTTGCTTAGTGGCATCTAAGAGTAGAATGTTAATCTGCACCTGCTTAAACAACTCAATCATTTCATCCATCCTAGCACTTTTCCTAGTAGTGGGAACATTTAGGGGCTCTAAGTACTAAGGAAAGGGTGCTCTCGGTATGTATGATGCAAGGGATGGTTCATTCTCCCCAACTTTTTCCTTACCCAATCTCTGGACACTTGACTCTACAAGAGGCTCACTCTCACTCTCTTTGGCTTGGTCCTTACCTAGACTTTTCTCTTCTCTACCTTGGACTTTTACTTCCATCTCAGGCCTAATTAGCTCTCGGCCGCTCCGAAGAGTCATCACGGCTTTAGCTTGTTCGAAAAACCCTCTCTGCTGAAAAGAACCACTAGGGTTACCTATGACTTGACTAGGCAATTGGCCTTGTTCCAACCTATTGACTGCTTCGGCTATTTGACCAATCTGGGTCTCTAACTTACTAATGGATTGGGAATGGGAATGTAGAAGTTGGGTATTCTGCTCTAAATCCTATAACCTAGCATTCATGTCGGCTTTTTGTTCCTGCATGGTTTGGAGCATTTGAGCCATCATTGATTCTAGTGAACTAGACACTGGAGTAGGCTGCTGAACGGGAGGTGGGAACCTAGGTTGGATAGGTGGTTAGATTGAATGTTGCTCCCTATAATTGCCTTGCTGATTGGAAGGATTGTTCCTGTATGGCATATTATTAGGGACATTCTGAGGTGGTTGTGGCTTCCATGAAAAATTAGTGTGGTTACACCACCTAGGATTGTATGTGTTTGAGTATGGATCGTTTTGTCTCTGGAAGCCTTGTGCAACTTGCACTTGCTCCTCAAAAGAGTCAGGGGCAGGTTCCTCAACCAGATGGTCAAGAATGGAGTGCATGGCAAAAACATCCTGGTTCGCCTTCTGAGATGATTGTGTAGAGGGTTGCCCTTGTATAGATACAAACTGGTCAAATCGGTGGGCCAACACCTCTAACTTGGAACTAATGTCATCTAACCGTGACACCTCATACACGCCACCCTTCTTAGATAGCTGCCCTGAGATAGGCATTCTAGACGCAGAAATGTGGTGCATTGAATTTTCATTTAAGGTCTCGAAGAGTTGTCATAACTCATTCTCGTCCTTGTGCATAAATGTTCCTCCACAAGAGGCGTCTACCATATTCCTATGCCTCTCGGTCAATCCGTCATAGAAACTACGAACTAATTGCCACCTAGGGACTGCGTGATGGGGACACTTCCTAAGCATTTCCTTCAAACGTTCCCAACTCTCATAAAATTCCTCGCCATCAAGTTGAGTGAAACTAGTAATGGCTCGTCGTATGCTGTTGGTTTTACCAATGGGATAATACTTTTTTAGGAATCCTTCTTGCATTTGGGTCCAAGAGATAATGGACCCTACTGCCAAAGAATTGAGCCACTGTTTGGCTCGATCCTTAAGTGAAAATGGGAACAAAATTAAGCGCACGACATCTTCATTTGTATATTGAAGTCTAACTGTGGAGCAAACCTCTAAAAATTCATCTAAGTGTTTGTATGGCTCCTCATTTAAATTTCCATAATAAATTGGCAACAATTGGATGACACTAGTTTTGATCTCATAGTGTTGTGTCTGGACATTAGGGATATGGATACATGAGGCTGAAGGGTAGGTGGTGGGTGCGAAATGTTGGCTAAAGGGCACATGTACGGGTTCATCCTGGTCAGCCATCCGACGTGCTTGTTTTCTTTTCTTCTTACAAGTGCATTCAATTTCAAGATTCAAAGGTAATAACTCTTCGTTACAAGACCTTCTAGTTTGCATTCACCAACCAAACACACAAAAGGCTCAACAAGCAACGCAGCAACAATGTCAAAGAAAATTAACTAAATACAAAACCTAAGAAACAAATTTTACTAAGCACACGAAACAAAACTAAAACAAATCTAAAATCTAACGAAACTATACCCAACGAAATTTCACACAACAAATATGTTTAGTCAAAACTAAATTTATCAATGCAACCTAAAAGAATTTAATACTAAGGACAAAAATTAAATCCTAGGAATAAAAAAAAAAATCAAAGGTTAAGAGAATTTCACAATCAGGACGTGCAGGATCTTCAATGCTCACGACATGCTGAAGCGTTTTCCCAATTGTTTCCTCCAAAACAAAAACAAACGCAAATGAAACTATTCCAATGAAAATAAAATAAAACAAAGTAAAAATGAAATTACGCAAACAACCTAAAAAGAAAATAATTAACTAGCAATGCAAAGAGACAAACTAAATGGAACACAAAAATTAAACAATTCACCCAAACAAAGTAATCATTACAGAGAAAATAACACAAACAAAACAACAAAGACTAAAATAAACCTAGAATAAAAACTAATGACTACCCAAACACACAAAGTCAAAAGCACGTTGCTCCTCGTTAACGGCGCCAAAATTTTGTTAGACCGATCGTCACGGTCACAAAATTAAACCTAAATACCGTAGTTAGCGGTAAGCAGGGTCGAATCCACAGGGAGCAAGACTAACAACCTAATGTATTTTGAGTAGCGGAAATGAAATTGGCAATTGATTAATGAAACTAAATAGAATAAATGCAAATAATGAAATAGTGAAAATAAAACTAATAAAGACTTTATAATAAAAATGTTGCCATTACGGTTTTTGGTTCGACACGAGACCGACTCACACAATTCTTCTCTACCCTCTACGATCCCCTAAACCTACAAGGCAAGGTAAATCAATGAAATGGCTTCCCAACACTCTAGGTATAATCTATCCTGTCTCACCCGATCACTCAAGTTCGATTGGTTAAAGACTATCATTGAACGCCGATAAACGCTACGAGGCAATACCACTAGTTGGTACGCGATTAACAAATACAATTTGTCAACACGTAATATCCAATCAACCAACTTCACAATAAACGCAACAATAGTAAAAATTAAATTAAATCCGAACACAACTCAATTACAATCGATGCGAAGTAATGAAAAACAATATTTATCATTTAATTATTTCAAACCAACATTTATCATTCAGCAAGTTCTATGAAAATATTAAATCATAATGGACAACAATATTCATCACAAGTTATGCTCAAATCATATTAAAGTATCAAAATCAAACATGAAACGAAAACAAATATAATCCGAAGCACAATACTACCAAATGTCCTATAATCAGGCTCATCCAACTAGTCGAGAGCTGATGAGGAGAGTCGTGGAGTCAATCTCGATCTCGCCTACGCCGTAACAAACAACCAGGAACTTAACCGCTCATGGTGGTGATGACGGAGGCCGAAACGGTGGAAACGAAGCTGACCATGGCGGAGAGGAGGGTAACCGACAGCGATATGATGCAAAGAAGGGGCAAAAACGACCCACGGACAGCCCGGAATACGAACAACCGCACTCGCCGAAAAATGTTAATTTTTCGGCGGGTCTTCCAGAAAACGATGGCGGAAATGGGATCCGAAGGTACCGATGGAAGCTCTGGTGATGAGGAGTTCAGATCAGGTCCTGGGGAGGTGAGAAGTCACCAGAAATGAGCAGGATCTAGGCTGGAAGATGAAGAGGCGCGATGGCGAAATCGCGGATTCCGGCGGTTTTCGCTGCGGTTGAAGCTATGGAAGTGTAGATCCAGCCGTGGGGAAGGGAGATCGACCCTTGGGGAGCTGAAACGTCGTCGAAAAACGGTGAAATCTCACCTGGAAGACGAAAATTCGCGGTGGTGGAAGATGAAACGTCGCCGCGTGATGGTTCTCGGTGGTGGCTTGCAGTGGAGTTGACGGAAAGTTGAAGCTCTCTGCACGAGGAAGACGAAGAGTCGCTGGAGGTCGCCAGAAATGGAAGACGAAGGGTCGCCGGAAAAGATGATGAACAGCCCCCCTGGTTCACACGAAATTTCTTCTCTTTTATAGAACAAATTGTAAAATATTCCTTTGGTCCCTGCACAATTGAAAAGTGACAAAATCAGCCCCTTAAAACATGACATTTTACCCCCTAAATAGCATAAATGAGACAAAATCACCCCTAATCCATAAACCACAACCTAATATCAACTCATATCCTTTCCAACATCATTCCAAACACGTTAAATTCATAAAAAAAATATTAGGAAGCGATTTTCATGAATAAATTCATAAATTCTTTAATTGTCTCAATATACTTCAATTTAATCACACATGGGGCATTTTTATCATCAAAATAGAGTCACTTTCATGACTCTAACAGTGTGCAACATACCTTCTCAGGCTATGTTGTCCAACTCTTCCCTATTAACCTTCCGCACCCAACAAAATGAAAGTTAATAAATCTAAGTTCATTAAGCACAAGAATCCTAGATTGATTCATCGGTTCTTGAATCTATCTCTAGCATCCAATAATACAATGGTGATTACCCAAGAAGCTTAACATGAATTATCTCTCAATCCCATCATGTTCATCACATATAAACAATAAATATAGAATAATCACACAATCAAAGCAAAACATATGAAATTAATAATCATCAACTCTTTAACCCATTAGAATCCGAACTACATCAAAACCCTAACCCTAAATAGGTTAGTTCATGGCTAAATCAATAAAACAATAAAAAGAAATGAAAAACTCCGGGTTCAACATAATGGAAACAAGAGAAAAGGAAAAGAATCTTCCCAATTGATGAATCCACTGATTTCACCTCGAATTTTCAAACTTTGTTCATCCAAAATCACTCAAAAATGAATCTAAAAATAATGTAAAAACTCTCTCTATCTCTCCACGAACGCCCTCAACAAAAAGACTAAGTATTTCTTTTATACCTCGCCCAAAATATTACAACTTAGCCTAAACACGAAACTGTGCGTTTTACAAAAAGTGGAGTATGCAGACTTCGCCGCGGCGAAGAAGGAGCTAAATCTGGTGCGTCACTGGCCCATTTCGCCACGGCTAAGAACAACCTTCGCCGCGGCGAAGCTTCCTAAAGAATTCTAAAATTCTAGAATTGCCCTCCGCTTGCTTCTGAGTCCAAAAACTCCAAATCTGCCTCTATTCACTCAAAATTTCCATTTTAACCTGAAACAAGAAATGTAAGGAATTAAGTAGCAATTCAGGCAAAAATAGACTAAGAAGTATCTAAAATCCGGCCTAAAAGCTTAAATAAACTAGCATAATCCTCGGATTATCAACCTGCTAATGAAACTTGTTATCATAAATGTTGTGACATCCTTAATTCCTTGTTATTATAACAGATTGGTGCACTTTTCATGTGTAAAGTGATAAGGCTAATAAAGCCAGGTGGAAATTGGTTGTTAAACAAAAAAAAAATGGTTCATGACAAAGTGAAAAGATTGCCCAACTATAAAAAGTAAAAACAGTACATCGGCAGCCAATTTAATTAGAATGAAATTATAAATCAAAGTTATAAGTCAACATTATAATAAAAATTAGTGGGATGACACTTTATGTTTGATTATATTATTATGTTTAAAAGCATTTTCATAATAATATTCCGATTTAGGTAAAGTGAAATAATATAAGATAAATATAAATTCAAATATGTGAAAATAGATTGAAATATCATGTTTATTAGCCTTGATATTATAATGCATATACAAATTACATTTCATTATATCTTTAGCATTGTGTAAATGCTCATATTTAATCCTTTAATAATAATCTTTTATAAGTCACGCGCCAGCATTAAGCTATGAATAAAAAATGTAGGTAATAAATCCATGCATAAACAAAGGCAGAAGCTTAAAGATGTGTAGACAAAGTAACAATTAGTCTAAATATTTTTATGTATTTTATTTACATGATAAATTCATACCCATCCCTGGTCTAACAATTTCGCCGAATCAATATGCGTAAGAGAACACATTTTTAATAACACAAATCCAAAAGCTCTGTTTTTCTTTATTAAAAAAAAAAAATTACCATTTATATTTGAAAGCATGTGCTTATAGTTTGAAGAAGTAATCAAAATTATCAAACAATAATAATCTTTTACAACTCACGTGCCGGCATTAACCTATCAAATTATATTTAATTCATCAAGTAAATATAATTTTAAAGAAAATTTCCCTATTCTTCAGTTTTCACACAAATAAACCATTTATTTAAAAAATAAAACTGCCAAATTAAAAAAAAAATTATAATAGGGTCTGATCTTATAATTGAATTGTCCAGTTGTTTCATTTCTGAATAATCTGTCCTTCTTGAAGGCCCCTTTTCTTGCAGAATTTTTTCCACTCGCCACCAATGGTTGGCTTTAAAGAGTTGCTAAACTTCCGGATGGCTAGACGGAAGTTCCACTCAGTGTTGCACTCCTCGTCCAAAGCTCGTAAAATCTGAAAATGTTGGCCGCATGAGAAAGACGAGAATTGCTCAAGATAGTCAGTTTCAACAGCTAACTTGTAGGTGACATCTGAAAAGGTAAATTCCATAGAACTTAATGATCTCTTAGCTTCTAAATCCACTTTAAAGATATTTTGGGTTGTTGCTTAACGATTAATTCGCTAATTGTTCAAGAGAAAGTTAATAAAATATTAGGGAGTTTGGCCTTTAGAATAAACTCAATTAGGTTAGCAATAATTGTCAATGCATAGTATTAAATTGGTGTGAAATCTATGCCCTAGGTTTAGTCTTACTGATCTTTTTACCTAAGTATTAATACAATTCTACTTTTGTTTACTTTTTAGTTTATTTTATTTTTCATTAATTCATTCTTAAAATTCTGTTTCATCAAATAGCAATAAAATAGACTAGTTTGGTACTTGGTAGGTAGTTCTCTTGGGATTCAACACTTATTTACTCGAGTTTTACTACTTGCGTGATTTCGTACACTTGCGAATAGCCTGTCACTCAATGTCGACATAGCTTGTTCAATCTTGAACAAGTGAACTACGGTAAAGATTGTGTCTCTTTGTTTTTGTTTGATCTGTGTGATTTGGTAGCAATTAGTTGTGAGGTTAGACTCAAGTTATAACACTAATAAATTTGACAACAATTAGTTGTGAGTTTAGACTCGAGTTATAACACTAATAAATTTGACATCCAAATTTTTTCAGCTTTTTGGTTTGATGAATACTGATGCAGCAAGTTAGCGTGATAAAACAAAGTTAGCACTCGACGACACCATTAGAACTGATAACACAAGTCTCAATCCAGAAACTTAAACCTTAAAATCTGAATAATTTATTAAATAACATCCAAAACGAAAAATACGTTTATATAGGGTGACAACCAACCCTGATAAGACTCCTAATAACAAAAGGAAACAAAATCTAAATTAATTAAAACAAGAAAACATAAAATAAAATAGGAAAAAATGCACAACAACTAAAACAACCTCAAAACATGCCAAAATGGTGGATTTTGACCACTAAAATGACCTCCAACCACTTGAAGTTGGTTTCCATGTCAACATGCTCAAAATAAGCTTTCCAAGATATCTTATGGGCCCCGTAACTCTTCCCGGATCAAAAGTTATGGTCATTTGAATGGGACATCCTCATTTAGGACCTTTGGGCTTTACGTATAGAAATCTGATGCTCAGCCCACTCCATGAATTCATCCACTAAACATTCTACGTCAGTCCCCTCCGCTTGAGAAAAAATTGACCTCGAGTTAAGTTGGGCATCGAGATACAAGGGTTTGTCAGAATCATGAAATGGGTAAATATCTGCCACATTAAACGTCTTAGAAATTCTCATTGTGTCTGGCAGATCCACAATGTAGGCATTGTCATTGGTCTTTTGCATAATTTGGTAAGGCCCATACCTCTTAGGCTGCAGCTTATTATAAGTCCCTACTGGAAACCTTTCCTTTTGAAGAAACACCATCGCCCGATTGCCAACTTCAAAAATCTGTTTTCTACGATGTTAGGCTACAGCTTTCTTGTACTTGGTATTAGCTTACTCTAACTTATGCTTCACCTCTACTTGAACATCTTCCAACTGAGTAGCCATATTTTCTACAGCTACAGTAACACTAGGAACTTTGGGCAGCTTGATCAAGTCGAGAGCATGCTGTAGGGGCTTGGTATACACAACAAAAAAATGAGACTTCCCAATGGAGCTTTGAGTAGTGCAGTTGTAGGAAAATTTTGCTTGCAATAAAGCTACATCCCATTGTTTTGGTTTATCACCACAAATACTTCAAATCAAATTGCCAAGATTTCTGTTCACAACTTCATTTTGGTTGTCAGTTTGTGGATGAGTAGTACTGTTGTAATTCAAAGATGAATCAAACTTCTTCCACAATGTTCTCCAAAAATGGCCAAGGAATTTGCTGTCTCGATCAGAAGTAATGGATTTAGGTACCCCATGCAAACGAACAACCTTCTTAAAAAACAATTTGGCTATTCCGTTTGCGTCTGATGTCTTCTTACAAGGAATAAAGTGCATCATCTTAGAAAGCATGTTAACCACAACAAAAATAGAATCTACGCCCTTTTGTGTCTGAGGCAATCCAAGCACAAAATCCATATATAAATCCTCCCAAATATTTTCTAGAACATGTAAAGGCATATACAAACCAATGTTTTGGGATTGCCCCTTGGCAATTTGGCATATGTAACATCGCTGCACAAACATTGTCATGTCCCTCCTCAAGTGTGGCCAATAATATCGATCACCAATAGCAGCAAGCATTTTGTCACACCCTAGGTGACCAGCAAGACCTCCACCATGCAAATCTCGAATAAGCTTCTCTCTCAAGGAAACTTTAGGGATGCATAGCTAGTTGACTTGCATGAGAAACCCATCATTAATGTGAAAGTCTCTAGCAGGTTGGTTGGTAACACACTGTTCCCATATCTTCTGAAAATCTTCATCTGTTTCATATAATTCCTTCACTGTCTCAAACCCCACAACTTCTTGTCTCATGGTCACCAATAAATCAGCATGTCTACTCAATGCATTTGCTACTTTATTCTGTATTCTCGCTTTGTATCTTAGCTTGAAAGGAAATTTCTACAGAAAACTGAGTCCACCTAGCATGCATGTCTCTAATTCACTTCTGACTATTTAACTACTTCAAGGCTTCATGATCAGAGTACAGAACAAACTCACGCCCCACTAAATAGTGCTCCCAAGTCTTCAAAGCACACACAACAGAATAAAACTCTTTATCACATGTAGCCCATTTACGCCTTGCATCATTGAGTTTCTCACTAAAATAAGCTACTGGTCTCTTATTTTGTGAAAGGACAGCTCATATTCCCACACCACTAGCGTCATACTTAACTTCAAACAAGGCCTCAAAATTGGGCAGTGCTAAGACAAGGGCAGTGCATAATTTCTCTTTTAACACAGCAAAGATAGTTTCAGCTTCCTCACTCTATTGAAACTTCCCTTTCTTCAGACATTATGTAATAGGTGCTGCAATACTACTGAAATTTCTGATAAAATGCCTGTAGAAGGTCGCCAACCCATAGAAACTTTGGACATCCTCTACTGTTTTGGGATAGGCCACACCCTAATTGCTCAAACCTTCTCTTCCTCTACTCGAATGCCATCTACCCAACAATATGGCCTAGGAACAAAAATCGATTTTTCATAAAACTACACTTCTTCAAGTTCGCATACAACTTGTTTTTTTCTACAAAATTGTTCGTACCTCGCGCAAGTGTTGAATGTGCTCTTCGTCTACTTGACTATAAATTAGAATATTGTCAAAATAAACAACTACAAAGTTCCCAATAAAGGTTTCAATACCTAATTCATTACTCTCATAAAAGTACTTGGCGCATTCATCAATCCAAATAGCATCACAAGCCACTCATACAAGCCCTCATTTGCATTAAAAGTTTTCTTCTACTCCTCCCCAGGTCTAATTCAAATCTGGTGGTATCCACTCTGCAAATCAATCTTCATAAACACTTTTTCCCCATGCAATCTATCAAGCATGTCATCCAGCTTAGGAATCGAAAACTTGTACCCTATAGTAATTTTATTTATAGCCTTGGTATCCACACACATCCTCCAACTCCCATCTTTCTTTGGTGTTAGTAAGGTAGGAACTGGACATAGACTCATGTTCTCTTGGATGTACCCCTTTCCCAGTAATTCCTCCACCTTTTCTTTCAGAATCTCGCTCTCTTTTAGTCTCATCCTGTAATAAGGTAGGTTTGGTAAGCTAGCTCTAGGAATTAGATCAATATTTTGCTGAATATCCATCATAGGTGGTAAACCATCAGGTAATTTTTCTGGCATCACCTCACTAAATTCTTCTAACAATGGCTTGATTGCTTCTGGGTACTCTTCTGTGTTCAACTCCCCTTCAGTAGTCAATACTTGCTTCACAATCAGTGCATGCCTCACCTTATCGCCTTGAAAGCAACTTCTAACTCTGATCCCGAATGTGTAACAATAAAGAAGGTCTGCCCCTGCACTTTAGAAGCTTTGGTTTTGGAACTCTTTTTCATTGGCAGCAAGGTGAATTTGACGCCATCTTTCTCCAATCTATAAGTATTTTCTCTCCCGTCATGTTGTGCTACCAAATCAAATTGCCATGGCCTACCAAATAATAAATTACAAGCAACCATATCCACAACATCAAAATATACCTCATCTCTGTCTTTCCCAATGGAAAAAGGAACCTTGCACCGTTCTATTACTTGAATTTTCTCTCCTGCCTTAATCCACCCAATAGTGTATGCGTTGGAGTGCTTCTCAGTTTTTAGACCCAATTTCTCAACAACATCTTTGCTAATAATATTTTTCACAACTACCACTGTTAGTGATAGTGCACCTGGTTCGAAATAATTAATGTCGTTGGGTGTTGTCCTCCTGTTTTGGCGTCAGCATCAGTCTCCTCATCACATAGTTATGGCCATCTTCTTCATCATCCTCATACTCATCATCATCCTCATCTGAACCACAATAAACTTCGTCATCCTTTTCTCCTCGTTCCACAACATGGACTGTTTTTCTAAGAGGATAGTCGCTATGACCAGGTTGGTTACATTTGAAACACTTTCCAAGGATCGGTTTTGCACGCGGATTTGTAGTTTTGTGCCCTTCCTTCACATCTATTATCTAATGTTTTCCAGTTGCCTTTTTTATCATTGCGTGCAGGAACATCCTAACTTGCCTTATTCTTTTTATTGTTTGTTTTATAATTCTCCCTACTATAATTCTTACGTGAATAATCTGGTCTACTCTTCTCTTGCAACAAAAATTCAACCTTTAATGCAAAGTTTCGTGCCTCCACTAATTTCAGCATTATGTGCACCTCTATTTTCTCTTTGATAACTACTTTCAAACCCTCCAAATATCTAGCAACCATCTGGCCTTCGGTCTCCCTCAAGTCATTCCTTTTTGCCAACCTCACAAACTCTGCGGTATAATCATGCATAGATTTCTATCCTTAATGACATCTTTGGTACTGTTGGAACAAGATCTGTTCATAATCAGGAGGAAGAAAATCCCTTTGTAACAGTTGTTTCGTTCTATACCATGTTCTAACTAGTGCTCTCCCCTCACGAAATCTTCTGGCCTGTAATCTTTTCCACCATGCAAAAACTCCTCCCTTTAGCCTACATGCGACCGGTTTCACCCTTCTTCCCTCTAAGATCTCTATATATTCAAAAAAAAACCTATCTACTTTGGCCATCCAATCCAAAAATTCCTCAATATTTAAATTTCCTCTAAAGCAAAGGATATCTACCTTTAATCTGAATTCGTTGGATTCTCTGTCACCATACTTATTTCTGCCATACCCCATATTCCTTTCAGGTTCTTCATAATAACCATCTTCCTCATCTAACTCTTCCACATAAATTGGTTGTCTACATCTATTTGCAAAAGCAGGTTTGCCAATAGGATGTCCGTGAACGGCATCATCTTTGGTACATTGCCTTTCGTCATTCCTATTTTTGTTGGCATTTACGCTTAAAGCATCAAGTCGATCTACAATTTCTTCGAAGCATGGTTCAAAGCGTCGTTCCAAATGCTGGAATCTGATATCTATTCGTTGCTCCAAAGCTCTCAACGCCACCCCTTACAAAGTCTCAACTCCCTAATCTTCGTCATGAGAATCGCCGCCGCCTGCAACTTCATCACCTACCAATAGATCAGATGAATTTTGCCTGCTTTGATACCAACTGATGCAGCGAGTTAGCATGATAAAACAAGGTTAGCACTCGACTACACTTTCAGCACTGATAACACAAGTCTCAATCCAGAAACTTAAACCTTAAAATCTGAAGTAAAATCAAAATAATTTATTGAGTAACATCCAAAATGAAAAATAAATTTATATGGGGTGACAACCAACCCTAATAAGACTCCTAATAACAAAAGGAAACAAAATCTCAATTAATTAAAACAAGAAAACCCAAAATAAAATAGTAAAAAACTCAAAAAACAGCCTTAAAACATGCCTAAATGGTGGATTTTGACTTTGAAAACGACCACCAACTGACTGAAATTGGTTGTCAAGTCAACGGGTTCAAAATAAGTTTTTCCAATAGTATTTTATAGGCCCTATAATACTTTTCAAGTTAAAAGTTACCGTCTTTTAAATAAGACATATTCATTTAGAACCTATGGACTTTTACGCATAGACTTTCTAATGTTCGGTCCGCTTGATGAATTCATCCACCTTAATGTCAAATACATTGATGGGAAATTCTAGAAAAACTGCAGAGGAAGGATTAATCTATTCAACGATATGACGTCATTCCTTTATCTCCAAATAGTGGGTTAATTGGATGGGTCCCAAACTGTGACACTCTGCACCACCTTATTCGAGAGTATAGGGATGCCAGAAAGGTTAGATGAAATTCATTATATATTTTATTTTGACCAAATAAAGTCAAAAAAGTTTCTATGGCATGCCGGGTTGTGATTCAGTGGGTGGATGGAGTTTCAATGGCAACTGTATCCCTTTAATGTTATCTTCATGGTTAAAGATCACCTTAAAACAAATATATGCTAAGCTTTGCTCCAGATTATGACCATTTGCCTCTCATTGCTAAGGTGGAAGTATTTGAATATGCTCTACACAATACAGAAGGAAATGACCTTGCTAGGGTATGTGTTCTTCCGGAACTGTGATATGTATTGTTCTTTGTGTTACTCGATCATCTTTCACTGGATTTCAAGGCATTAAAATCTGTTCTTTTATAAGTTCTTTGGTTAAAAAGTCGCACTTCGGAGGTATGGTTAGAGAGGAGAACAAATTATAAGAGAAGTTTAGCAGTCATGAGAATGGTATGCGTTTGCTCCTCATTTCTTCTTCCTTTTTCTTGTGATTGTCTGTTTTGAAATTTTGCACAAGTTAGCTTTTAAGCTGTTGGCAACTTCAATAGTATCTGCAATGTCCAAAAAGGCTAAAAAAACTGAATAATGAGGGAACTAAAGTTAGAAGGTGCTCCATTAGATTGCCCAAATTTTGTTGTAATCTGACAAAGTGGCCAATCGGTGTTCATAATGGTTTATGGTTATGAACGGTGTCTCTTTGGAGTTTGTTTGGACCCTACCCCTAGAGCATTTGGTGATTGCAGTCCCATCTGTTTTGTGTGTATGTATACATTCACACTCATTCATACGCCATCTGAAATTAACGATCTGGGAAACAAGCTGATTAGTCTTTAACTTTTTCGGATACATCTAGAGTAAGATCAACTTTTTTAAGTGTTGTAGCACTCAGCAAAAAAGTATAATTGCCACTTCATTTAGTTTGCTCTAAACTCTAACACAGCTCTAAACTCTTTCGCAAAAAAGCAAGAACCCTAACACAGCTTTAAACTCTTTCTCAAGAACAAAAACTCGATCAATCTGCAGAGCGAGAGAACTATGTTTGCTTATATACCGTTGACCAGGTTATGGAGAGACAGCAGCCGCTGGATCAAAGTAAGATGAATGGCCAGGATTGAGTCACTCAACATTAAAACCACAGCGTCTCATTTAAAGTAATACGGCACCGTTTCAGTCTACACATTTACAATCTATATGTTTATATAATGCTGAAGCAAACTGCTTCTTCTGACGCCACGTAGGATTAATATATAATTGCAATATAGGATATCGTTAATTAGTTCACGTGTTTGTTATTTATTGGGCTTGCTATAATATGGATTATTCACATGCATTTAATTAATGTATTCAATACAAATCTTTCACATTCCTCTTTTAATTTGAGATCTTTCACATTCCTCTTTTAATTTGATAAAAATACAACATATCTTTTTACATTTATAAAATTCAATAATACACTTTATTAATCCATTAATATTCAACGTTCATTCATGCATATTAATTATTATTATTAATTCATATTAATATTTTTGTACCCTTTCACATTCAATTAATTAATATTAATATTAATATATCTTTACCCCTTCACATTCAATTAAACAAGAATATCAAACATAATAACAAAAAATGTTTTTTTATAAAATGTAATATCATTTAACATTTAATATAAATCTGAAAATTTTAAATTCATCCAATAACAATAAAACATTTAAATCAAAATAATCATAACCAATAACATGCAAACACTTACTAAAAAATATCAAAAGTCATATTAATTAGCAATAATCCAATTACATTGAACATAACACGAACAATTGTTGTAATCATTAATTATCATATAATATTACTTAATGACATCTAAAGCTATATAAGAGTAGAGAATTCAACAATCCATAAACCTTCAAATATTTCTTTTATTTCACACAGATACCATTAATAAATGGAAAACAAAAGGCCAACTATTGTCAATCTAAAATCCAAACAAACATCAACTGATTACTCTTACATGTCCATTTTTTTTATTTTTAGCAGGTCAAGCAACAACATCAGATGGTTCGCCTGAACTGGAAGGTATTCTACAAAATCTTAAAGTCACGTTGGAAAAACTCAACACTGCTAGAGTGATGAACAGAGGTATAATGAATGCTTTGTTAGAAATAACAAGCTCAATCGTGCATGCAATATTCGATTTACGGAAACATGAATCCCTGATTATTGCCAAAGAAAAGGAACTTGGTATTCCTCAAGATAAAAAATAGAACTATATATATAAACAGTTCTATTATCAATAAAATCGATAAAAGATTCACAGTATATTGCTCCCACTGAATGATGATACCAGAAGCTAATATAAATACTGTTTATTCTACAGTTAACGCATAATAATTATTAAATGTTATATTAACAAAAATGAATACCCAAACACAACTGATTAATGTTTCCAATAATTTTTTTAATTGTATAGTTATATGACTTAAAGAAACTTAATTAAAATAAAAAAATAAAAAATAAATTTTTTTTGGACTTTCACGTTAAAAAAAAAAAAAGTATGATTCAAAATTCCTAGAAACCCAAATGTTTTTTCCACCTTTTCATTTCCAGTGCTCATTATATCAACCATCATAATAACATCCTTCAACAATTACGTCTAATTAGCCAAAAATAACGGTTCAAGTTCAACCTATTTATATTTAAACTGCAAATTCAGATAATTTTTTACTTCATGGTTTCAATTACCAGTAATAATTTCTTAAAATAATATTTTAAATATATTCACTAAATCTAACTATTTATCACAATCTCTTAACTATTGATATTCTACATATGTACATTTAATATGAACATGATAATATTCATCAACCCTTCAGTTATCACAACAATTTTGTGGAAACTATGCACTAACTATGTTCAATAAATGTAACTATTTACGAGAAACAGTCTCTTGCTATTCTACCTTTTCGCATTTTGTTGTTCCTATATAAACATAACAAAATACAATTTGAAATATCACACAATACTAATTTTGTTCTACTTTAAAAACTTTATTCGCAATGGCAGAAGCATCAAGAACAACAACACGGTAATAAACATTGAACCATATATCTTATATTTAATGTCATATATCTATTCTAATATGTGTGTGCATGATTTACAGATGAAGCAACATCATTCCAACAACAAAATGAGATCAAAGAAATTCTCAAATATGTGAACGAGTAATGCTATGTACACTGACCAAATTGTACTAATCCAGGTACTAACAATTGAAATTTTGAATTTTTTTTTTTTTAAGTTTTTGTGGGGAACTGACGTGGCAATAAAAGAGGGCTGCCACGTCAGTTTGTACTTGGCTTAGTATGGTTTTGGTTAGTGCACATAGCATTATTCTATGTTAACACTAGCATGGACGATCTCATGCCGCCCAAAAATTGAAAGATATTATCCATGGTCTATTAGAGATAATGAGTTCAACCATGGATATTATCTCTGATTTAACTCGACATGAGTTTTTGGTTGCTGCTAAAGAGGTTGAACTACAGATAAGACAGCAAAATAATTAGAAAAACACTATGTATATAGTTTTTCCTTTTTATCTCTGTTATCAATAACATAATTAAAATAAAAGTATATAGTGTTCAATTCCTGCTGAATTACAAACTGACCATT
Organism: Pistacia integerrima; assembly: GCA_026225825.1. Taxonomy (NCBI): domain Eukaryota; kingdom Viridiplantae; phylum Streptophyta; class Magnoliopsida; order Sapindales; family Anacardiaceae; genus Pistacia; species Pistacia integerrima. The sequence continues at coordinate 58,232,142 of CM047749.1, forward strand.
TCAATCTTCCATCACTTGCAATTTATCAAATTAAAAGAGGATTGTGAAAGATCTATACTGCATACATTAATTGACTGCATGTGAATCATCCATATTTTATCAACACCAATAAGCAACAAATACGGGGACCAATTAACGACATCCTAAATGGCAATCATACAACGATTCTAAGTAATCTTTAAACATAAAAACCCGATTAAAAAAAAAAGGAACAATAACAAAATGTTCTATTATAATCAATATTTGACATATTTTTTTGTGAAACAATAGTTGTTTACAATTTTTTAAAATATAAAAATTCGATAATAAAATAAAAAGAATATAATAAATAAACCCGCACAACGCACGGGCGTGCCATCTAGTTACTTTATATTTTGTAGGTTCCATTTCGCTTGACTAGAATGCTTGTGAAAGCCATGGAGGCTAGTGCCGTAGTGGTACTGAGGGCAATTTTCGTTCAACATGTGAAAACGTATTGCAGGTTCTACGATCAAATAAGGATAATGTTATGGCTATGATGGAGGCATTGGTTATTTCATTATGTTATATTTCTACTTCATGGTTGCAATATTGTAAATTAAATTTTTTGACTTATAGCGAGATACAAACTCTAAACTGTTTATTTATTTTAACTACACTGGAATCAAACAAAGTACCAAAAAAAAATCCACATTACTTTTGATATTGCCAACTCAACTACTCCAAATATTGAACTGAAATAAATGAATGATTGAGAAAATCTATACATATATATATATATATATATATATATATATATATATATATATATAATTTTTTAAAGTCAAGGAGGGTCAACTGACCCTCAATCAAAGTACCAAAAAAAATCCACGTTACTTTTGATATTGCCAACTCAACTACTCCAAATATTGAACGGAAATAAATGAATGATTGAGAAAATCTATATATATATGAATTTTAATAATTTTTTAAAGTCAGTTGACCCTCCCTTCGGCCCCTTGACTAGACCACCACTTTACATGATCACATTCTCTTCCTTATAATTGATTAAGATAATTATTCAATTAAGGGAACATTCCAAGTGGATTATTCCAAATCTAAAGATTAATAGATCGGATATTATGAGAATAATTTGAATTACAATAATTAATTACTAATTATATATTATACAAGTTTGGATTAGTATTCCCAACGTGTTAAGTAAGAAAGGATAGGTTGATGTCTCCATAAAATGGATGGGCACATTCCCCACCCCGGCTCGAACACAGTAGGGATTCCCCGAATAGATATGGAACGGGCCCGGGTCGGGGCATAAAAGCAATCTCCAAGATTAATCTCTCCCCACCCCAAAATGTTCTCGTCCCCAACCCTGCCCTAGCCCAACCCAGCTATACTATAATATATATATATATATATATATTGTGTGTGTGTGTGTGTAACCCACGTAGTCCTTTCCATGGTGAGTACATTTTTCTCTTTTACGTTTTTTCTGGTTTCTAAGTAATCTCTATAGAAGGAAGAATTGTAGAAAGCTTTCTTCTTTCTCTTAGGAAGTGTATGTGTATGTGCAAGGGCAAATCTAGAAATTTTTGTTAGGGTGAGCCAAAATAAAAGATTAATTGCACATGAATATTTTTTTTTTTTAAATTCGAGCTTGTGTATGTGTGTGTCTTGCTCTAAGGTCACTCTTTTTGAAGCAAGATGAAGGTCCATTAATGGATAAGAGCATTATAGGAATAAAAAAAAAAAAATTATTTAAAAAAATAATAATAAGCTGTTGGAAAATGGAAGTGACAACATATTTTTGTTTCTTGGATTGTAAAGGGATGGGCACATTCCGCGCCCCAACCTGAACAAGGGCGGGGATTTCCCGAATAGATCGGGGACGGGCCCAGGCCCAAGCATAAAAGCAATCCCCGAGGTTAATCTCTCCTTGCCCCGCCCCAGCTGATAATTAATAATTATCACTTTAATAATTAATTGTTTTACATTATTTATTAATCCAATTCAAATGTGATTATAATAATATAATTGTGGGAACATTGTGTTAAATGATGAATTGACTTCAAAGTTAAAGATTAACTATAGTTAGTTTTGTAACTACAGTCAATTAATCATAGTTAAGAAATCTGTATAAAAAGACAACAGTCTGTCTATTTTCATTAAGTGAAAAGATTAATAAAGTCTTTTGTTTTCTTTATGGCATCAGAGCTATGGAAAATTTCCATCAGATTCTTGGCAACCAAACACTGCTTTTGTTCAAGAAAAGCTTCACGCACCCTTTAAACAAGATGATGAGACCATTGCGCATCCTCATTTCACCTCTGGTTCCACTTCCGTTACTGCTGTCGTAACTTCTTTGTCTCCAACAACCTTACCACCAATTACCATGAAGCTTCATCAAAAAAATTATGTGTACTGGCGATCACAAGTACTGTCCGCTGTTTGAGCATTTGATTTGGAGCATTTTCGAACCAGATCTCGATCTCCACCACCAGAAATCATAACCTCTGGTATTGCTTCTAAAGCCCTCACCTGTGTTAATTCTGCCTTTGCTGCCTGGTGTCATCTTGATCAGTTGATTTTAAATTGGCTACTTGCCTCTATTTCTGAAAATATGGTGCGGCATGTGGTAAAATGCTCTAATGCATCTGAGATCTGGTTCAACTTAGATAAACTGAATTTAACTCAAGCAAAATCTCAGATCATGCATCAGTGTCATCTTCTTCAAACTACTACAAAAGGCTTAATGTCTGTCCGTGACTATATTCAGAAAATGAAAGATGTTGTTGATATGCTTTCCGCTTTAGGAACATAGCTCTCTGATTCTAAACTCATTCTCTACATTCTTAGTGGCCTTGGCCCTGAGTTTGATGCTTTTGTGGTAAATTTAACCCCTCTCACTTCTTGGTGTGAATCTTTTATGTTAGAAGAAGCTCAATTTGAACTTCAAGCCTATGAGAACAGACTTGCTCATCAAACTTCAGCCTACTCTATGGATCTTCAAAGCTCGAATGTACCTTCATCAGCTCTTTATGCAGCAACAAATTAGTCTTCCTCTGGTGGTGTTTCGCAACAGTTTGCTCCTCAATATCCTGGCCATCAAGTTGTCTCTAATAATGGCCGAGGTTGGGGCAAAAATGGTTCTGGTCGTGGCAAACCTATTTGCCAACTACGTGGTAAAACTAGCCATGTTGTCATGCAGTGTTATCACCGATTTGACATAAGCTTCCAAGGTCTCAACTTGTTCTAACTGCTTTGCCACCATTGTCGTTTCAATCACCTTTCCCTACTGCTCCACGTAATGGTCCTTAAGCATTTGTTGTTGTTAGAGTCATGAAAGTGACTCTACTTTGGTGATAAAAAGACCCTATGTGTAATTGAATTGAAGTTATATTGAGACAATTAAGAGAAATTATGAATTTATGTTTAAAAATCATATTTTGAGTTTTTCTTACTAATTTGGCATGTTTGGATTGAAATTTGAGATTGTGTAAGTTGATATTAGGATGTGATTTATTTTCTAGGGTTGATGTTGTCTCATTTATGCCATTCAGGGGTCAAATTGTCATAATCTTGGGGTTGATTTTGTCACTTTGAAACATGCAGGGACCAAAGTGATATTTTGCATTTTGTTCTATAGAAAGAAGATGAAAAGTCGCGTACAGGGGAGGCTATTCACCCAGTTTTTCGGCGAGCTCCGGCAACCCTTCGTCTCCCTTCGGCGACGATTCATCTCCCCATGCACCGATCCGTCATCAACCACCGCAAACCGCCACCGTGAAACATCACACAACCGCGACGATTCGTCTTCCACCACCGTGACGTTTCGTCTTTCAGGCGAGATTTCACCATTTTTTGGTGACGTTTCAGCTCCCCAAGAGTCGATCTTCACTCCCCACGGCTGGATCTACACTTCCCAAGCTTCAGCCGTCACGAAAACCGCCGAAATCTGCGATTTTGCAGCCGTGCCTCTTCATCTTCCAGCCTAAATCCTGCTCATTTCCGGCAACTTCTCACCTCCCCAGGACCTGATCTGAACTCCCCATCACCAGAGCTTTCCATCGGTATCTTCGGATCCCATTTCGCCACCGTCTTCTGGAAGACCGCCGAAAAATTAACGTTTTCCGTCGAGTGCGGCTGTTCATATTTCGGGCTGTCCGTGGGTTCTTTTTGCCCCTTCTTCGCATCATATCGCTTTCGGTTACCTCCTCTCCACCATGATCAGCTCCGTTTCCACTGTTTTAGCCTCCGTCATCACCACCATGAGCAGCTAAGTTCCTAGTTGTCCGTTACGATGTAGGCGAGATCGAGATTGACTCCATTGATCTTCTCATCAGCTCTCGACTAGTTGGATGAGCCCGAATATTGGATATTTGGTTAAGTTTCTTGTATTCAGATTATATTTGTTTTCGTTTCAGTTTGTTTGCGATGCTGTAATATTATTTTGATGCTCGACGTGTTGAATTGATAATGTCCATTGAGAACGTTTATTGATTTATAACTTTTCGCATAATTGAATGTCGGTTTGAGATTATTGAATGTTGATTATGACTTTAAATTGCTTCGGCACTGATTGCAATCAAGTTGTAGTAGCGTTTAATATCATTTCTACTAGGAATGCATTTATTGTATAATTAGTTGATTGGATGATACAGGTTGATAGGTTGTGCTTGTTAACGTTGTACCAACTAGTGGTGTTTAAGGGTTTAGCATTTTTCGGTTAGTCAATGATAGTCTTTAACCAATCTATCTGTAACTAAGACGACGGGGAGACAGGATAGATTATGCCTTGATTGCCGGGAGATATTTCTATTGATTTGCCTAGCCTTGTAAGATTAGGAAATTGAAGAGCGAGGAGAGGAATTGTCAGAGTTGGTCTTGAGTCAAACCGAACCCGTAGCGACAACGCTTTTAATATTGTGTTTTAGTTAGCAATTTATTTGATGCTTTTTAATTTCCTGTAAGTAATTAGTTTCCTTAGTTTTAATCAATCATTCTGCCAATTTCTCTTTCGTTAACTCAAATATACATTAGGTCGTTAGTCTTGCTCTCTGTGGATTCGACCCTGCTTACTGCTAACTACGGTATTTAGGTTTAATTTTGTGACCGTGATGACCGGTCCAATAGTTGCTCCCTTAATGGCTACTCCCTTTCCTTCTGAATCTTCATCAGCACCAGTTTATCCAACTTATCATCCTTATCAACAACCTTATCAGCACAATTCTTTACAATACTCTCACACTTATCAGCCAGTGCCACAATCTTATCAACCACCCTCTTCATCATATCACCAAGTGCCTAATACCTCCACTACCTTTCATGCTACACTAGCTACTGTTATTGAAAATTTCTGGTACTTAGGCAGTGGTGCCTCTGATCATACCACCTCTAATGCACAACAACTTTTAGCTCATGGCAACTACATAGGATATGAGAAGTTGGTTGTAAGTAATGGTAGTTTACTTGATATTGTAGGCATTGATCTAGGTTCTTTATCTTGCACTTACTCTGGTGATGTCTTAGTCTTACAAAGAGTATTAGTTATTCCTAAGATTACTAAGAATCTTATTAGTATTTCTTGCCTTGTTCAAGATAATCCTATTGTAGTTGAATTCTCATCTGGTTCTTGTTGTATTAAGCACAAGAAAACCCAGCCAATTCTTCTCCAAGGATATCTTAGAGATGGACTGTATTTCCTAGGCTCCCTGGAATCTTGCCTCTCTTCTCCACCATTCATCATATTGATAATAATAATAATGTTCTTGCTTGTGTATCTCTCTCACATTTACATGGTAATAAGATTAGTGATTTATGGCATCAAAGATTAGGCCATCCTCATATGGTTGTTCTTCATGACGTTTTATCTCAATTTGATAAACCAGTAGCTGCATCTACTTCATTTTGTGCCTCTTGTCGGTTTGGTAAAAATTCAAACTACTTTTCCAAGCTCACTTCACAAGAATATACAACCTTTAGGTTTGTCCATTCGGATATTTGGGGACCAGCCCTTATTGCTTTTGTTGAAGGTTATAAATACTATGTTCATTTTGTGGATGATTTCAGTAATTTTACTTGGATTTATTCTTTAAAGGCTAAGCTGAGACAAAATTGGCTTTTATGGAATTCCATGTTATGGCTGAGTGTCAATTCAGTACATCCTTGAAATATTTGCAAACAGATTCTGGTAGGGAGTACCAAGCTCTTTTCCCTTATTTAAAACAACATGGTATTCTTTTTCGCTTGTCCTGTCCATATAAACATCAGCAGAATGGCAAGGCAGAGAAAAAGCATCGGCACTTGCTTGAAATTAGCTTAATACTACTGACTTAGGCTTCTATGCCACTCAAATACTGGTAGAATGCCTTTCAGACTTCAGTATTTCTGATCAATCATCTGCCTACTGTTACCTTAAATCACATGTCTCCCCTTGAGGTTCTATTTCACTAAAAAACAAACTACTTATTTTTGAAAGTATTTGGATGTGCCTGCAACCCTTATCTTTGCCCCTATAATCATCATAAGTTTGATTTTCATACTTCTTGCTGTGTTTTTATTGGCTATAGTCTATTTCATAACGGATATAAGTGTTTTCATTCATCTGGCAGGGTCTATATAGTCAAAACTATTTCATTTAATGAACACTATTTTCCTTTTTCTAACTCTTTTCCTAATCCCAGTCCTACATTAAACATGGCTTCTTCTACTGTAACGTGTTCTGCATCTGTCTCCTTTTGGCCTATTGTCACCTCTTTTCCATATACAAAGACACCTGCAACTACTATTTCTACTCCTTCCCATACGTCACTTACCAAGAACTTTGTGTCTTCATCTCTATCCATTACACCTACTCTCTCACATGCATCACTTAATGAGTCTCTTATTGCCTCATCTACCGTACCTACTACCTCATATGTGTTATCCCCTGCCTCTTCAACATCAAATGATCTACTCCACGTAACTCTTCTCCTTTAGAAGTTCCTTTTTACATTGAACTTAATATTCCCCCTCCTGCTATTCAAAGAATTCATGCCATGAAAACAAGATCTCAAACAGCTCGATGTCCCTCCTCTGCCGCGGCCTTGTTTGCTTCCACTTGTATAAATCCCCATGAGCCAACTTTAGTTTCCAAAGCGCTTGCTTCTCCTCACTGGTTCACTGCTATGACAACTAAATTTGATGCACTACAGAGTAATCAGACTTGGACTTTAGTTCCTCGTTCTCCTGATATGCATGTTGTTTCTAATAAATGGGTGTTCAAAGTTAAATATAATGCAGATGGATTAGTTCAAAGATGCAAGGCTCGTCTTGTTGCTAAAGGATTCCAACAGCAACCTAGTCTTGATTTTGGTGAAACTTTCAGCCATGTTATGAAACCTATTACTATGCATGTGATCCTTACCTTGGTTGTAACTCATCACTATGATATTCTGCAACTTAACGTCAATAACGCCTTTCTTAATGGCGATTTGTAGGAAGTCATTTATATGCATCAACCGGCTGACTTTTTTTATCCGAATCATCCTAGTTATGTTTGCAGATTATCCAAGGCATTGTATGGTTTGAAACAGGCCCCTCATGTCTAGTTTGACAAACTCAAATTTGCCTTACTTGAATGGGGTTTTCGGAATGCAGTGTCTGACACTAGTCTATTTTATTTCTCAAACTCTACTCATGTTATCTATCTGTTGATCTACGTGGATGATATCTTGGTCAGTGGTGATGATCCTCAACTCATTTCGCAGCTTATCTCTGATCTGAATGGTAAGTTTTCACTTAAAACTCTCGGTTCTCTAAGTTATTTTGTGGGCATTGAGGCTTACTGTGATGAGTCAAGTCTTTACCTGACTCAAGCCAAATATATTAAGGATTTAGTTTGCAAAACTAATCTCTCTAAAGCTCATGATTGTCCTACTCCCATAGTTTCTCATTGTAAGTTGGCCTTGGATGACAATGAGTTATTCAGTGAGCCTTCTGTATATCGCAGCACCATTGGCTCTCTTCAATACCTAACCATTACTAGGCCTGATATTGCCTTCACTGTTAACAAATTGAGCCAATATTTACAAGCTCCTATGGTTCTGCATTGGCAAGCTTGTAAACGCCTAATTCGTTGCCTTAAAGGTTCTCTTCATTTTGGCTTACATCTCCAGGCTACTATTCCTTTCATGATTGAAAGATATTCTAATGCAGATTGGGCTAGTAATCTTGATGATCGTAGCTCTACTAGCGGTTATTATATTTACCTTGATGGCAATTTAGTTCAATGGAGCTATAAAAAGCAACATGTTGTTGCTCGCTCCTCTGCTGAATCTGAATATCGCTCCCTTGCTCAAGCTGTTACTAAAGTCCTTTGGTACATGTGCTTGTTTCAGCAGCTTGGTGTCTCGTTAATGCATTCCACACCAGTTCTTTGGTGTGATAATGTCAGCGCCGCCTCACTTGCTTCTAATCCTGTTCAACATGCTGGCACATAACATATTGAGATTGATCTTCATTTTATCCGTGAAAAAATTGCCACAAAAGCCTTAGCAGTTCAATATATTTCTTCTACTCATCAACTTGCTGATATCTTTACTAAGCCTCTGCCCATTACTTAGTTTGGTCTCTTTCGCAGCAAGCTTATCAAGGCTTCTCCTCTGTTTCGCTTGAGGGAGGATGATGACTAGTTGAATGAAGTTGCATTTCTTTTTGTTGAATGAAGTACTATTGTGTTTCTTTTATTCTAACTGCTGCATTTTCTGTAAGATGTTTGTTGTTTTGTGTTGCTGTTTGCTGTTGCATTTTCTGAAGTTCTCTTTGTAGTTGCACCTGTTCTCTGGAAGTTGTTTTCAGAATGAAGCTTCTACTCTACGGGTCGCTACTACATCAGTTTTACTTTATTCTCTTAAGCAAGCTAAGACAAAACCTTTTTCTTCATCATGCCCTGCTTAGCTTGAGGGAGGATGTTATTGATGAATTGACTTCAAAGTCAAAGATTAACTAGAGTTAGCTTTGTAACTACAGTCAGTTAATCATAGTTAAGAATTCTGTATAAAAAGACAACACACTGTCTATTTTCATTAAGTGAAAAGATTAATAAAGTCTTTCTCTTCATAACAGAATTTTGTTTTCTTTACATTGAGTGAAATCATATACAAATGGGTAATAAATAATAATAGAGAAATTGTCTATTGTAAATATAATAAGCTAAATATGCATATATAAATTAAATATAACAAACCATTATAAATATTTTTAATACATAATAAATATGACATATATGTATATGTATCATTTGATATATATAATATATATATATGTTATATATGTATAATGTATCACATGTATTATACATAATATGTCATTATCTGTAATCATATGTTAATACATAATATATATGTTATATATGTATAATAAATCATTTGATATTTTTATTCATTATAATAAATCAATAAATCATCATAAATATTTTTTTCCTTGATTATACACTCTAAAATTAAATTATTTAATCAAATTAAGATTGAAAATCTAACTTGAACCAGTAAAACTATATTTTTAATACATATATATTTGAGATAACAAAACTCAACTCAGCCGAAACATGCAAAATCTAGAAAATGGGAGGTGTCGTCGATTTCCAAATCACACTAAGCATTTTTTATGGTGGAAATACCTTTACAAAGCTTAAGTGAGGGAGAGAATCGGCGTCATCATCTATTTTGAGAAAGGGAGGTGTCGTCGTCATTGATTTTCAGCGAGGGAGAGAGATGTCATCATCATCGATTTCCAACAAGAGAGGTGTCGTCGTCATCGATTTCAAAGAGTGGAGTTGAGATTTCAGAGAGTGGAGTTGAGATTGAGTTGAAGCGGCGTTGCGATTTCAGAGAGTTGAGGATTGAGTTGCGTAAAAAAAAAAAAAAATATGATCTAGGGTTTTTTTCTTTCGAAATAGTAAGCCGGTTTACCAACTGGTCCGATTGGACTGAGTGGGTGTCCTTGTTCATTCGGTTTAATAAGGGGTTCAAGCGGACTATTAATTAATGGTTGGTTTTATATTAGCTCGAACCGGACACATGACCAGGTCTCAGTCAAACTGGTTGGACCGGCTAGTCCAGGTTTTAAAACAATGATAAAAACACCTTCATTTGTTTGACTATCAATTCAATTAACTATATCAATTAATTAAAGAGTTTTAGTTTCCCTGTTGAACTCTTACAAAATCTCGATATCAAATCCAACAAAACCCCTTTATTTAAAGTGGACATAAACCCTTTATTCAAGCAACCTGTAAGCAAGGTAACTTTGCAAAAAAAAAAATTCAATTCTTTTTTTTTTTTTTTTTTTTAAGTTTTATCATCGCTTATTTGCAAATGAAAACCCTAGTAATTTGTTGTTTATATTTGATGAGTATATCATAGTATCAAGCAAAGCAACAATGGTGGAGCAAACGAAGAGTATCATAACAACAAATAAGGATAAAGATAGCAAAAGAGCAAAGTGGTCTCCACGAATGGATAAAATAGTAGGGATGCCAAAGAATGAGAAGAATAAGAAAGATTTAGATGTAGAAATCAATGATGTTCTTTACGACAAAGTAAAGACGAGTAGGTTGCCTGTTTTTAAAGATGTTTACTCTGTTGAGCAATGCTAGTTTTACGAAGACAAATACAAAGGGGGCATACAAAGATAATCCCCACCCTTGATTTTCATGATTTCTCCCTCTCTCTCTTTTTCTATTTTTTCTTTGTTTTTTTCTTCTTGCTGACATCACTTTGTAGCCCTCTTTGTATGGGTCTTTGTAAGAATAGCATTTTTCTACTCTGATTACTAAAAAGTATTCCTTCAATTTACAATATTTGCTAGGCCTTGTATGGAGAAAAAACAAGTGAGGCAGGCCGACCCATTTGACAGAAGCTTGCTATGAAAGTAATGTTTGATGATTTTTTCTTATTAAAAATAGGAATTATGTAATGTTCTTTTTTTCTTCTTTTTTTTTTTTTTTTTTAATTTTAATGACGGGGTATTCGGACTAGTTTACGTACATCTCAACTAATTTGTCGAATCCTGAAACTACCAATCGAGTAAGAGTTCTAATGACTACTCCTATTAACAACCAAAGAGTGATGACGTAATGTTCTTTTTAACTCTTAAGCATGCCTGCCTGACTAGACCACCACTTTACATTATCACATTCTCTTCATTATAATTGATTAAGATAATTATTCAATTAAGGGAACATTCAGGTGGATTATTCCAAATATAAAGATTAATAGATAGGATATTATGAGATTAACTTGAATTACAATAATTAATTACTTATTATATATTAGAAAAATTTGGATTAGTATTCCCAACATGTTGAGTAAGAAAAGATAGGTTGATGTCTCCATGAAAGTTAGGGATGGGCACATTCCCCACCCCGACCCGAATGAGGCAGGGATAACTTGAATAGATCGAGGATGGGACGGGGATGAGGTTAATCTCTCCCCGGCCCGGCCCGGCCCGGCTAATATATATATATCACTTTAATAATGAATTGTTTTACATTATTAATTGATCAAATTCAAATATGATTATAATAATATAATTGTTGGAACATTGAGTGAAACCTATACAAATGAGTAATAAGTAATTATAGAAAAATTGTCTATTATAAATATAATAAGCTAAATATGCATATATAAATTGAATATAATAAATCATTATAAATATTTTTAATACATAATAAATATAACATATGTGTATATGTATCATTTTATATACATAATATATAAGTTATATATGTATAATGTATAATACATATATAATGTATCATATGTATTATACATTATACATAATATGTTATTATTCATAATCATATGTTAATACATAGTATATATGTTATATATGTATAATGAATCATTTGATATTTTGATTCATTATAATAAATTAATAAATCAATAAAAATATTTTTCCCTTGATTATAAGCTCTAAAATTAAATTTATTTAATCAAATTAAGATTAAAAATCTAACTTGAAAGTGAAACTATATTTTTAATACATATATATTTGGTATTATTTCATTCATGTAATACATTATTATCAGTCATTATTAATCTTTTTAAAGTTATTATTTCTCTCATGCAAATTGATCAATTATAAATTATAAAGTTTTGATTAAAATTTTAAAATCGAAGTGAAGATTTTAGTGAAATTTGCGTAATCAAAACGGGATCTCTTATCCTTGAAATAACACAAAAGTCTAACAATATGATCCAATTCTCAAAACCTTAGGGAATCCATTCAATTTAATTAAAAATTTTCAGACTTTGATAACATGACTTTCGTATCTAAAACCCTAGTACCATCCTTCTGTCATCAGAATTAGCCTACTGTAACATGACTTTCGTATTATGACTTTAATTTTTTTTTTGTTTTTCCAATGATATATTATTATTAGATAATATATATCAATACCTAATTCGGGAAATTTAGAGATTCCCTAAATTCTTTGTTTGGGCTTTGGGCAAGGACCAAAGAATTCTCTTGGGCTTTTGGGCGATCAAATCTTTTTGGAGCCCAAAAATGGTTTCCACTCTCACACTCACCATTCATATCTAGATGAATACACAAAAACTTATTTTTTTTTAATGGGGGGTGTTCAGGTTGACTAATACCTCGAGTCTTGAAGTTATCGATTGGATAAATCTTCCGGTGACACTCTTATGATCAATCGAGGAGAATTGAATTTAAGATCTCTGAAGTAATACAAACCCAAGAGTCTCATCGGCCAGTTTGAATACACAAAACTTACTAGACGTTTGGGAAACCAACCTCTTACCTGTGTGGAGAGGAATCAAAAGGAAGTAAAAAGTTCATAATTTTACAGGCAGAATTTTAACTTTCTAGAGAAAAACAAAATTAATATATTAGCCTCAGGCTGGTGCCCGCATTCTGCCATGTTTGTACTTGAATATTGATTTTGGTAGAGGGCAGCATATGGTACATCCTCCTCCTCGTCGTCCTGTATTAAAGTACAATAATATTCATTAATTACTGTTAATTTTACACTAATTAAATTTAATATAATCTCATTATTTGTCTCTTCTTCTATCTCGCTGGACATGTCCTTAATGCATGGCATGGTTTTATAATACAAAATATTATGTCACATGCCAGAGCCAACAAGACTCTGTAACTATGACATCTCATAATTGGCATTTCATTTCATATGTCCACTTTGACATCATCATCATCATCATATTGTAAAAACACCTTCATTTGTTTGACTATCAATTCAATTATATACACGTCTTTTTTTTCAATTTCTTTTTTATCATATGGAAAATATAAAATCGTCTGAGGTAAAAGGTTTCTTTTCCTATCCATTTTCTTGAGAGTAAACACGTATTTTTATTCGAGGTTTAACAAAATCTCAAAGGTGAAATCTTTTGTTGTATTTATTATATTTTTTTCTTTTTAAATTAACATCATTAATAACTATTAAAAGTAATAAAAAATAGTAAATAGGAAAATAAGTTTTGTAGATGAGGTTGTGAAGAGTCTGAAGATAATCTTAAAAATAATTTTAGACTTCGAAATTAATCAGAAAAAGCCAAAAATTATCAATTTAAACATTATTAACGTGACCTTTTTTTCTAACATAAGTCCATCTTCTATTATAAAAAGCATCAAATACATTTTAACGTACTAATATGTATCACACTACAATAAAAAATTAAGAATATGTTAAAATAAAATAAAATAAAAAAACGCTTTAAAGATGAACATTTAAAATAAATACAAGAGTACCAACTAAAAATTTCCCAAAACCTCAGGTGGGGGAATATGTCGTTTTCTCTTTTCTTAAAAACCAAACACAAACGAAAGCATTTGCGGCTAATGGGACAGAGGTGAGGTCATTTGTTTCACTTCAAATTAAAATGAAGGCGTCACATCTCATCAATGCCATTATCAGTATAGAGGAATCTGGACTTTGGGAGGCTGCCTGGCCCACTCCAATCAACATGTGACCTTTGAGGATGGATGGACGGACCAGATTTTAAGGCCCAACACAACGGCTATAGTAGAACACTCTCGAAACATCCAGCCGTTTCCACATTTTTGAACACGTGGAATTCTTTGGTTGGTAGATAGAGACCCATGATAAAGGTTTGATATTGAGAGTTGCAGTATTTTGTTGTATTTTGTGGCGTTAATTTTACAAATAATCCCAGCATTAAATGTGAATTATATTTGTTTTTTTATATAATTTTTTTAAAAATAACTAGAATTTTTGTATGAATAAAACTTAAAAAGGATAAATTTAATGATATACTTGTATTCAAAATGAATTTTATTATTAAATTCATAATTAATTATAATATTTTAATCTCAATTAAACAGATACTCCTTCGTATCTGTTTAAAAATTGTTTTAAGTTATTATATATTTTTTAATAAATTAATTTTTTAATATAAATATTTTTTCTCTTTGCTTTTTTTTGAATGTGCGTAGAAAATGATAATGATGATTGATGAAAAATAAATAATTTTTAAAGAGAAAAAGAAAGAGAGAGAGAGAAGATGAGAGGTGAGGAAGAGAAAGAGGAGACAGAGGCATACATCGATAAAGAGAGAGAGGATTACATTTGACCAAACCATATTTATTTTGAAAAAAATTTATAAAACTAAAGAATCACTTTTAAAAAGAAACGGAGAGAGTAATATTTAGATAATTAGTAATGAAAAGTTGCATACTGTAGCCTTTGCTTTCTTAAACGATTCGTTATCATCCAGAGTTTTCTTAACATAACAGAAACCGATATTTCGCGATAAGTAGCGAAACAAGTGGCCTATGGGCCCACAAGATAGAGCTGACCTGCCAGGGAATAAGGTGGGGACAGTGATGTGGACATGCATTGGATAAAGATGAGGCAGGGAAGTGATGCGACAGCAGCAAACGTGACGCATTTTCCAGCTGGAATCCACGTGACCCTTGATTGATCAGCAGCTCGTTATATATTTTGCTTAAATTCGAAGGTAAATATATTTATTAGTCACTTAAATTTAATTGTTAAAAGGTTAAATTAAAGAGATTATTGAATTTCTTTTAGCGAGTGATTTTAGATAAATTAGGAATTAATATATTTAATGTTAAACAAAAAGACAGGAAGGTGCCAAAAACATAAGAAAATGAATATTGGTTATAAAGTAATTGAATGAATTGTACCGTTGAAGGGATAAAGCCAATTCAATTAAACTAAAAAAACAGAATTGGAATGAACAACTGTCTATCTCACTCACTTTCTTCATATCATCAAATCTTCTCAAACTTTTAACTTTTTCTCCAATTTTGATTTCATCATTATGTATTTCAATATTTGAAACTGAGATTAAATCTTTATACGTTTATTATAAACACTTTTACAACTATGATTGGATTAGAGCAATGACCAATAATACGTGGTAAAAATGAAAGTAATTAAAAATAATAATAAATGTGCAACATGAAAAATAATCGAAGGGAGAGTAATTAAGGAAATGGAATAGAGTGGTCATTAATAAATTGTTTGCATAATTAGTGGTATATGGGTTAGGTAGGGGGACCATTTTTTGTTTAAATTTATTTTGTAATGTTAATGTATTTTGCAAACTAACTTCAGAGGGTCGGATGGTTCGATAAAGATTTTTTTGTATTATTTAAAAGGTCTTGAATTTGAATTTCACTTCGGTTGCTATTTATCAGATAGTCATTAGAGTTTTTCTTCGATCGATAATTCTAATGTTTCGAAAGATTAATTGAATTGTACGTAAATTGTTTTGAACACCCTGATAATTAAAAACAAAAAAAAAATTGTATGTATGCATGCATAGGGAGCGTGGCATAAAGAATGATAATTAACCTCACCACATTCTTTGCTTTTAAATAAAGATTAATTACTATATATATATATATATATCGGAAACCCATCTAAAACAAACTGGAAAGGATGCATGATTAAATATTATAAAGTGAAGGAGATGGAGATAGAACTAAACAGACAGAGAGAGAGACAAACAGAAAACACAGGTGGAGAACATATATATATATATATATATATATATATACTGCCGGAAAAGAGGAAAAGTTAAGAGAGATGAGCGAGAAAAGACAAGATATAACGGTTGTATTGTGTGAGTGAGTATGATAGTTGATTGCCAGGCTGACATTTTGAAGATGATTAGCTCTCACATGGTCTCGCTGTATTCTTCCTCTTTCCCTTGGTCCCATCCCTCCACTCTTTTCTTTTACAGCATTTCCATTTTTACATCAAATTTTGATAAACCCTAAACTTAAACAGTGTGTGCTATCTTCTTCTATACTGTAAGTTAAAAAGATTGAGATGATTATCATCTTTTGCATCAAATTTTGATAAGACTTTTACTCAAATTCTGTAAGTTTTGAGCCTTTAAAGCTACTCTAAAATGAGATATTAATATTACAATCCAAGAAACAAAAATATGTTGTCACTTTCATTTTCCAACAACCTTTTTTCTTTGAAATTAATAAAATAATACTTTTATTCCAACAATGGCCTTGGCTTATCCATAAATGGACCTTCATCCTGCTTTAAAAAGAGTGAGCTTAGAGCAAGACGCACATACAGATACACCCCCTAAGAGAGAGAAGAAAGCTTCCTACAGTTCTTCCTTCTGTAGAGATTACCTAGAAACCAGAAGATAATAAAAGAGAAAAATGTCTAAGGAAGTCAGTGAAGAAGGCCAAACTCACCATCGAAAGGACTATGTGGATCCACCACCAGCTCCTCTCCTTGACCTTGGTGAGATCAAGCTCTGGTCTTTCTACAGAGCTCTTATAGCTGAGTTTGTCGCCACTCTCCTCTTCCTTTACGTTACCGTTGCCACCGTTATCGGCCACAAGAAACAACATGACGCATGTGATGGAGTTGGCCTTTTGGGTATTGCATGGGCCTTTGGTGGCATGATCTTCGTTCTTGTTTACTGCACTGCTGGTATTTCTGGTAAGAACCCATCTGGGTTTTTTTTTTTTATGTAAAGTTTGGATTTTTTTAGTGGTATGTTAAAGGGGTTTTTTTGGTTTTTGTTTCAGGTGGTCACATTAACCCTGCAGTTACATTTGGGTTGTTCTTGGCCAGGAAGGTGTCTCTAATCAGGGCTTTGGCCTACATAATCGCTCAGTGTTTGGGAGCCATTTGCGGTGTTGGGTTGGTGAAGGCTTTCATGAAGCATGAATACAATTCTCTTGGCGGCGGTGCAAACACCGTAGCTCCCGGCTACAGCAAGGGCACGGCGTTGGGTGCTGAGATTATTGGCACCTTTGTGCTTGTCTACGCTGTCTTCTCCGCCACTGACCCCAAGAGAAGCGCCCGTGACTCTCACGTTCCTGTATGCCCTCTTCCTCTCCACACTTTTCTCATGCCTTAGTTTTTTTCCCATTAAGTTATGTATGTCATATTGGTGTGTTGTAATTGTAGGTTTTGGCCCCACTCCCAATAGGGTTTGCTGTGTTCATGGTTCACTTGGCGACAATCCCCATCACTGGAACTGGCATCAACCCTGCTAGGAGTTTTGGTGCTGCCGTCATTTACAACAAGGAAAAAGCCTGGGATGACCAAGTATGCATTTTTAACTATCTTATACAAATATTTTGTCATTCTCTTTCTAGGAACGAATTGCGTTTTTGATAATTAATTTTGATGAGATGTTTAACAAGTTGATATGAATGTGATGGCAGTGGATTTTCTGGGTTGGACCATTCGTTGGAGCACTGGCTGCAGCGGCATATCACCAGTACATTTTGAGAGCGGCTGCTATCAAGGCTTTGGGATCATTCCGCAGCAACCCTACCAACTAAGAAAACAAAAATCAAAATCAAAACCCCACCAAAATAGCTTTTTCTTTTTTCTTCTCTATTTGTTCGTTTGTGTGTATGAGAGAGGACTATTATGTCTCTTTTTTTTCTTTTCTTTTATTTATTATTTAATCTTTGATTGTAGTTTGTCTCTGTGAATCTTTGTTAATGAGTAGTGGTGGTGTTGTTTCTTCTTCTTTACAAATCATGTTCTCTTGCGCAGTGGTTAATTTTAATTTTTAATTCTTCCTCTCAGCGTCTTTATATCAAAAGTTCAAAACCTTATCTTCATTTTAGCCTGTAAAATACAAAAGAAGACACACTTTGCTGTAGGGTTACAATATTTAGAATTATCAAAACCAAACCCTAAAGGATTGAAACATGGTGGTGGGCTGAAATATAGCAATCAAATGAAATAGTTTAAGCAGTTTTAAGTTTCCAACTTTCTTTTGTTCTTACTTTATGTGAATGGTTGTTTGGAAAAGAAGCACCTGGAAAGGAACGAAGATGCTTTCACTAGATGAACTAACGTGAAATTTTACTTCACTGGAAAGTTCTCGCTGAAATGGGCAAAAACTTTTGGACTAAGGTCCAACCAATGAGACTAAACCTAGTGGTTAAAACGGCCAGAACCTGCCAGCTCTCCAAATGCCACGTGGCATACAGATATGGGGGTATCATGAAATGGCATCACATGGGTGTGGGTCAGGACATGGGTGAGAGAGGTGGATTATAAAATATTATCGACAACAGTTCAACCCTACAGAAAAAGAAAAGCGATATTTAGCTGGCTTTACAAAGTGAATTTAATTTTTTTGTAAGAGTTCGAAGGTTAGAGGAATCATGTCATGAAGTTCACTTCTTTTAACAAAACAAAAGCAATTGCCAGCCAAGAGTAGAGTGTCTTTACAACGGTTTTATCAGAAAGAAAGAGAAGAGTGGTCCTCACGGGGTCAAGATCAGGCTGACACTCCTCCACGGCTCTGATTTGATCTGACCATTTTGCTAAAAACATGTGATATGTGGTCCAGATTGTTCAATAAGCCTTCTTCTAGGCACAGAGAAGGAGGATTTTCTCCCCTAACAACCACTATCATCATGAATGTTTGGTAGAATGTTAACCTCCAACTTAGAAATCCCTTTTTTATTTTCTTGGATTGCTAAAAATCACACCCTCTAGAGGCTCCAATAGAGTTTTCTTTTTGGGTATGATGGAAAAGATGAAGACCCTCTTTTAGCACTAAACCCAATCAATTCAATACACAAGTCTCAAGAAATGAACTTTTCGAATCCTATGACTACCTTGACTACTTTTTCCTTTACAAAGAGTTTTGACTGTCTTATAACTTTTCCATTAAGGGGTCATACTGAGAAACTAATAAAAAGGTTCTGCATCAACAATAATCCGTCGAAGTCAAAAACTGCTAACGGTAATTTGTACACTATCATCATAAGCATTAACCACCTAGTAAATAGAAGGAAAAAAAACACAACAGAAAAGAAAAAAAATCTGCTTCTGTTCAATTTGGGACGAAAAAGGGGGTGGGGAGTCCAATTCATTCATGATAATAATTGTATACGGGTACAACATTATCTTGAAGTTACAGACCCAACCAGAAAACACAAGTTATTCTACATGGTTCATTGTATTGAACAACTTCAAAGCATGGAAGAATAGGATACAACTTCGAATTTTTTTTCTTTAGGAAAAAGACCGCTTGCCTTGATCGATGTCCAAGATCTTTCCAATTGGTGTCCATAAAAAGATCCTGCAATGTGAAGCAACAGCTAAGAATCACATGCAGAAGTTATCACATGTGAACTACCTACTCGTGAGAATTATCATAATGCATTCAAAGATATTCTAAGATCACTTTAGGAATATAGAAGGCGTGAAAAGAACAGGGGAAAAACCATCTAACTCCATGTTTCTAAATGCTATATTATGGAAAAGACGGATTTGCAGTCAGTTCCAAAAAGTCTAACTAGATAAAAATATGTTTCCAATACATATTAGGTCTAGACTCAATTCATAGTGATTATAACATTAATCAGCATAAAACTATGATGAATGAAGTTTATGAGACACCTGATTTCATGGACGACAGCTGACAATTGTAGCACATATGGTCAAATTGAAATAGTGACCTAGACCTAACATTGTTACAATCTGTGTTCTAAAATTATGCTCTAGCTAGAGAAAAACATAAGATGGAGTAGTGAAAATAATAAGCATTATAACAATTTTTACAGTTTTATTCTTAGAATCCATCATCACACTTCAATAAAATTGAACTAAAAAAGTTATATATATCTCCGACAAAAAATCATCCAGTATTTCAGACGACCAAGTACCTTAGTCGGGCAAGGCAGTTCCTCGTTCGAGATTGTTTTTGATCTCCAGTGTGTATTTACCAAATGCTCGCTCAATCTTCTTGTTGAAATGCTCGTTACGGTCATTAATTGAGTCAATGTCTTTCTCTTCATGGAACCTCCTCCTCCTGCTAAAGGATGTCCTTTTCTCCTCCCGGTCCTTGAGTTCTTTCACCATCCTTTCAACTTTATCCTCAGAGACCTTTGGAGCCTACACAAAATGAATAGAAAATCCATGAATTAGAACACCTGATTTTGTCCAAATCCACCAAAGAGCAAATTTTCTCAACAAAAACATACCTTCCCATATTGGAGGCTTGAAGCATCCCGGTAGAACTCTGGATCAGCTCCTTTTAGTCTGTTATATTCCTCTAAATCAACCTTGACATTCTTTGTCCGTTTCTTATAAGCATCGTACAATGTCTTCTGATTGAAAACTGTCAAAAGAATAATTTCATACTTAGATCAAAAACTTTATTCCACTGTACTTGTAAATTTCAGATCTTCACATAAAACATTAAGAGGTACACTTATTTTCAAGTACAAAAGTAAGCTAACACAAGAAAGAGAGAACAACAGAAATAACTCTTTACTTCGTTTTCAAAAGTCAAACAGTACTAATAAGCAGTAGAACTTCAGGAATGCATGCCTAAGATATCATTTCCGGAATCTTGCACCCATATCACTAGGGAAAATGTTTTGATACATGTTTGCAATCTAATGTATGTATGTAACAATGTTTCTGATTACAAACAACAAACAAGCAAGTGGATATATAGGCATGTAAAGGCACACCAGGATATGGACATGCCAGGAAAAAGTAAAAGTAGAGTATCAGAAAAATGAAATAAAAACTTAATAAGTAAAATTAAAATACCATCCCAACCAAACGGAGCAGGATCCTTCTCCCATTTCTTATATTTTGTCTCTGCTGCCTCTTGTGTATCTAGCATATATGCCTTGGTCATATCCAAACCATTTGAATCTAGAAGTTTGCCTATCTTTTTCTTCCTCTCCTCAAGCCATTTTTGTTTAGAGATGCCCCTAGATTCCTGAGGAGATTCCATTCTTTTCTTTTCAGCAACCATTGCTGTTTGATTCGCCTTTCTTGCCTCATTCTGTAACAATGCAACAACCACCAATGATTACAAATTAATTTAACTGTGATGACAATAGATTTCAGAACAGAACAGTTTAATTTTGAATACCAATCAAATTAAAAAAAAATATGACTAATAATTATCGATTGAACGAAAACATACCATCTTAAGCCTCAACTCGAACAATTTTTTTGCTCTTCCTGTAAGCTTTGTAATGTCTCCCAAATTCTCCTCAGCTGGTTGGTCATGGTCACTATCTGAATGTTCCTCAAAATTTGGTCTTTCATCATTGAAATCTTCAACCACATCATGAGCAGATGCGTTGGATTGACCGCTACCACCATTGACTGGCACAACTTCTGAAATAGTGTAAAATGTAAGGTTTAAGTATGGAAGGAAAAACATGGAGTTAGAATAATTGAATATATCCTAGAACTATCAAATAATACTTCCACTCTCTAGTATTCGTTTAAAGGAAACAATGAAAAGAAATAGTATAATGTTTTAGACGTATGCAGAGAGCTTTAGACAAGAACAGCAAAAACTTGGATTTAAGGAGTAACTAATGTGAGCCCAACATTTGGAATACTCAAGTCCAGAATAAGATGACACCTTAAAGAACTTAATTATCAGATAAATGAACTGTCCATGAATATTTTGAGGAGGAATACATGCTTTTTCCAATCCTATGTTCATAGTTTTGCTGGACATCATGCAGTAAGAAAGAAAGAGCAATTATACTATTCACACATAATTGTGTTTTTCCAGCCCAAAGAATGACCAACTAACACAAGCAACATAAATACATACTATAGAGAAAATATCAATTCCAAACTAGAAACAAGAATTGTTACTTCAAATGACACACAAACAGATTCAAACAAAATATACCTGTTTCTTGTTTACCCATTCGCACCTTTGCTTCAGCAATTTTTCTGAAGCAATATTCCACACATTCATGGTAAGGATTTGCTGCATTTATACAGTCCGGGTGAACTCTTCTTTCTTCCTCCATCTTTTGTACTAACTTCACCTCTTTCTATCAACTCAAATTGCCTGAACAACACAATACAATGATGAAATTAAACCTCCATTAACAAACTTCAGTGATCAAAACCCCGTAAAATATCTTCGAAAAAAAAATCACAAGTAGTACAGACTGATAATGATAAAAAAAACATATACACGTATGACATTATTTTATGTAATGGGCATACGCCATGATGTGTTCAAATCCTACCTAATACCTTTCTGACCTAATTTCAAATTATTTTCTGAATCTTATTTTACACTCTGAAATTCAATTAAAGGTTATACCTTTACATAATAAAGATATATAATAAGTCGAAATTACTTCAGAATTTCATCTAACACTTACAAAAATCAATAATCCAAACTAATAACATTCAGTTAAAATCCAACAATTCGCGTAACCCTAAAAATTGATTATAAGGTAATATGATATGTGCTACCTAATTCTTAAATCACGAGTAACAAGCAGTTCATCTGATTAATTTATTATTATTCCTTCAAAACCAAAAACAAAAAAAAAAGCATGATTTTCATTACCTTATTGTTTTTTTCCTCCTCAAGTTTCTACGCAACCAAACGATGACAACAGCTAATTGAAACAGAAAATCGAATTGAAAAGATAACAGAGACTTACCTGTACTTTCGATTCTCACTTCTGTCTCGATGGTTTTGTTTGGCTAAAGAGAAAATAGGAAAAAAAAATTAGTGGCCAAAGCGCGAACGCGAGATTGATCGAGAAAATTCATGCCAAGTTTCTATTTAAGAAAATTGGCCTTGAAACTGTTCATCATTTTTTTTTTAATTTAGAGAAGATGACGTGGCATAGTTAGGATTATTTAAACACGTAAAATAGGTTAAAATAAAAAGATTAAAATATATGTAGGCCGAATCAGAAATAATAAAAGTTTTTAAAATTTGAAATTTCGCAAAACAAACCCCACTAACTATTTATCTCGCTTAATCAAAATTCATTAGTTCAAAAAGTGATTTCTTGAACGAAAGGGAGACGCGATTTTTTCCGATCGAACACCTGCAAATTTACAACCTAAATCAATTTCTTGAACCCTAAACCGAATACAGTCGCGATTTTCGATCGATTTGTTGAACCCTAAAATCGATTTACTTAACCCTAAACGAAATCAGTGCCATTTCCGACGATACGGTCCACATTTCCGATCGAACCTGCAAACTTTGACACCAAATTCAATCCAAAACCATGACTGACACTGACAATGAGGAGGGAAGCCCAACGCCACTTTGAATCCTAGATTCCGGTGGCGCAAGCAGTTCAATGGCTGCTCCGATGGATCATCCGACCAGTGAAGGTGGTCCACACGCGAGAGGAGGACGCGGCGGCACAAGAAGCAGAGGGAAGAACCGGCAAGCGGGTGCAAGAGGCGAGGAGTCGAGGCCAGGAGGAGGATTCCGGCGAGAGTTCAGGCAAGGAGGAGGATTTCGGCGAGAGTTCAGGCAAGGAGGAGTCGTCGGAGGATTCAGGCGACGAGCAGGAGGCCGACGAAGATAGGGTACGTAGTTTGGGAATATTGCTTGTACTTTCGCTTAAGCGATCATTTGTATCGCTTAAGCGATTATTCTGTTTTACTCGTGATCGCAGTCATGATCGCTTAAGCGATAAAAAGGATCGCTTAAGCGATTTGAGATCTGGGCAGATGATTACGCCGGACCTAAGTCGCTTAAGCTGATCATGAGTGTTTACTCTTGGTCGCTTAAGCGATCTTAGGTCCGCGTAATCACGATATAATAAGCGATCGTTGTATCGCTTAAGAGATTCTCAGTTAACTCTTGGTCGCTTAAGCGATTTAAAATCGCTTAAGCGATTTAAAATCGCTTAAGCGATCTTGCATGAGGCAGAGTAAAGATCTCTTAAGCGATCCGAGATCGCTTAAGCGACTACAGTGGTTTTGGTTTATTTTTGTTGTTGACATTTTATTTATATCGATTGTGCATTGTGCGGACCGTAAAGCCGTAGAGTACGAGTTGGAGCCTATAAGTGAGAAGGTACCCTACTTGGCCCGCAAGGGTGACGGTGATCGAGTGGGAGGTTTTTGACAGAATAAGGGCCATTTTAGCTGGAATGAGGCATGGTGAAAGAGATTTTGGTCGCACTTGTTTCGGTCAGTTTTTAAGAATCGGAACAAAGTGGAAAAAGTCATTTTAGGGGCAGGGAGTGCATTACATGTTGATGCACTCAGTAAAATGCAAAAAAAAAAAAAAAAAAATGAAATGTGGTTCGTGGTGGAGGGAAAGCCACTACGGTTTGGTATGATGGAGTATGCGTTGGTGACGTGTAACACCCCACTTGAAATACCTAGCCATTGTGTAGGGTATGGCCTAAAGGATTCCTGAATTGCCCCTAAATGAGTTTGTATATTGTTCATGTTGTTTGGTTCGCCTTTGATTGAGTTTATGTTTTGGGTTTGGTTGAGTATGTACCCTGGAATTGATCAAGACTTAGCAAATTTTGGAGTTGCAATCTTCGGCGGGCGAGGGAGAAGCTTCGCCACGGCGACGTTGGTTTTGTGTTGGCGGTGTCGATTCTGGACTGTTTCGCCGAGGCGATAGAAAGTTCTTCGCCGCGGCGATGAGACGGCAGAAAAGTTTCTTGAGTTTTCTAGAGAATTCTTCTTTTGGGGCACAATGACCATTCTACTCGTAATTAGCAGGAAAAGTGGGGAGTAAAATGCAAGGAAATTTCATGGAGAATAGTGTAAAATGGGGGTGAGTTTATAAAGAATCAAAGGATAAAAGTGGAAATTTCAAGAAAGAGTAAGGGCAAAATCGGAAAGAGTGGATATTATATGAGCTAATAAGGGTTGAGTTCTCTAAACCCATTCATTTTACCCATTTCCACCGCCTCTTCATCTCCCATTTTCTCTCAATTTCTCACTCAATTTTCTAAGGGATTTTTGAGAGTTTTGAGTTGGAATTTGACAAAAAAGTGATCCTAAGCAAGAAGAGGTAAGAATCCCTACTTTAGAGATGAATTTTATTCATGTAAGGGTTAAGTTCTTACTAAGTTTATGCTTAGGAAATAAGGGAAAGTTATGATCCAACAAGAGTAGAGAGCTTTAATGGAGACTACTCAAGTATGAGGTAAGTAAATCCAACTCAAGCTAAAGTTTAAGAAATTCTTAAGTAGAGATTTATTTGTGCATGTATATATGATGCTTGTTGAGAAAATTGAGTAGAGATGTATGTCTATTTGTTGAGGAATTGAGTTGAGAAGAGTAGTTATGTTATGTTTGTTGGATATTCCCTTTATGAGAAATGTTTTTGATGTGTGATGAGAGAGTGAAATTGAGATGAAGTTGGAAGAGATTGAGTAGATAATTTGGGAGTGTTCTTTTATGATAGGAACCATGCCCATAGAAGGGAGTTTCCTCCCATAGAAGGGAGTTTCCTCCCATTTTGGATGGTTAAAAAGAGAAGGAGAGTTGTAGTTAGAGAAGAGTTTTTGTATGCACATAAGTTGCTTGATGAAATGCCTAAGTGAAATCTGCCCTGTCACAGCCGTGACGTTCTAAGTGATTTTTGGGCATTTTACGGATTGAACTGGGCTGAGACCAAAACATCAAAGTTATAGCCCTGTTTCTAAGCTTTGAAACGAAACCAAAACCGTAGCAATCCGAGGTGTATAACGCAACTTATGGTCTTTTTAGTGCAACCTATGCAGAATGACTGTTTTGAGGAAATCTTGCATTTGGCATTTCAAAAGTGCATTAATGAGTATGAACCATCCATATGCATTAATTGTGCATTGAGAAGTAGTTTGAGAAAGAATAGAGAATGTTGAGTATGAGCTACCTTGTGAGTACTAGCTTAAGAGTAGAGAATTTTGAGTATAAGCTATACTATGAGTAATAGTTTGAGTGAGAAAGAGTAGAGAATGTTGAGAATAAAAACTCTTAAGAGTAAAGAGAATGAGAATACTCCGATAGTAAAGAGAAAAGTTGAGAAAGAGTAGAGAGTTACTCTAAGAGTTAAGCTACATTATGATGAGTAGCTAGAGAAAGAGTAGAGATCTTGTGCACAAGAGTTAAAGAAGAGAATAGAGTAAGTTGTGCGATGGGGAACCTGTGAGTGAGTAGAGTCACGAGAGTGGGTGCTTTGTGATCCCCAGCTGTGCCTCCGGTCAGATGAGGCCGTGACCGTCACGCAGAGTGGAACATGAGGTTCCAGCCGTGCCTCCGGTAGGATGGGGCCGTGACATTCAGAGAGAGAGAGAGAGAATACATTCACATGGCCAAAGGTTCCGAATCCATGCATGACTAAATCCGATCGGTAGTGAAATGAGCAGAAGTCACGTAGAGTGGTAGCGCCCAGCCGTGCCTCCGGTCAGATGAGGTCGTGACATTCCAATGAGTAAGAATGAGAAAGAACAGAAAGAACAGAAATAGAAAGAACAGAGATGAGAAAAGCTAAGAGTTAAGCTGTCCTGTGAGTTCTAGCTTGAGTATGAGTACTAGCTTGAGAAGAGATGAGCAAATATGAGAAAGAATAAGAGAGAGACACGAGCATAGAGTAGGTTATGCGATGGGGAACCCGTGAGTAATGGGTAGAGTATTCCCGCATGTACGCCGCATTGAGAGAGCGGCATGAGTATGAGATAGAAAAGTGGTGTAGCCCGTGAGAGTGTATGCGGATGAGGGCTATACCCGAGTACCCGAGAGAGAGATTATACACTCACGTGGCCAAGGGTTCTGAATCCATGCATAACCAAGTCCGATCAGCTAGAATGAGAGGAAGTCATGTAGAGCGGGAGCGAGTCCCGGCCGTGCCTCCGGTAAGATGAGGCCGTGACTACGAAAGAGAGAGTTGACAGAAAAGAGTTACGAGAAAGAGAAACAGAAATGAGAATGAGATAATAGAAAGAATTAAAGAATGAGAAAGCTTGAGAAAGAATGAGATAGAAAGAGAGAGAGAGTATGAGAAAGAATGTGGAAGTTGAGCTAATACGAATAGAGAGCAGAAGAAAGGAACATGCAGTTCTTTCGTATTAATTTCATGTAGAGCTTGTACCGGCGAGAACCATGATTTTCCTTCATGGTGAGTATGATGAGAATAAGAGAGAACCATGATTGTCCTTCATGGTGAGTAAGAATAAGAGAAAAAGAATAGAGAGAAAGAAAGAGTAAATAGCAGAATAGAGTTAGAGGAGAAGAATAATATTAGAATGAAAGAGGAAAACAATGAGAAATAGAAATAGAAGAACAGTAGAGTAAGGAAAGAACCAAAGAGTGAGTTGCGGGGACAGGTAGTAGAGGATTTACTTACCGAGCATTGTTGTGCTCACCCCGTTGTTCTTCTCTGTTTTGCAGGAAATAGGAGCAGCAGTCGGATGGACGTCGACGAGCGAAGAGTATTGGCACTACTGTCCACCAGCTATGATATTTTGTATTAATTAGAAAGTTTTTAATACATTGTATTTTGTATTTATAAAGAATTATATTTTATGAGTAAAGAAAAATTTGAGCCCACTATCTTTCATATTATATACATATCTATATTTTACATAGTATGTATTATATGAATAGTACTAAAGAGGAGGTGTTACATGACGGGCTTAGGATGCGGGGAAGTGCCAACTAAGGTGGAGGCAGACGCAATAAGGACGAGTGTGGGAGCCATAAGGTTTTGTGATAAGGTTTTGAAAGGGGCAAAGTCTATTACAGGACAAGTTTTAGAGAAAAGGCTAGGTACAGTTCGGTTTAGTGATGCAGAGAAGATAAAAGTGTGCTTGATATTGTTTTTACCTTCTATCTTATTGGCTGGTGACTCAACAAAAGCTGTTGAGAAAGATTGGTTGTTGTTTGTAAGCGACTTGGAGTTCTTTAATTCTTATCCGTGGGGACGGATATCATTTGAGCGAACCATCAAGAGCCTGAAAAAACCAGACATGGCGCTAAAGCATGCCGAATGGGGCGAGAAGGCTAAACCAAGCACGTATAATTTGGTTGGCTTCCCATGGGCAATGCAGGTAAATATTAATAGTTCTCTGTTATATTTTTTATAATATGTGTGTTTGAATAATGACATGGACTGTTTTTTTACAATGTAGGCTTGGATGTACGAGGCCATCCTTGTCTTCGCTAAGGTGGGGGGGAGGAGCAACAATTTGGATGTGCAACAGCAATTTCCTAGGATGTTGCGGTGGCATGTCAGGAACTATAACCATTGGGATTATGGCCAATTAGAGATTGAGATTCAAGCAACTGGGGTAAGATTGAAGGATTAAGCTTTTGAATATGCAGTTGCTTTTTTATTTTGCTTCAATCTGATTGATTTTTATTTCTTATTGCAGGGAGTCGTCCGTCCCTTTCTGACCGCTATTGGGGATGAAGCGGAAGAAGACTATGTCACATCTTTCAGAGCAATGGAGGATGAAAGGGATGAACAGATAGACCGCCTGATGCGGGACCTAAAAGGGGTCACGCATGTGATGGCAGTTGCAGGGCCATTGCTTGACAATGTCATTGATGCTGAGGATAATGAAGCTCGGGGGGCCGAGGATGAGGAGGAGAAGAGGGAGGGAGGAAGAGGTTCGTATGCCTCAGCAAACCGGTACAACAAGTACCGCTTTGCCGAGACATCGGCGTGGGGAGAATGAGGTTGTTGACCTCATAAACGGCCTGTTTGAGAGTTTTACAACAGCCGTTTATGCAAGGTTTGACAAGATGGAAGAAACAATGAAAATGGTGGAGGAGAAAGTGGATAAGCTGGGAGAGAAAGTAGGTACAATGGAGGGCGAAGTTGGTACAATGGAGGAGGAAGTTGGTGGAGAATTAAAGGCGGTTGAAGTGCAAACTGGCTTGAAAAGAGAGAGCCGAAAGAGCAAGTTTGTGAAATCGCCTTACATGGTAGTGACACAGGTAAAGAAGAAGAAAATGAAGAAACAAATGGAGGAACAACCAGAAATGGAGGAGGTTGAGGAGGTTGGTGGTAGAAGTGGGGCGGTGATAATGGAGGAGGGGAGGTGGGAGGCGAAGGAAGCGGGGATGTAAAAATGGAGGAAGGGGGAGGAAGTGGGGAAGGGAAATTGGACTCAAATGTCGATTTGTATAGGCCAATAGAGGAAAAGAAAAAACTCTTTTATGCCTATTACAATGGATCAGGAAGTGATGGCCATATAAAGTGTAAGACAAGGGATTATCCCTGGGAATGGTTTCAGAAGTTGTTGACGATGGGGACGTGGCTTGAGGACTCGATGAGTTATTTTCACTTAATTTTCCTTATTTTTGCCTGTGTTTTCCATACTTATCTTGTTGTTTTTATTTGATGCAGCACATCGATGAGATATTGGCACTAATGAGGCTATGACAGACTAGTGATGGTGATCTGTTGTATCCCGACTGTGCTATCACCGATGTGGCGTTTGGGCAAACGCTTGTTTCGACATATCGCACTTTAATTAAAATGCCGTTGCTAGTGGTGTAGCAAAAGGACCGAAGCGAAAACGATTGGCCGCACAACAGTCGGACTGCATCCTTGATGATTTCCGGTTTGATGACAAGATTATGCAGTATGTAAGGGGGGATCGGCCCAAATATGGCCACGGTTGGGCCTTTGTTAAAAGAGTGTACTGCATCATCCTCGTCAAAGAGATGCACTGGATAGTAGTCGTTGTGCATCTAGAGGAGGGGTTTCTGAAGATCCTTGACTGCAACCCAACCATTTGTCGAGACAAGCAGTTGGAGGTCGAGTTGGAGCCACTGTCCAGGTTGTTCTCGGCTGGCCATTACGTGACAGCGGGATGTTTGGGCACTTGGGTGATCAGGTACTAACCGGAAAGTGGCCAATTCAGCACTCTACCTGTCCAATAAATGAGTCAAGGTAAATTTTGTTTAAAACTAACTTACATAATACAATTGTTCTATAAGTTTATTATAATGCTAATGTCTTCTTCCTATTGTAGCGCTGAATGTGGAGCATATGCCCTGAAATTTATTCAGTTCGACATGACCAACAGCCCGATGGACAGCTTGAATGACAAAACAATGAGAGACTGTTGGGAGCGCTAGGCTGTCGACTGCTTCCATGGGCAGATGGATCCGTTTTGAGTGACCAGAACCCAATCAAAGGGTATGAAATTTGGACGCTGAATTTTGTAGTTTATGTGATGTTGATGTTCATACTTGGGTTTTTTGAGTTGAGTTTATGTGATACCTGTTATAATTATCAATAAGGGTGTATATACATGTTCATTTTCAATGGTGTTTTGATGTGTACTTTGTGTCAGAACTGCTTATTTAATTTGTTCTCATTGGCTTGGCTATTTTCTAATTCATGCCTTTCTCATATTATGGTGTTTTAAACTGTAGGTCACTAAGATGGAATGGTCAATCTCCACAGAAAGTCAACCGAGGCACCATATTAGCCGCCCTTGTAGATATCATCTTGAATTTGTTGGATGCTAGTGCAGAGCCAGAAAGCATCGGGAAGAATGATGTCGTGGGCATCTTTTCAAGCATGGACTGCCCTGATACCATTCACTGTGAATTCTAAACTCTTTGGCATCAAAAACTAAATTAAAGGCAGTGTATAGGAAATTGTAAATAATTTACTATGTATGGTGTGATCATTGTAAAGAATTGGATCTGATATTTGGGATATATTTTTGTTTGTCCATATAAGATAATTCATCAACAGTTTCAATTTACTATGTATGGTGTGTCCATATAAGATATTTTTGTTTGTCCACATATCTCTCTTAAACGACCAAGACTTTTCGAAACGATCGCTTAAACGATCTTAAATCGCTTAAGCGACCAAGGTCCGGGCGAGATGTCATTTTAGAAAGAATCGTTAAGCGACGTGGTGCACTGTGAGATGTCGTGCATTACGCGTCGTAAGTAAACAGCGATCGTGATCTAGGCGATATGTACTGTCGATTACAGCGTTCTCGTACGGAAAAGATATCGCTTAAGCGATCATAAATGCTAAGCGACCATGTGTCTTTTAGGAAGAATCGCAAGCGATATAAATGGGTCATAGCGATCATAGTACGGCGTGTCATACCGCGAGATACAGCGATGTCTAGATCGCAGCGTATGTCATCGATCTCATTACGCACGATACGCTTGCGATCATAAATCGCTTAAGCAACCATGTGTCTTTTAGGAAGAATCGCTTAAGCGATATAAATGGGTCGCTTAAGCGATCATAGTCTGGGCAGTTGTCATTCTGCCTCGGAAAAGATGAAACCTATAGGGTTTACGATTCGTTCAGAGCACCTGTTCCGTTATTACATTTATATTAAACATATAGTTCTTTTACACGTCAGTATGAAACCTATAGGGTTTACGATTAGTTCAGAGCACCTGTTCCGTTATTACATTTATATAAAACATATAGTTCTTTTACACGTCAGTATGAAACCTATAGGGTTTACGATTCGCCTGAGCTGTTTCGTTATTACATTTACATAAAACATATAGTTCTTTTACACCAGTATGAAACCTATAGGGTTTACGATTGCTTCGAGCACTGTTCCAGTTATTACATTTATATAAAACATATAGTTCTTTTACACGTCGGTATGAAACCTATAGGGTTTACGATTCATTGAGCACTGTTCCGTTATTACATTTATATAAAACATATAGTTCTTTTACACGCATATGAAACCTATAGGGTTTACGATTCGCTCAGAGCACCTGTTCCGTTATTACATTTATATAAAACATATAGTTCTTTTACACGTCAGTATGAAACCTATAGGGTTTACGATTCGTTCAGAGCACCTGTTCCGTTATTACATTTATATAAAACATATAGTTCTTTTACACGTCAGTATGAAACCTATAGGGTTTACGATTCGTTTAGTGCACCTACAACTATGCTAAACATATGGGGTTTACGATTCGTTCAGTATATTTTTATATTTGTTTGCTTAATTATTTAGGAAATATTAGTATATTTTTAATTAATTTTCGACCCATTAAGTGAATTAATTTCATTAATACCGAAGAAAAAGTTTAAAAATTAACAAAAACACCCCCACCCACCCAACTTCCCTGTATTCTGCTACCACGACAAGAAGCGATCGGAAATGGCGTGGTGGCGATGTGACCTTTTTCGGTCAAATCCACCGTGGATGTGGTCGGAAAAGGCCACATCTTGCCGTCATGGACTTTCAATGAAATGTCCGACTTTGACGGTCAACGACGGCCAAATGTTGGCCATCATTGACTGACAACGACGGCCATATATTTGGCTATCGCAGACGGCAAGATCTGGACTTTTCCGTTCGTCTACGGCCAGTTCTGGCGGATCGTCTAGCCTTTTCCGGCCACATCTGTGGTCGATCTAGCCGGAAAAGGCCATATAGAGGCCCTATTGGCCAGATCCGACCACTGTGCATCATAACGCCCTTTCCCGGTAAGATTCTGGCTCCAGTGGCCAAAATCTGGCACCGTGGGTAGATGGGGGTGTATCTGTTAAATTTTAAAACTATTTGCACAAGAATCGCTTAAGAGATACAATGGATCGCTTAAGCGATCATGTGATTGGCAAAAGCAAATCGGCCCAGGTGCATGATCGCTTAAGCGATCCGTGATATCGCTTAAGCGAATCTTGTCTTTTTCCCATGGTCGATTAAGCGATCGTGGATCGCTTAAGCGATCATGCACCGGCAGAATCAATCAGTCCAGGTACATGATCGCTTAAGCGATCTGTGTATCGCTTAAGCGATCCTGTTACGAAAACACTTTGTCACTTAAGCGATACACTTAGTCGCTTAAGCGATCGTGGGCAATATATACTTTTGCACCTTTTCCCCTGAATTTTGACAAACTAAAATTACCAACACGTATTAATTCCATACTTTTTCCTCAATTTGACAACCTAATTCCAAACTAAAATCACCAACAAATATTTAGACCATGTAATAAGAATACACAATATAAAGGATAATTTATTAAAGGTAACAATAAAATTTAAAATATCAATAATTGAAAACAATAACTCATCAACGGTTGCCCTTCGCAACTCCCTGAACTTCATCCTTCTTCGAATCGAACCTAATTACTTCTGGCAACTGCTTCTCTTGTGACCAGGTTGCTTGCAAATTGAGCACTTATTCATCTTCCGGGGAACCTCAAAGGCTGATGGAATACGCTTAACCCTTTTTCTCCCCTTTGGTGTCTTCTTAAATGGCGGTGGAGGATAATGTCGACCACCTCCGCGGCACTACCCAGCTCTTACGGAGGCACCGGATATATCGTTTTTCGAATATGCTAGCATGTAGTGATCTGTCATATAGAAAGGGGAGCAAAGTTCCATGTAAATTCTTGAACCAAAATCCGGCTTCCGTTGGTGTTTCAGTGCTGTTAGTGCATGAGGACAAGGTAAACATTGAATGTCAAGCACTTTACAGCTGCAAGTTTTTGTAACAAGGTTAACTAGGGCATCCGGACCATAGCCGCGCACAGTAAACTCTTGAGCATTAAGAGGATAGGCAAACAGTGCATTTGACAGTTCCATATGTTCTCGCAATAATTTTTCAGCTGATGGAACAAGGGTTGTAGTAAAATTATCTGACTCCGTACGACGCTCATGGAACCACCGCGACAGTGTCCTTTGGATTGCATCAAAAAGTGCAACTATTGGAAACTCTTTTTCTATTAACAACTTCGAATTTATGGACTCAGCTATGTTCGTGGTCATGACATCAAACCTTCTTCCAGGAAAGTAAGCTCTACTCCATCTCTCGAAACCAACATCATGCTCAAGATACTTAACAACTCTAACATCCTTGATTCGGATTTGCTGGAAGTGCTCCTCGAACTCATCAACCCGATAAGATTTTGTTGCCATGTAGTATGTCTGAAGGAGGCCAGCACACTTAAACTTTTGTTTTATGTTCTCACCAAGGTGCCTCATACAGAATCCGTGCTGTGCTTAACGGTAAATAGTGGCAATCCCCTTCTTTATAGAGTTGTGCCTATCGAATATTATGCACAACTCGTCACTCTCAGGCACTATCGTACGTAACTACTGAAAAAACCAAGTCCACAACTCGTCATTCTCAAAGTCAACCACACACCATGCAACAGGATATGCGTGATTCTCACTGTCCTGTGCAGTGGCCACCAACAATGTACCTCCATACTTTCCCGTCAGAAAGCAACCATCAACAGCCAACACCTTTCTCATGTTTACAAAACCCCTTATAGCAGAACCATAAGCAACAAAAAAATATTTAAACATCATATTCCTGTCCCCACTTCAAAGCCGTCTTGCTACCTTGGTTTGTCAACTCAAGCATATAACGGTATGCTTCTAATACTGCGTACCCGTGCTCCGGCGTGCCCCTCACAAAATCTTGTGCATGTTGTCTCCCTTTTCAGCATTTCCAGTAACTAATAGCATATCCCAACTCTGTGCGCACAAGTCTCTGAATGTCTTTAGGAGATGGACCTTTCCCTTCGACGAACCGACTTTTGACAAATTGTTCAATAACATCAGCGGACGCTTGTCGATGCTCACCTGAAATATGTCCCAAACCACATGTGTGCTCATGGGTATATGTGCTAAGAATAAACTTTTCCAACTCCGCCAACCTTCTACAATAAACCCGCCACTTGCACTTTCGGTCACGACATGCAACCGTCACAGTCAATGAATTTGACTTTTTGGTGATGAACTCAAAATTACCTTTCACAGCAACAAGTTTTAGCTTCCTCACCACTTCCTCTTTGTTGTCAAATAAATACCCTATGCGCAACTCTGATCCATCCGTAAAGACATGAGATGATCCACTACTACCTCCAATTGCCCCCTTTGAACCTGCATAAACGACCATAGTGTTCTCTTCCTCACAATCTACGCCTTCTGCATAATCTGTATTTAAAGGAATCTCTACATTCGTGGGAACATCTACGGGGTCCTCCTCCTCAACATTTTCATTCGGCCCCCCATCACCAACCTCTTCTATAGTGTCCTCCTCACCACCCAATTCACCGTCAACTCTTGATTTTTCAGCTAACAAATCAATGGCCTCGTAGTTCAAATTAAAACCAGGCAAATCTCCGCCTACATCCTCGTTATCCCCTTCCTTGGAACCAACTTCCAACGGTTTTTCTACATAAGAAACCCTTAAAATCGGCCTCGAACCACTATCGGCCATATCAATCATAAATAACTTCACACTTTCATCCGACTTTAATATAGCAGGAGGTAACTTATAATTTTCAGGAGCTCTGCTTAAAACATACTTCACAACTATATCACTACGCGAGCAACTCAAATTACCTCTTCTAATTATTTCATCAATCAACTCATCAAAACTAACCTTTGTGCTCACAGCAATTGGTATAACTTCTTTGCTCTTCCCAATCCACCTCCACCTACTTTCTTCCTCCACCCACTCACCAAAATATTCAACACCCAAAACAACTTGTCCCATCTATAATAATAGCTAACTACTTGTAATGCAAGAAAAACAATATTCTTAAATGATGTACTAAGGGTTCAAATATTTTAAAAAGAATCTGCACATTCGCATATTTGGTCTGATGTGTCGCTTAACCGTTCATGGTTATTTATACATAACCATGATCGCTTAAGCGATCTTATGCCATTTACTGATTGCTTAAGCGATCTGCTCCCATACAACAGACTTTAACCAAATCGCTTAAGCGATCTTATGCCACATACCTGATCGCTTAAGCGATCTATCCTGCATTACCAGACCTACCAGATCGCTTAAGCGATCCATCGTACCTAGAACACATTTTCAGTCATCTCCACCTACAATCGATCCATCATACCCAGAATAAATACCCAGAATAAATTTTCAACAAATTTTACTCCTTTCAACTTGCATTACATCAAACACAACCCAACAACCTAAACAACTAAATCAAAATCATAACCCAAACCCCATCCATTATTAAATCTTTGTAAATCTAAATATAAAACGTAAAAAGGAGATACACATACTTAGACGAAATGTCAGGAGGAGGAGGAGGAGGAGGGGGATCTTTGCCGGAGAAGATGTTAATGGTGGAGGAAGAAGAAAGTGTTAATGGCGGAGGAACAAGAAGATATAAAGGAATGAGGAAGAAGAAGATGTACAGGAAGGAGGAAGAAGAAGAAGATGTAGACTAAGCCAAGAAGAAGAGAAGAAGATGCAGAGGTAGAGATGCGTTAATGGCGGGAGGAAGAAGAAGGTGTTTGGGTTTGTTTGCAACAATTTCGGGTTTGTGGAAATATAGTATAATTTTGAAAAGATTACATTAATCCTAATTAAGCACTAATTACCCTTAATCAATAATATGACTATTTAGTTAACACTTTAAAACTTGATAGCCTTTTAATTAAATGTAAACTTCAAATGTCTTTTTAATAAACTCCCCCAGATTGATCTGGGGATTTCCCTTTCAGCAGTACAATAACCGGTTCAGATCCGAGTCTGTTTCGGTTTCGAATGACACTTCTATATTTATCTTTTCCCCACTTTTTTAAGTAAATATTCTCAATGAATTTTACATCTAATTATTAAATTTGAAGTAATATAAATATTGTATATTTAAGCATAATTTATTATTATTATTATTATTATTATAAAATGGGTAAATTTGACATGTGCTTTTAGGACAGATATTAACAAAATCTAACTTTTTTTTTTTTGAAGTTTCAAGTTTGAACTATTGGGTTAATGACTTTGTATTTACCTGACCGGTTTCAACCATTATTACAGTGATAATAATAATAAGAGTTAACAATTTTTCCCACCCAAATAATAGTTTAATGACTCTTTTCCACCCACAAACTTTTAAAATATTATTTTACTATCCAAATTTATTTTCAAGCCAACAAACTGAAAACAAACTCGTTTTAGGCTATTAATACTTTTGAAGAGAGAAGGCCGACAAGTTTTTAGTGATGGAATGTTGGATTTTAGTGACTAAAATTTGTTAGAATTTAATTTGGAAAAGACGGTTGCACAAACCCTAATCGTTCTATTGTTGGTGATTGACAAGATCGACAAAAATATGGTTTAAAGGGTTTTGATGAATAATGATTAAAGAAGAGAATAATGATGATATAAGGTCACAACAATACTAAAATAAAAAATAAAATATAAATTTAAATAATAAAATAATATTTTAAAAATACTAGAGTAAAATGGTTCACTCCTAATAATAACTTCCAAATGGCCAAACACTGTAACATAAACCATCATAATATAATAATCTTCTGATAAAAGTTTTACGTAAACAAGTTTGAAACATAATAAAAAGAATATATATATATATATATATATATATCTATCTTGATTGCACATGTAAAATGATTAACACAAATCACAAGAACCTTAAAACCTTACATAAACTCAAACACGTTTTAGCACTCATAAAGGCACTACTTGAATTCCCACGAGTGCAGACCTAAAATTGCAGAGGCTTATAGCAACAAAGGCACACCCTTAAGACTCTCAAATGTATACAATGTCAATTCAAAATACTCACACTACATTTCCCACCCGATTTTAGTACAAGTACAATCAGAATCAGTTACAGACTTACCTTATTGCATCAAACTACTACTATTGAACAAGAAGAACAAACAATTGAGTTATAATTACTAGAAATTCTTGTTTTGCAGATAATCTGCCAGGGACTTGCTTTTGAACTTTTCGACTTTGGACCTTGTAGATTCAATGGTTTTCTCTAGCTCAGAAGATTCGGATTCCAGCTCGCACAAGCGGGTTTTGGTTTCAGCGACACGAGCCTTTGCAGCTTGGTATTCTTTTTCCTTGAGAGCTAAATCTTCCATCTGGGATTCCAGTTCTGTCCTTGTTGATGCCAAGAGATTATCACAGCTAGCTTTTGCTCTTTCAATGGTTTGGTGCCGGGTAGTAAGCTCGATGGCTTCTGAGATTTCATTGAGAATATTGCGCAGCCATTCGACATCAATTTGTGCAGATTCGACATCTTTAACAACAGCTAACATTTCTTTGACTTTGGCTTTGGTAATCTGCATAAACGAAGTAGCTTGCAGCTCTTGAACCACGGCACAAAGGCATTCTAAATAGTACGCGCGCATGGAATTTGATTTCAATTGACAGTTTGCTGCTATATCTCCATATTTGTCCAAGATCGTCTGCAAAATGGAAGAAACACTTGCTTTCACTTGGTATTTTCCTACCGAGACACATGAATCTGAAATTACAGATTCTGCATCATCATCACTGTCTTCTTCAACATCGTTGACACCTAAGAAACTAAAGTTCCTAGACCCAACAGGTGACCTAGCAATTTCTTCTCCAGTGTCCTCGGCCTTCGGGGAGGCTTTATGCTTCTCATCCTTTTCATGTTTGGCTGGTGATTCTTCATCAGCAACAGGAACAATCTCCTTTGGAGGATCTTTGGACCTATTATTCTGTTAGAGAAGAGGATGCGGATGAGTCAAACGGATATCAATAACAGATTATTGATCCAACATAACATGACAGAAAGTGAGAGAGAAGGATAAGCACCATCATCATATTCCCAGATGGAGGTATTGATTGAGTGGATATCATATTCCCAGATGGAGGTATTGATTGAGTGGATTTAACTTGCTCCTTGCTGAAAGGATTATCTTGAGGATAAATTTCAGCAGAATATTGTTCGGAAGAGAAGGACCCATTTTTCTCTGAATCGACCTTTTTCTTAGGATTATGTTCGGATTGAGCATTTCTAGCATCAGGCTTGATACCTCCAAAAGAGACATCTCGAGGAGAATTTGGTTGACTTGCATATGCTTTCTTTTTCCTGCCAAAGCTCCAGGAGCCTGCAATGAGAAATGCACCACGTTAGAAGTCACACATTAAAGAGTTGGTGTGCTGTGGAATGAGAAATATCCTCCTTGAGGTGGACTCTGCAATTTTGTCAATCAGGAAAACTAGATACAATTATCTCTGAAGTACATATAATTTAAATAAACTAGTACTCTTTCTTTCTTTTACTTTCTTATCTCTCTACAAAATCTGCAAAATAATTGAAAAATTGAAGGAAGAATGTTATTCATTCTACTTGCAGCAGAAAAAGCTTCCAGCATAATATCTATATCCCCGCTTACTTTAAATAACAATCCCATACCAGAAACCATCTAAAACTTCTAGTGAAAGCTTATCCATTGCTCTAATTTTCAGGGCCACACTTTTTTTTTTTTTTTTTGACTCAAAAATCCCTCAACCTTCCCTACATGTTCACAGAGCTCTAAAATGTGAGCTACTTCTAGACCTTACAACCTTGGTATCTAAGAAACTTGTGGGATATAATACCCCAAGTAGATGGCAAAAATGAGATTTGAATCCTTTTCCTCTTTGTTGAAACCAAGGGCTTTTACCACTAAGGGTTATACTTTCAGAGTAACTAGGAACATAGAATTGATAAAGGGTACGTTTGCTAGTGACAAAATATTCATTTTTCCAAAACTCACTCTTAATTCAGATCACTAGAGGGCTTATGAAAATTATGCATCAGCACATCATCATTCTCTTGGGGTCGATAGAAGGATGAAAAACGGGAAAAGTGAAAAAATCAAGCAAGATCGAAATTATTTCAAACAATTTGATGAAAAACAGAATACAAATAAACAAAGGAAAAAAAATAAAGACCTGATTCTTTTTTAAACCCAAGAGCATTGACCTCGCCATTTCTGTTCATGCAATAGTCACCACATTCGTGGTAAGGATTAGACGCTTTAGGACAATTTGGATGCACTTTTCTCTGTTCATCCTTCTTTTTGGTAACTGCAACTACATTTATACCATTGTGATTATCTAAAAGAAACGGAAAAATTCAAACACTTCTTAATCCAATATTATTATCACTTAACTGGTCCCTTATAATCCTAGATTATTGTCATGCGCAATTAAG
Source organism: Pistacia integerrima (assembly GCA_026225825.1). Lineage (NCBI taxonomy): Eukaryota > Viridiplantae > Streptophyta > Magnoliopsida > Sapindales > Anacardiaceae > Pistacia > Pistacia integerrima. The sequence goes on from CM047749.1 coordinate 58,272,352, forward strand.
CTAGCAAAAATGTCAAATGAGACTTACCAACAGGTCAAGATTACCAAACTTACATGAAACCCACCAGACAATTTACTATCTACAATCAATCTTCAAGAAATGATTCATATAAAAAAATCTGTGAACCAAAATTAGGTGAGAGTTTCGCCAAGAGGTTCTTTCACATATAATAAACAAGAACTGGATGAGTGTCAATCATCCAAATGTTTTAGAATCAAAGGACTAATGGAAGCTGGAAGGCCGCCCCAGGGGTAGGATGTTTCACAAAACACAAATGTAAAGCGAGTATATCACACTTATCATTGTCAGAAGAAAAAAAAATGTAAATGGAATAAACACTGCAGCTAGTCAAGAACAAAACAGAAATCGCCAAATGAGGGGAATGGAATTCTACACCCAGTAAGTAAAATAAGTTCAGCAAACATATAGGGACAACAAGAAAATGATAAACTGTAATGAAAATATATCATAACATGATTGGAAAACAAATTGAGTATCTATCAAATTCAAACTATGTCGGAAAAACTGAATGAAAAGGTTATCATCTATCTCTATATTTAGAAGTAGAGTCCATCAACAAGCATATAAAATGCAAATTGCCTCTCCAAGATCCAATAAATCAAACAACACAAAGCGTCATATGGAGTATCCATGGAACCAATACCGCAAAAATAAAGTTCTGCTAACAAAGGAGGTAGCACTGCCTCGTAAAACAACAAATTTAAGAAACTTAAAGATCATCAATCAACTGTAATCTCTAGAAATATAGCACAATCAAAGAACATAGGAACCAAAAAATACCTGCAAGAAATAACCATACTTACCCGACTTCTTTTTTTCCTTCTGTCCCTGTCCCTGAGCAATCTTTTCCAAGCAATACATACCACACTCATGGTAAGGATTATTAGCATTCACACAATTCGGGTGAACTCTCCCGTTTTGAGCCATATTCTAGTTGAGTTTGCCCAACCTGCAAATCCCAAAAATCATTAAAACAACCTGCTTTATATCAAGAGAAGTTTCTTATCCAATCACACAATAACCCCATATTGTTCAATCCCAAAAAAGTCTTTTCTTTGATTGAAAATCATACTGCATACAAACACCTTTTAAACAAGAATCTTCTTATAGGCTTGAGATTAGGTAATAAATATACCAACTCCGTAAACAAAATCACTGCTTGATGGCTGCAAATTTTCACATCCAATTGAAAAAAAATAACATTTAAACTGAAATAGGTATGAATAGACCAATTCAAAACCAAACCTTTGGCAAAAAACTGAACCTTTTTTCCAGAAAAAAATCCCTTCAAAATTAAGAAAGATTATTTACAAATCACTCCATCAACCAAAAACACAAACTTAAACATACTCAGGATAGCAAAACTTCCATGCAACAATAAACCACAAAGAAAGAAGAGGAATTCAGAGAAAGAAAAATTACCCAGATAAGCTTTGTGAAAGAGGCTCTTGAGAGAATACAGAATAGTACCTTTTTTTTCTTTCTTGATTTTCAATTTAGGAGGTGTGGAATGAATGATGGACTTTGTTTCTTTGCCAAGTTTCTAGAGGGTGCATTTAATTGACCAAACACACTACTATGTCATTTGTCCTTAACCATGAGTTCTTCTGTTCTTGGGATGTTCGCAAATGTTGACTGTTGATCACTTTTGAAAAGCTATTATTTAATTGGCTTAATAATGGTCTTCTCTGAAGTTAACCCCACTCTCACACATGACACAAGAAGATGAATCCACAAAATGACCCCATAACGATAAGCGGCTTTAATAATATCTGACAGAAGGGAGATGGACCGTTGTGATTTTGAGTTGACTCAGCTGTGCGTTGGGGTTAATACAACCCCTGTACTTTGGAAAGCTAACTATAGACCCCTATTGTTTCGAAAATATTATTCATTCCCCAAAGTTAAGTATTCACTTGGTTTTGACTTCTCGGTAATCTTTTAAAAAACTTTTATTCATAAAAATCCAAATTTTCAAACATAACCAGAACATACTAAAACCCTTTTAAGTTTGATAGATATTTTTTTTAATTTTTATAATTATTGGATTTTCTTTTTTATATATTTTGATTTCTTTTTGATCAATTTCAATTTGAGGTTTTCTTGAAATAATTGTATGAGGTTCTTCACTTTTTATGAATTCCTTAGAAGTTTCTAAACACACAATTAGGCCAACGTAAGTATTTTTGAGCGAAACTTATGTAAGATGATTTTACCACCTCTTTTGTGAGATCAATTTATAATCATCATCATAATTTATTGATTATTATTGTTATAGTTGGCCTGGTGGGTCAGCATCCTGTCGTGGCAAAGGCCGATGGGTTGAGTCACCACAAACAGTGACACAAGATTGATGATTTAAGGAAATAAAGTTACACCTCTACTATAAGCTATAACTTTTGGTTTGGTGGTATGCAATTGATCCTAACAAGTGGCATCAGAACCAAGTCACAAGTTTGAGTCCCTTAAAGAGCTTACTGCTTGTAAGCAAATGCTGAAGGGGGATTGTTGGCTAGGTGGACCAACATCCCACCGTGACAAAGGCTAATGGATTGAGTCACCACTCAAACCGTGAGCATAGAGCTAACGGTTTAAGAAAATAAGGTTATGCTTCAGTTGCAAGTTATAACTTTTAGTCTAGTCGTATGTGTCTGATCTTAACAAATTATGATAGGTGAATGATTTGAAAAACACTATTACATACTTGATAAGTCGGAACATTATTTAAACGAACAGTCTCACCGCTTAGCAAAAGAAAGTCTTGTGAATGTTTTAGTAAATTTTCTTTGATACGGGGATCTAAGTGTTCGTTTTGAAATATAAAGGGGCTTTTTAAATTAAGAGTTGTATTAATCCAGCTTACCTTTGGATGGCTTTGCAGCCGCTAAATCTACTTTGAGTTTCTGGCACGAAGCTAGAACACGTGGGGGCACCTAGTTGGCCTACACGTGGACCACATTTACTTTCATTTAGTGCTTTCACTTTGTTCTTGTTCACATGTTAACTGTGAAAAACATGCCTTCTAATATAATTACGAATTAATGGGAGATTAATTAATTAATTAAATCGAGATTTTGTAAATAAAGTTGATATTCGTGGGTGATTTCAGCAAAATTATTGGATTAAATTAATTAAAAATATTTGTTGTAAAGATAAATGAGGAATCGAGATAATTATAAGTGTTTCCACAATTATTTTATTTTTTTGAACTAAATATATAAAAAAGTTGTTTTGCCTCTTTCAGAATTCCGACGCCTTGATTTCGTAGAAAATTCCATTGAGAAAATAATGGTTGGATTAAAATATATTAATTATTTTAACGTTTTAAATGGGATTTATTTATTTCACATTTTAGATGATTAATTAGATTTATCTGGAATATCTTACCATTCTCCTATATGTTAAAATTATTATTATTATTATTTAATAAAATATTGATTGAAGACTTCAAATAGATCAATTTAAACTATTGGGTGACTTAATAGTAAAAGAACAAAATGAGGGTTTAATACGATCTCTTGAGTTTGAGTCTCCACGACCCCTAATAGGAGTGACTACTAAAATTTTTACCCGTAATTCCAAGGTTCCGGAGGATAGTTTGACATTAAAACCTTCAAAACCCCAAACCCCACCAACCCCCCAAAAAAAAGAGCGAAAATAATGCTATCTAAAACAATGTTTCTGTCGATTAAATATAACGGTTTAAGACATAGAAAAAATATTTTGAATAACCATAGACATTTTATATCAGACGACATATTTTTTGACAAATAATTGGAAGTCTTGGTCAAACCGATGATTGTTTTAATACTATTATAATTCTTGAATGTAAAAATAGCCAATTGTAACCTTAAGGGGTTGACTTTGTGGTCAAAAAGGTTTGCTATTTTCATTGAGTTTTTGGGTTTAAACCTTAGAATTACCTGCTATATTGTGATTTATCTAGTTCTTTGTATTTGTAGGGTTTTCACTGAACTTCGAAAATTAATTAAGATATGTACAAACTAGTCTAGACACTTCAGTTACCAAAAAAAAATTAACCTGTCATTTAACCAATATTGACAGATGTTTATCAACCCAAAATTGAGGAAAAAGTTTCTTCACACCAAATCTCACAGGGTGGCAATATAATGAATTCATATTAAAAATAGACCGTCCAACAAGAATTTGATTCAAGTATAGACGTATATATAATTAAATTAAAATAAAGTTGAAGAAAACTTTAAGCTAAGAAAGAAAGAAAGTTGAGTTGGCAAGGACCATGTCAATGGAACATGGTTAGGTTACCAAGGACCAAATTTTGTGATTTGTAAAGTGAATGGCTACATAACGTTTGGAGATTTTTAATATAATGCGTTTTTTTTTTTTTTTTTAATATAAAGTTCTAAGATTGAGATGACTCAAGCCCTAAAATAATATACAAATAACCCACTATGTAATGACCCGTTTGGCATCAACTGGTTAATTGATGGTAGTTATTGACAGTTTCTTATATTGGTGATTAATGCCAAAAAAAAAAAAAAAAAAAAGAAGGGGAACAAGCAGTATAAAGAATGTGAGACGGCCTTTTAATTTCTAACTCAAAATTTGGTACAACTAGTTAACTACTATGTTAAGTTTTAAAATATGAAGTAAGATTCTTTCTTGATGTTTAAATCTTCTAAAATGATATTATTTTATTATGATGAAAATTCTTTCTTTGGTATTTATATTATTTGGCTTCCTATTATATAAATATCAAAGAATATATCTTCGGATTTGTTTATGTAGAAGTTTAAATAAAAGATATGATTCGAGATAATGCATCTACAACATTTCCAAAAGGGCTCTTTTAAGGGAGTGTTTGTATAAGCTTATAAGTTGGTCAAACTAGCTTATAAGCTCTAAAATTAAACTAACTTGTTTGTTTATAACTTTTTTGAGTTATAAGAAAAAAAAATAATAGCAAATAATAATAATAATAATAATAAGTTTGGGAGGGGGTGCTTTTTTTTTTTGTTTTTCTTATAAACTAGTTTGACAAAGTATATTACCACATTATCCTTGTTTAATTTTAAAATTCCATAGTATACACTTGTTTAATGTAGTACCATTTTTAGTCATTTTATAATAAAATATACTTATAAGTAGGGATAAGCACAAAGCCAGGCCCCGTGGGGACTCGCCCCGACCCGGCCCGAATGGGACAGATTTTCCTCGAATCGTTCAGGCTTTGGGCCTAGGCCGAGATAGGTTTAGCCCCAGCTTGCCCCGGCCCCGAATTCCCTGGCCGTATATATATATATATATATATATCAATATTAATTTTAATAATTGAAAATCAATCATATATACCTATAATAATTTTAATATTTAGAAATCAATTATACATTATACAATGACAAATTATATTTGTGTAAGTATTTTATGAAAGAGGAATAGGACCTTACTTGATATGGTTAGGTCTATGATAAGTTTTAGTGATCTACCCGCATCATTATATGGTTATGCCTTAGAGACTACGACTCATGTACTTAACCAAGTGTCGTCAAAGTCTATGGATAAGACTCCATATGAACTGTGGAGTGGATGAAAGCCCAATTTGTCTTATATGAAGATTTGGGGTTACAAAGCTTATGTCAAGAAATTGACTTCAAACCAGTTGGGCCTGTTTTCGGCCATATTGATGGCCGAAAACGTTCAGATGGTCATAGATTTAGCCAGATCGATGAATGTGGCTGTTAATGGCCAAATCCATGGTCATTAACGGCCACATCCATTAATCTGGCTTGAAATGGCCACCTCCGGCTAGCATAAAAACATATCTGGATGTTGATTCCTTCTCTTTCCTTTACTTAAATTCTGAATTTATTTCCTTACTTCACATTTCCCCATTCTTCTCTATTCTTTCTCTACTTTTACTCTGTTTTTCTCTTTGTTCTTTCTCTTTTCTTTCTTTGTTTTAATTTCTCACTACTCAAATAATGGGCATGATATTATGGGCCGGAGCCGGGATAGTTTTTGCCCCTGCCCCGAATTCCCCAGCCAGTATAATATATATATATATATATATATCAATTTTAATTTTAATAATTGAAAATCAATCATATATACTTATAATAATTTTAATATTTGAAAATCAATTATGACAAATTATATTTGTGTAAGTATTTTATGAAACTATATAGAAATAGGTAATAAATAAAACTAGATTAAATATAATAAATCATTATAAATATTTGTAATATATTTATAAAACTAGATTATATATATGTGTGTGTGTGTGTATAAAGTTATACATTTGACATTATACATTATAAATTATATATTAGTATGATGGTTTTTACATTTAATATGTGCATTATATATTTAATTTCTTTTTTGATGATATGGTCTTTACGTTTAATATGTATATTATATATTTAATTTTTTTTTTTTTTTTTGTTGGTATATATAATTTGGAGAAAATGAGAATAAAACTAAGGATACAAAAAACCCATTCCTCGAATTCCCCGTTTGGGGAACGAGCTTTTTTCGGGGATTCCCCGAACGGGCTTCGGGTCGAGATGGAGGAATCCCCTTGGGCTTTCGAGCCAGGGTCGGAGACAGGGGTCCTTGGCCCTACCCCGGCTCGTGCCCATCCCTACTTATAAGCCACATTTTACCAAACACGTCAACTACTTATCGGAAGACACAGCAAAGCGATGAACAGCGGTTGAAGCGTACGGGTAAAAAAATATAGGGTATGGGTCTAATTTATTAAACCCATTTTTTTAGACCCGTACTCGTACCCGGTCCAAAAACACATGGTTTATACGGGTGAACCCGCGGGCACCCGTATTTGCAGTAATGAATTTTTTTGAATCCCTAATTTTTTCACGCAGCACTGCAGCAGTCACGCACTCACGCCTCTCACTCTCTCAATCTCATCTCATCTCTGATCTCTCGCTCTCATCTCATCTCTGATCTTCAATGCTTTGTGTTTGTGTTTTTGGTTTATTTCTTCTCTCTTTTTAACTCTAACTATAGCAACCACAACCACAACCACAAGCTTGCTTTTTTCTCTTCCATGGAGATTTTGTGTTTTGTGACACTTCAATCATTTTAAACCCCATCAGTTTTTCTCTGCTTCACCTTTCCATTGTTTTGTACCATTTAACTTTACTTTATACTGGTAAAGTATATGTCTTTCTTTTCTCTCTCTCTTTCAGACTTTCACTCACACTTGAACACATAATCACTTGGGCTACAGTTTCTTCTTTTGGTTACTGAAAACTGAAAAGCCTTATCCTTCTCTTTATAATAAGTTGTGCTATTTTTGGTTAGTCTTTGCACGAACAAGATCTTTCACTTCCCTTGTTTCGTTGTTTGTTTCATTATTGAATTCAAGTGTATGTGCTGTCAAAGTTTGAAGCTTTTTTGTTCGTATCTGTCTCTTGTCTCTTGCTTTTTTCTAATTCTTTTTCTTTTTTGGTGCATTTGATATCTCAAGGACCGGGTTTCTTGACTGTTTGAGCTTTCAAAGAAGGAAACTTTTGGCTTTTCTTTTGTGGGTTCTGTACTCTCTCAAGTGTTAGTAAAGTTCTTCAATGGATACTCTTGAGCTGGGTGAAACTTGTTTGAGGATTTTAAATTTAATTAAGCTTGGTGTTTGGGTAAAAGTGTTTAAAGAAAAAGTTTAAATTTGTTGCTTGAATTGACATGTGTTGGGTTTGTGTGCAATTTAATGGAGTCTTGGAGCCATGTTTCTGGGGGGAAAGGATCTATTGCAAATGATACAATTTCACCTTCGGATTCTTCTGCAAGAAGTAAAAACATATTGATGGGATGGGAATTGAAAAGTTTTGGTAATAACATGTTAGTCTCAGGTCAACAACGAGCTATTGAGAACCAAGGTTTTAGTGAATTTGGTATTCAAGAATTGGTAGTATAGGGTGAAATTAAAAACTAAAATCTGGAGAGAGAAAATACGGGTCCACCCGCGGATCCACCCGTACCCATATAGGGTACGGCACGGGTCCAACATTTTGGACCCGTATATCTCGACCCTCCCGATCATAAAGACCCGTGCCCAGTTTAACCCGTGCCGTTTGACCGCTATACCCGCCCACCCACCCGTTTTGCCAGGTCTACTTATCAGTCATTTATAAGTACTTTAACCAAACACGTAATTGCTTAAAATCTCAAATGCTTATAAGTTAAAATTAGCTTAGACAAACACCCCCTAAGACTTTTAGAAGGTAGGCCGGCAGCCTGATCCAAAATCATACTCGATTACCTGTAACAAAATCTCCTTATTTCTCTCTCTATAATTGTTATGGGTGCGTTTGTTTCCCTATTTTTGCTCTATCATATTCCTATCATTTCCAAAATACACATTTGTTTTCCTATTTTGAAAAAACTATTATATTTTATTCAATTATTTTTAAACCCCGTAAATTTGTTAATTTAACTAAATACCAACAAAAGTTTAGAAATTGACAAAAACACCCCCACCCACCCACCCACCCACATTTGCTAGATTCCGGCTACCACAGTCGGAAGGTGGCCAGAATTTGGTGTAATGGCGTACTATCGGCTGGATCTAGTCGGTAGTGCACTGATCTAGCTTTTTTCGACCAGATCCAGGCCAAATCTACGACCAAAGATATGGTCTTAGCTAGTCGTCAACGACGGCCATATCTTTGGCTATCGTTGATGACTAAACACAATCAGATCTAACTGTCAATGGCCGGATCTAGTTGTAGATCTAGCTGGAAAATGTCATATTGACGCACAACCAGCCAAATCCAATCGGTCTTGCTCCGATACGGCGACTTCGACTATCCTCCGATGGTGGTGGCCAGTTGCCGATATTTAATGGGTGGGTGGAGGTGTTTTTGTTAATTTTTAATGTTTTATTACAAGGGTGTTTTTGTTAATTCTCAAATCCTACATCGTAATAACCACCCAACTCTTACATTTTCAAAAATACTAAAACAAACACATATTTACTTATTTAGAGTAAACGACTTTTCCCACCTAAGGTTTGCCTTAATGACACTTTCACCAAAAAGTTTCAAAATACCACTTTCTCACCCAAAATTTATATTCCGTTAATATCCAAAATATACTTCACTTTCTCAATCGACGTTTAACAAGTTACCAAGAGCCAAAGTAAGAGGGTTTTGTAGAGTGGAGACTGGTAAATCAAATGGTGGTGACCGATTGAATATTTGCAGTCCGAATCAACCAAAAATCAACTAAGGACAAAAAACCTAGCTTTGCGGTAAACAAAAATCGACAAGAAATCAGGAGCAAGAGCGAGAGAGTTTTGTAGAGAGGAGACCAAAGATTCAAATAGTGGTGACGGAGAGAATTTTTCTGCCAAAATCGGCTTTGAGTAGTGACAGAATATTAACTTGGGTGGGAAAGTGGTAATGTGGTATTTTAAAACTTTTTAGGTGAGAAAGTGTCATTAAGGCAAACGTTGGGTGAGAAAAAGTCGTTTACTCTTATATTTATTAAGTTTTGTGTTTTATTACTCACAAAATATATGGTATATTAGATTTCTTAGTAATATTGTTTGGAATTTGAAATGTTAATCTTTCATTTTGTTTTCGTTAGGTGATCCTCTCAAGCATTAGACGCAGTTGAATTTCTTAATGATACTTATAATACAAATCCGGTCTATATATATGTATATATTATACTCTGAATTAAATATGTTTCATATGATCAACACTTGTGCATTTTTATATAAAATTGGATAGTATTATTCCTCTTTTTCAGCCTTATGCTTAGTGTACAGTTGATTTTTCCTTAAATTGGGACTTGGGAGACGAGCAAACCCAACATATTTCTTTCCATTTATACAAGTCTCCTAATATGTATTATTTTATAACATATTTGAGCATTATAAATTAATGGGATTGTAATCAAGATAAATCAAAAATAAAATAATGTATGCCATTTATATACAACACTATTATCTTTAATACGAGGGATTTTAAAAAGAGTAATGTTACCTGTATGCACAAATTAAATATACAAATTGATATGATATTATTTTTTTATTGATTTTATATTCGTTATATATTTAGTGAGTTGACTTTTAATATAAATTTATTGATTTGTACTTTATGTCATGTTAAGTTACATATATAGTTTATGTATTTAGTATTATTATTACCACATCAACAAAGTGAGACTTGAGACATAGAGAAACTTTTCTGCCAAGATTTTGGTGTTAGCGCCCAAGTTTGACATCTTGGCTAAATTTTATTTAATATGGCATTTATTTGACATGACATTTGCATGATTAGTTTTTTTGTGAGTTTGCGTGCTTCTTTTTCGGCTTTTTTTTTTTTTTTTTTTAATGTTATTAGGTCATGCAACATGCTCTTGCCATCATTACAAGTTTACAACTCATATATTATATAGCAATATCTCTCTCTTGCAAACACTCAACTTCACCTGTCAAACTAACCACTATTTTACATCTTCATATATATATATATATATATATAATGTTAGAGACACCGAAAATTTTACACCGAAAATATATATCGACTTACGTATAATACGCATCTGTTTTGTTTAATAATTTTTTTCTAGTGAACGACCGTCCATTAAATTTGGACGGTCGTTCACTCACATGGACGCCCGTCCATATTATATGGATAGGCATCCATATACAAGGGACGGGCGTCCCCATTTAAAAGACGCCCATCCATAAATAAAATATGAAAATTAAAAAAAAAAACTTTGGGGACGGCCGTTCATAAATTCCTTATGTTTGGACGGGCGTCCATTACGCCCGTCCATACTTAAAAAATAAAAAAAAAAAAACATTTGGACGGGCGTCCATTAGGAATGGACGCCCGTCCATACTTTAAAAAAAAAAAAGTCGTCTTCTTCCTCTTCATTCCCCAGCTCGTTCTCCTGTTAGTTCTTCGTCTGAACATTTTATTGTACAAGAAATTTTGTTGTAAAACTAAGGTGAAAAAAACACATCCCATTGTGGCACTGTGGTTTTCATTTCTTGTCTTTTGAAATCGTATCAACACTTCTGCAAATTTAGGACTTGCTCCTATTATGTTGGGATTTCAGATCCTTGAAGGAAGATCATATAAGCTACAGTATCTTTGGATTGGCGTAGTTAATTGCTCTCAAGCTGATATCAACAAAAGTGTTGATATGATTACTGCTTGACGTAGAGAGCGGGAGTACTTTGCAAACGTCCCAAAATACGAGGGCATCTTAGTAACAGGATGGGTTCTGAGTATCTTGGAAAGGTGCTTTCTAAGGTATGGAAATTTTGATGCAATTTATGTGGGCACATGAGAACATAGGCGCTGGGGAATGAAGAGGAAGAAGACGAATTCTAAGGTATGAAATTTTGATACAATTTATGTGGGTACATGAGAACATAGGCGTTGGGGAATGAGGAAGAAGACGAAATATTTTTTTTTTTTTTTTTTAAAGTATGGACGGGCGTCCATTAGCCCGTCCAAATGTTTTTTTTTTTTTAAAGTATGGACGGGCGTCCCATTCCTAATGGGACGCCCTCTAAACAGAAGGGACTTGTCCATAAATAAATTTTGGATCACTGCCCCCAAAGTTTTTTTTATTTTCATATTTTATTTATGGACGAGCTCCTTTAAATGGGGACGCCCGTCCTATATAATATGGATCAAGCTCCATGAGTGAACGACCGTCCAAATTTAGTGGACGGCCGTTCACTAGAAAAAAATTGTTAAACAAAACAGATGTGTGTTACACGTAGGCCAGTACACATTTTCGGTGTAAAATTTTCGGTGTCCCTAGCATTATATATATATATAAAACTATTTGTATTAGAAGTAGAAAAGAAAAAACAAAAAATCAGACCGAATCAAAAAATCGATTCGAAAATTTGGTTTTTTTCTGGTTTCGATTTACCACATTTTATAAACTGAATAATCGGTTCAGTTTTAGTTTTTTGAAATAATAAAAACGGTTAATCGAATCGGATTTTTAAACCGGTTTAATAAATAAAAAAATAATCTTATATTTTTCAGTTTTAAAAAAATTTATCCTCTTCACTAATGTGCATTTTCCAAAATTCAATTTTTTAAAAAATAATTTTATATTTTGCGCATTTTAAAAAAAATTATCTCTAGGTCTTCACTAATGTAATTTTAAATTATTAATACTTGATGTACATTAAAATTATATGAATTCAAATTATTCAATTATAATAAATATAACTTTAATTCAAGTTTTAAAAAACCTAGAAAAAAAAGGGCCAAAGTCGAGGGTTTGACCGAATTGGGCCGAACAAATGTAGCCCATTATAATTAACCGGTTAACCGAATCGAATTTTTGATTCGGTTTTAAAGCTTTAAACCGGTTTATTACCGGACCAGTTTCGGTTCAATTTTTTTTTTAAAACCGAAAACTGGTTCGGTTCAAGATACCGGTTAACCAGTTTTTTCTCCCCTAATTTGTATAAAGAAAGTTTGTATAAAGTGATGGACACATCATATGAGTGTCACGTAACATGAGGGTCCACATAACATTAATGTGACATTAAGTTACGTGGATCCCAATACTACATGACATGTTTTGTGACATGCCACGTCAGTTTGTACTAAGGGTGTTCGATTCTGCGTACCCTGCATTTTTTGAAGGAACGAAACCGGAACCGACGGTTCTTTGAAATTTGGAACCGGAACCGACGGTTCCGGTTCCTAGGTACCCAGAACCGAAACCTGTAACAACGGTTCCGGTTCCGATTCTGAGTACCTTGTAAAATTATAATGACCCCCCAAAAGCTTTTAAAATGACAAAAAAACCCTTAAAAACTTACAAATACTCCCCCACCTGGAGCTTGTTAACAAAAATAAAATTATAAATTATAAATTCAAAATTACAAACTCCATTACTTTGTAAAAATAGATTCTCAAAAGCCAAACCAACTTACTTTAAATGTTATGAAATATAAATATAAATGTATTCATATTACTTTTTCTACAAAAGTTTTTATTAACCCCTTACTTTTTAATTTTATTTTATATTAGTCCCAGATCCCAATTCCGGATCTTTGCGTTTGTTTTTTTTCTTGTTTGTCCAGTCAAATGAAGTTGCTTTTGATAACTTGTAAATGTACTTCTAGTCCTGGAAGTGCTAGTTTTGAATGTTTCGATTGGCTTAATTGGTAACCCGAGATTTGTCCAAAATTTAATGGAGCTACTGAGGCAACTTGTAGGATTAGAAGGATGGGATTACTGTGTTTTCTGGAGATTTAGTGATGATCAAAGGTCAGTTAATTTATATAAGAAACTATGTATATCAACTTATCAATTATATTCTCTTCTTCACTCTTTTCTGTGATCTATGTTTATGCTTGTAGATCCCGGAGCTCTTACATTATATTAATATGAATCTCTTTGAGTTAGATTTATTGAGTGGATGGATTGCTGTTGTGCTGGAATTAAGATAATCAATAATACTAAGAACAGCATTAATGGCGGAGAAGAGCTTCATTTTCCAAGTTTCTCCAGTTCTTTCTTGTAGGGATGTTATAATTCAGCATCCAAGAACTAAATATGCAAATTTCGTCAGAATCGTATAAAAACATTCAATTTTGCATGCCATTCTCTTCTTCATCAGTCTGCACAGTAACAAAATCCAATCCCTTTAAGGAAGCTATTTCGTTGCACTTTTCCTCATTAAGACATGGAGCATTTGGCCCACAAAATGGAGGAAAGTCTCTAATCGTTGAAATTTTTTCTCCTTGGCGGATAATTTCTTGTTACTGAATTCTTCCGACTGTTATTAGAAAAATCTGACATATCTTTCTTCACAAAATCCGGATTTCCGATAGTCATATTTTCACCTTGAGTCCTTTGAATGCTCTGTTGTTGACCATTGTTTTAAAAAAAAAAAATAAAAGGGACATTAACCGAGTATCTGAAAGTTCTGATACCATGTCGAAATTATAAACAAAGAAGATTCAAGGAGATAACTTAGTGAATTCAATAACAATTGAATTCACTAAGTTATCTCCTTGAGTCTCTTTTACTCATAATTCCGACACATTCATATCTATTGATATGACATTGTCGTTGATAGAATGTATGTGTATCCATTACACATTTTTCTATTTTAAAAATTGTTGATCTAACATTACTTTCCTCGCTATAATTTCCAAGAAACAGTTTGGACTAGGGTCTTGATACCAATGGTGGAAGGACTGATTGTGCTGTTAGCAACTAAAGAAGTATACGTTACCCTCTCTACTTATTCTTTTTGTTTAACATATAAGATTAATTTGAGAAACCGAACGAGCTAGACACTGGCTATAATTGCTTGGTTTTGCATGTTGCATGGTATTTATGTTTCATGATAATTTCAGGTACCTGAAGATCCACATGCGATTGATTTTATCACAGCGCAATGCAACATATCAATGGAGCAGGAAGCTCCAATGATCAATACAAGCAACATGGATGCTAATTTCTCATCACCAGTTAATAATGTGAATGAGATGAACAATGATATTCATTTGGCGCCACAAGTTTCAACAGCGTTAGAAAATTTAGATCATCATCAGGTTCCATATGATATCTCTGTTGGTCGAATTCGTTTATGAAGTAGTACTACTACTTCTCCAATGAACTTCTTGCAGCAATTTAATTTCGCCACTATTGCCTATGAAAATTGTTATGCCTCAAAAGTCAAGCCTATGTCAGCACAATTAATGTCTCTTTGTATCAGCTGCCAAGCCCATAACTTCAAAGATATTCTCACCAACTTTATCTCATTTCAAAGAGATGAATGGACGAGAGCCTTTCATGTGTCAAGGTAGCTTGCAAAACACTCATTGCATTGAGTGCTTGAGTGCAAATGTGAATAAATGTGCATTTTCTCTTCCCAAGAAGAGGAGGAGGGGCGGTGGCTAGGCTGAGATTTAGCTTCAATTCTTTCTCTCTGCAAAAACACTGTATATCTTCATCTTTGTATGCCTTACGGGCAAATTCATAGAAATAGTGAGAGATCAATAAAATAACAGTGGATGTAGGAGTCGCTTGTTGCATCCGAACCACTATAAAAACTCCACTATAAAAACTCCATCTTGCCAATCTTTTATTTATATTTTCTGCAAAATATATAATCTCTCCCATATTCAAATCTCATGGATCCATCACGTGTGTCTCCTGAGTCAGCTCAGCGTTTCCCACGTGCGAGTCGTTGGCGTCCAAAATCAAGCGTCAACAGTTTGGTGGCCCATGCAGGTCCGATTCTCAAGCCTGCATCCAAGTTCCCTGATGGCGTGCTCAGATCTCAAACCCGTCGAGTTCTCGATCGCGTGGCGATCGTAGATCGCACGCGTTAGAATTCTTCGATCGCGCATCGAAATTCTCCAATCACGTGGCCGATCGCATCGCACGCGAGTTCTCCGATCACGTGGCCAGATCGCAGATCGCACGCCCATGCCATCTTGATCCTCAGCTTCATATCGCGGATCTTTAGCTTCAAATCGCGTGTTCGGATCGCTGATCACACGCTGAGATCGCTGATCTCTTGTGCTCTTAGGTAGAGCTCGCTATGATCTCTCAGTTGAGCTCGTTTTGACCTTTCGTGTCGAGCTCGTTTGACCTCTCAAAGTGAGGTCGTTTTGCTCATTGAGCTCGTTTTGACCTCTCAAGTTGAGATCGCTTTTGCTCATTCAGTCGTTTTGACCTCTCAAAGTGAGGTCGTTTTGCTCATTGAGCTCGTTTTGACCTCTCAAGTTGAGGTCGTTTTGCTCATTGAGCTCGTTTTGACCTCTCAAGTTGAGGTCGTTTTGCTCGTTGAGCTCGTTTTGACCTCTCAAGTTGAGGTCGTTTTGCTTATTGAGCTTGTTTTGACCTCTCAAAGTTGAGGTCGCTTTTGCTCATTCAAGTCGTTTTCACCTCAAAGGTCGTTTTGGGGACTCATTGAACTCGTTTTGACCTCTCGAAGTTGAGGCCGTTTTGCTCATTGAGCTCGTTTTGACCTCTGAAGTTGATCGTTTTCTCGATTGAGCTCGTTTTGACCGCCTCTCGAAGTTGAGGTCGTTTTGCTCATTGAGCTCGTTTTGACCTCTCAAGTTGAGGTCGTTTTGCTCATTGAGCTCGTTTTGACCTCTCGAAGTTGAGGTCGTTTTGCTCATTCGGTCGTTTTGACCTCTCGAAAGAGGTCGTTTTGCTCATTAGCTCGTTTTGACCTCAAGTTGAGGTCGTTTTATCAGCCGAGCTCGTTTTGACCTCTCAAGTTGGTCGTTTTGCTTTTTGAGCTCGTTTTGATCTCTCAGGTCGAGGTCGTTTTGCTCACTGAGCTCGTTTTGACCTCTCAAGTTGAGGTCGTTTTGCTTTTTGAGCTCGTTTTGACCTCTCAGGTCGAGGTCGTTTTGCTCTCAAGTTGAGCTCGTTTTGCTCAGATTGAGCTCGTTATGACCTTTCAGGTCGTTTTCCTACCAGATTTCTGGTCGTTTTCCTAACAGATTTCTGGTCGTTTTCCTAACAGATTTCTGATCATCGTCCTAACAGATTTCAGTTCGAGACCGCAGCCAGTCAGATCAAAGACTTTAGTTTCTAAAGTGCAACGCACTTCAAAAACTAGGGGGCTTCTGTTATGCCTCAAAAGTCAAGCCTATGTCAGCACAATTAATGTCTCTTTGTATCAGCTGCCAAGCCCATAACTCCAAAGATATTCTCACCAACTTTATCTCATTTCAAAGAGATGAATGGACGAGAGCCTTCCATGTGTCAAGGCAGCTTGCAAAACACTCATTGCATTGAGTGCTTGAGTGCAAATGTGAATAAATGTGCATTTTCTCTTCCCGAAGAGAGGAGGGGCTGGTGGCTAGGCTGAGATTTAGCTTCAATTCTTTCTCTCTGCAAAAACACTGTATATCTTCATCTTTGTATGCCTTACGGGCAAATTCATAGAAATAGTGAGAGATCAATAAAATAACAATGGATGTAGGAGTCGCTTGTTGCATCCGAACCACTATAAAAACCCCATCTTGCCAATCTTTTATTTATATTTCCTGCAAAATATATAATCTCAGCTCCATATTCAAATCTCATGGATCCATCACGTGTGTCTCCTGAGTCAGCTCAGCGTTTCCCACGTGCGAGTCGTTAGCGTCCAAAATCAAGCGTCAACAAAAATAATAAAACCAGAACTACTGATGTCTTCTTTGAAGGACCACATCATGATCAACATCTTCATTTACTTTCTGATAAGCAAATGAACTCGTTTTATTCTTCATCACAATGTGGGATGATTCATCAAGAGATGGATACACATAATGCATTGAATAATTCAGTAACTACTATGCATATGCAGTTCATGGAGCCTAATTTGGCCAACGAGGAGCAGCTACAAGGGAATGAAAAGGACTCCGAACAAACCGGAGACTGAACAGTCAGATTCAATCTCAGATTGCAGTGACCAGATTGATGATGAGGTTGATGCCAAGTATCGGAGGAGAACAAGGGACCTCAATCTAGAAACCTTGTAGCTGAGAGGAAAATAAGGAAGAGACTCAATGATAGGCTTTATGCTCTTCGAGCTTTGGTTCCCAAAATTTCAAAAGTAAATCATCCTTTCTTTAATTATCATCTTTTATCTTCTAACGATAAATAAATTGTAACAGTATTATAGAATGATTCGATGTTCAATGTTTTCAGCTGGATAGAGCTTCGACCCTTGGAGACGTGATAGAATTTTTGGAGGAGTTGCAAAAGCAAGCGAAAGAGCTTCAACATGAACTGGAGGAGCATTCAGATGATGAAGGGGGCGCCAAGAACAATAATGCGAGCATAAATGGGAACCACGACATCGTGAAGCCGGAGGTTTTCAGTCAAAGTGGAACCATTCTCGAGCCTAAAACTGAACATGATAAAACTTCAAATAGGTTTCATGTGGTTGCAGTTGCTTCAGGTAATGGCATTATTCTTCCTAAACTTCAGAAGCAGGACTTAGAACTCACTAATGACAAGACACAACAAATGGAGGTAACGAACTCTAAATATAACATCTTCTTCTTCTCTTAAATTAGGCTTTCCATATGTCAATTTTATTGTATGGAGCAAATGTACATTTGAGGTGCAAGTTGAAGTGGCTCAATTAGATAGAAATGAGTTCTTTGTTAATCTGTTATGCGAACATAGGCCTGGTGGATTTGTAAGATTAATGGAAGCTTTGAATTCATTGGGTCTGGAAGTGACAAATGCAAATATAACCAGTTTTAGTGGACTTATTTCTAATGTGTTCAAAGTAGAGGTAAAATTATGAACACGTTTTAGATAGCAAAATTAAACTACTCTCTTAATATTAATTGTTCTAATTATTATGAACTTGTTGGTTGCAGAAAAAAGATAACGAGATGGCTCAAGCTGATCATTATGAAGGATTCCTTGCTGAAGCTAGCAAGAAACCCGTGTAGAGTATGCCTCATGAGATGGCAAAAAGCCAAAAACTTCAGAATGCATCAATGGAGTGGAGTATAATCCTCCTCATCGCAGCACCTTAGAGTTTGACCATATAAAGAAGACACTTCTTTGACCTTAGTTTTAATCAGTTTCCCTTATGTATGATTGTCAATAAGGACAGTTTTTAATACAGTAACAATCTTTTATGGACACCTAATTAGTTTGTTTGTTCCAACACAAATAAAATTTTCTTCTTCTTGTGAAATTGAATCGGCATATCATATGGATGAAAGCTACAACAAATTTATCGAAATAACAAAATTCCCCCATCTCTTAATACAATTTAAATAACAAAACTGCAGATGAAAGAAAGAGAATCCCAAAGTTCCATCTTTGAAAACCATGGATTACAGAAGAATAATTAGTTGGTTCCACTGGTGGCAATGGAGAATCCCTTGTGGAATTAGTATTAGACGAAGTAGCTTCTTTTACATTAATGCCGAACCTCATTCCTCCAAGGCAATGGCCTGCAATATTACAAATAAACCAATACTTCTTCGCCTCTTCGAGTGTGATTTGATCATTTCCACTTTCGTATTCACCTAATACTCCACTGCTCGCATCACAAGATCGATATGTCGCTTCTGTTACTTCATACACATTATGCTGCCCCTTGCTGTATTTGAAAACTGCAACAAATAATTAAAAAAAAAAAAAAATCATCCAAATTACACAAATATTCAACAAGAGACTAATTAATGAGAGCGATGAAGGAAGGATTAGAGATCATACCAAGAACATCACCGACAGTGAAATTGTATTCTTGAACCCATGAATCAAAATTGACTTCTGCGTTCCACTGTTGCTCATCACCAACTGTATAAACTTCAGACTTGATGCCCTTCAAGAACAAAAAATTAATCAAGAGAAAGAGTAGTACTATTGACCTATAATATAGGAAGATCATCATCTTATGATCTTCCATGGCTTGAAAGAAAATTAATGGAAGAACAGCAATGAAATGAATTAAGGGTATTGATGGTTGTAACTGGCTGGAGGATGTATTGAGGTTATTTCTATATGAAGCAAAGACTCAATCAAGATGTTGCAGGCGGTGGAATTAAGTAATGTGATCATTTCTTTATATTTTTAGGATCGTTTTGGCTGGTTGTCAAATAATTATATAAAGCTTGTTTGTTATAACAAAGTAAAACTAGATACAAACCATAATGTTAAGATTATTGTGTTACTTAATTAACATTAATCAATAGTCAATTAGCCCATATGGGTATAGTTTATCAATAAACAAGAAATATACACGGGACCCAGTCGAGCCAAAGTCATAAATATTAGGTAATGAAAGATGGCCTCTATGTTTCCTGCTGATTAATCAAAAGTCCTCTCTTTTGTATACGTAAGATTACAAATTTATTCTCTATGAACAGGGAGAACCAACCTTAAAAGGTTGATTTGACTGTAAAAAAGATTTGCTCCTTTAATTAATTTTTTTGGGTTCAAATTTTGTGGTCATCTATCATATTCATAGTTTACTTTAAAATGTTGGGTTTGTAGGGTGTTTAATATTTTTTAGGGACCAGTCGAGGTGCTTGCACAAGCAGAACCACACAATATTCCAGAAGGGTTAATTGAGGTTGGTTAATAGGCATTTCTGGTTGTTTGGAATACTTCACTTTCCAGGCGTGAAGAGGGAAAGGGACATTGATGGATACATAAACTGTCCAAAATGATTGTAGGAGAAACTTGAAACAAAAGATATGATTTTTGGCTTTAACAGGAAGTAATATATGCTACACATGCCATGTCAAATAAAATAAGCATTTTTCACACATGCCATGTCAAATAAAATAAGCATTTTTCATGGTATATTTCTGTTGATGCTAAAATTTGCGCCAACGAAGAAATATGTAAGATCTGTGGTGGAATCTATGTAAAAGTTTATATAAAACCCGTGATTGTGATGCTGGATTGATGGATGAATGAGAAATCAAATAATAGCAAAGGAAAAAAATTTTAAAGTGGTTCGAATGCCTGATACAAATCCTAGTTCGGATCCTAATATAGATCGTACGTTCACTGTTATATTATTGAATGTGTTGAAATAGTAATTTGCTTTACAATAAATTTGTAATTAGTTTTTTGCGACTTATTTCTCTTAAAAACAGATTACAACTAAGTTTATATAATGTTAGTTACACGGTCGAGGTGGAAATAAACTCAAATTCATAGAACGGAAGTAGCTTGATCTTTGTCCTTAATCATGGGATTCATATCCTGAGATATCTACTTGGATCTAAAAGGGAATTTATCTGTTCCAGATTCTCTGCACAACAATTTCTTTATTATTATTACATTTTTTTTTTTTAAGTTGTAGTATTGAAATTATCTATAGCTTTTATTTTTATATAACTAGATCATTCTATTATATAGTATTATTGGTATAATATTTTATCAAGAAAATAAATTATTGTTTTAAAGTATAATTAATATCCTTTTTTTTTTTTTTTTGGGTTCTTGGCCAGTGATTTTAATAAAAGCTAAAATTGTATAACAAATATGTTAATAAGATAGTAATTGAGGTAAATAGCATCACTCTTTACTTAAAACTTTGCGGCAATTCGAAACGCCGTCGTTTCAGTAACTCAAAGCCCCAGTGCTTTCGCTCCCCTGAATCACAGCAGTCTTACTTCGTCCCAAAACCCTAAAAGCCCTAAACAAAACCACCACAAAAGCCCCAGTTCCCACGTTAAAAAATTCAACAATGGCAGGTGGCCGATTCAAAGAGCTATTTAAAAAGTACGGAAAAGTAGCTCTCGGAGTCCACTTCTCTGTCTCCGGCGCCTCCATAACAGGCCTCTACATTGCCATCAAGAACAACGTCGACGTCGAATCAATCTTCGCCACTTGGCACCTCCCCGGACTCTCAAAAAACCCGGAGGAGACTCAATCACCTCAACCCTCTGATGGGTTGATTACCATTCATGACAATACGGATTTTATTGAGGGTAATAGTAGTGTTAGTAATAAATCAACGGTTGTGATCGAAGAGGAGAAGAAGCAGAGGAATCGGACGGCTGAGCTTGCGGCGTCATCTGGTGGGGCCCTGGCTTTGGCTTTGTTATGTAACAAAGCGCTTTTTCCGATTAGGGTTCCGATAACGATCGCACTTACGCCTCCTGTGGCTAGGTTCTTGGCTAGAAGGAAGGTCATCAAGAGCAGTGTATGAAAGGTTTAATTTTAATTTTTATATATGCGGGACTTTGTTGTAATGCTTTTGCTTTGGTTGGTTTTGAAGAAGGATAGAGAAGGATTAGGCTTTGAAAAATTTGAAAGTTGAAAGATTTAAATGGGAAATAAATTTACCATTTTGGTACTGCAATAGTGTTTATGGAAATTTTATACACATGAATGTGATGGTTATTGCGGGGTAAATTTTGTTATGTTTTGGTGTGTATTTAATTGAGAAGGATATAGGAATTCGATCAATTTGTGTGTTGTTTTTCTTTATGTTGATTTTGAATAAGGATAGAGGAGGGATAGTTATTGAGATACTTGAAAGTTAAAAGCGTCAAATGGGTAACAAATTTAAAGTTTTTGTACTGCAATCATGTTTGCGATGGTTTGTGTGGGCTAAATTTTGTTATGTTTTGCCGTTTTGGTGTTTATTTGATCTAGAAAACAGAATAAATACTAGAATTTGAGTGAAAATTGGATCAATTTGGGAGAGATGGGAATGACTAGAAGGAAGAATAAAAACCTAATAACAAGTAGGCTTGCATCACTGGTAGCCGGAAAAAATTTAGGAACTAAAAGCCATAAATTGTGAAGGATAGACCCTCAAAGACTAGTAATATTGAGGGTAGGAGATGTAACATGGAACACAACTCATAAAATGGAGTGCGAACTCGATAACAAACTAATGTTGCACTGATTAGTGACTGTTAGCATTGGCATACAAATTTAACTTTAAATTTTAAACTATTCATAATGAACAAATCTTCTTAACATTTTTACCAGTACAGATATTGGTCCCATTTTGTTTTACATAAGTGGAAGAACGTGGGAAAAAAAGATTCCAAACTTTGGAATATTAGCTTCAAAATTATTCACTTCAACATCTTTGCCTATTTTGAGAGTGAAAATGCATGGAACCTAAAGCTAGAAACTTGTTTGTCTTTGTTTTCCTAGTACCAAATGGAGAGTGATTGTTGGTAGTTACTGTATTGTTTCTTGATTTTGTGGTTGCTTAGTTTGGAGAGTAGCAAATTAAGAAATGAATTGGTCAATCTCAAATGTGATACAGCTATAATTTTCATATTGTACTGGTAGGATCTCTGGAAGTGGATAATTGTAAGATGTTGTTTTGTTGCATTCATAAAAGGATACAAACTTGTGCTTTTTATGGATGTGGATAATTGTAAGATGTTGTTTTGTTGCATTCTTAAAAGGATACAAACTTGTGCTTTTTATGGATGTGGATAATTGTTTTGGCATCAACAATCATGTTGTGTTGTTGCATTCATAAAAAGATATGAACTTGTGCTTTTTGCAAAGTTGAATGAGATTTTTGAATTGATGTAAGGTGGTTACCAGAGATTGTAGGTTGTGTAAATTTCTGGGTAATTTACCTTGAACAAACAGATGATCAAGGTTGTTTTATAATATAAACCTTGAATAAGCATGTGTAATTCATCACAGGCCACCGATGTGCTCGAGACTAATTCAACTAGTAACACACCTTAATGAATAAGCGTCACCCTTCTCTTTAAGTTGATAGGTTCTGAGGTATTATGGGTTCCTTTAACTCTTGGGTTGACACACATGGTGAATCAGTGTCAGTTGCCAATCTAGCAAAACCAGAGTCTTTTACCATGGCCTGAAAGTTTTCAGTTAGTAAAATGTTGGAAGACTTTTCATGTCTCATGAAAAGCCAAAGCACCACCCACTTAGATCTCTCAACAGATTCCCAGTTTCATACCATAAAACATACGAGGATAGGAAATAGCTTGTGCTACATCAATTGCCAGATCGACGGCCAAGCGGGCCAACAACTTTCAGTTGTTTTTATTTTTATATTTAACACATTTATTTTTCTAATTACAAATATCTTAGAGCTATATAAATTCATATAACCTGTATGTAGTTCACATATATTTGTTAATATTTCTTATAAATAATAACTAATTTTATATTAATTATTGATTTTAATTTCATTAGTTTGATGGAGTATTTTAAATTTATTGACAATTATGTAAAATACAGTCATCTGGAATCAAGTTTTTATCTACTCTACTACAATTCATTCCAATCTTAAACCCCCCAAAAAAAAAGGAATAATAGATGGTATTCATTTCTCCGCCTCTGCCACCTCTGTAACCGGTCTCTGCGACTCAACGTTGCCATCAAGAATGTAGACGTCAGATCAATCTTTTGCCACTGGACCCCGGAAGAGACTCAATCACCTGAACCCTATGATGGGTTTATTATCATTCATCAGAATAAGGGTTTAATTGAGGGCAAAGAGTAGTGTTAGTGATAAACCAGTTCTTGTGAGTGAAGAGGAGAAGAAGAAGCAGAAATCGAACAGCTGAGCTTGCGTAGATCGCCAAGGTCCTCGCTTTGGCCGTGTTGTGTAACAAAGTGCTTTTGCCGGTTGGGAGTCAGATAACGACCACACTTTATGCCTCCGTTGGCTAGGTTCTGGTATGGATGGAGGATCATCAAGAACTGAAAGTTTTTATTCTTGTTTACATTGGAATACGTCAGCGATTGTTTAGATTTAAATGGGTAATAAATTCACAATTTTTTTACTTTTTATTATTGGAATCATGTTTATAGATAAATTTTGTGATACTGGATGATAACGATCCCAATTATATGATTTCAAAATTTTATTAGAATTATCCTCAGAAATAAATTAACTCTGGCCAGATAACACCATAACACTTTACCACCATTAGATGACCGAATGATCAATTAAAATTTTTGGATGTATTACTCAAGAGGTTTTAAATTCGATTTATCTCGACTGCTAATACAGATAGCTGTTAGAGCTTACACGGTTACACCTGATTAGTAGTTTCAAGGTTCCGAGAGATTAATTGAAATACACACAAACTGACCCAGACACTCAGTCATATAAAAAAAAATCATAACACTCTGCGGATCCAACCCAAACCTGGTTTTACAACCCTAATATGTGCAACTCCAAATCTTAGGTGTCCAGACGCATAATTAATACGATGAATGAGGATCAAAACATGCTGTTCACTGTACTGAATGCAAGAATTGGAATAAAAAATAAGAGCAAAGTAACTAGTTTAAAGTATCTGCAAGATAGCTTCTTCATGACAAGAATTATACATCATAAATTGAATACCCAAGGAAAAACTATAATTGATTCATGAATTAGAGACAAATTGATAAAGTGAACAATCATCCAACACTTAAACGCCTTGTTCATATCCTAGAGAAAGTTGTTCTATATAGACTTTGTTGTCGTAATGGTTGAACAAAAACTGGCGGCCGAAAAATCTAAGTGGGGTAAAAGATAAAAGAATGTGGTGTTAGCTGACCCAATAAAAAAAAAAAAAAAAGCATTTCAAAACTGAGAAAGACTAGTAGACCTTTGTAAGTTGATCCAACAAAACCCAGCACCTAAAATTCACAAGGCTTCCAAAAGCAAGACCGAAGAACATTTGCTAATCACAATTCATATGAACACAGCATTCATAAACCATGAAAGCCTTTACATTGAAGGGTTACTGGAAATTGGAATTACTGGCAGAAACTAAAAAGACCTCACCAGTTCCATGGCAATGCTGGGCAGTTGGCCCTTCAAACTTTATACTATGACTACTGCAAGTGCTTAAATTCATGACAATCAGCTCCAACTTCATTCAGTGCTAAGAAAAGCTTTGGCACAATTTTAGCTAACATCAGCTTGAAACCTACGGAAGTTGAATTTGCATTATCGTTATCACTTACAGACGCATCTTCAGTGAGAGAACCAATTAGGTAGCCTTTCATATATGCATCACAGGCCTTCAGAATGTGGTAACCTCGCCTTCTGAAATGGTCTTTAACAAGCTCTTCGAAGTCCTGCATGTGTCATAAACATGTTGACAAGTAACTAGTAAGCACATTGCTGTTCTACGGAGGGTTTTTGCATTTGGTAATAACCAAGAGAAACAATTGAAAAAATCCCATATCTAGCAAATAAGTCAGCCAACAAAAAAAAAAAAAAAACGAGAGAGGGGACGGTGAAACAAATTATGGGCAAGAAATCAATCACCACTTCCTGAGCTCTGTATATTAATATACCACCATCACTGTATTAATCGCTTACAGAAAGTGATACTTATTGACTCAAATTTACCATGTTACTTGAATATGCAATTGATTCTTGATGCCAAGTCATGTTAAGGCACACCAAGTTAAAACTAAATTCTAAATCCAATGGGGTGGCACCTCAATCTTGTTCCAAATATCTTAAAATAGATTCATCGCAGTCCACAGAAGACACATACCAATAACAGATTAGCAACATGACTGACAAATAACTAGGCCAGGTGCACCAAAGAAGAGGTAAATGATATTTAATAATTTTAGAATAGTAAGTAAACTTAAGTTAAGATTACCGAAAATGACAGCCTTAGTCAATTTTTTTTTTTTTTTTTAAGCATTAACAATCTGAAGCAATATAAACGAAGAATCAGTTATTTGGGTGGAAATGGCATGGTTTTTTGAGATGCATCCAAAACTTTTAACAACTGAAAAAACAAAATTATGACCCAATATTTTTGACACTCATGTCTCTCTCGATTTAAGGTTAAAGAAATAACCAATGTAATATTATAATTGCCAGAAACTGATAAAAGTAAACGATAAGCAGGATAATGGGAAGTAACCATCACCTTTGGGGGTTTCCGCATAAGATACATCATTGTCTTGCAGTTAAGCAAGAAAGTATTCTCATTGTATGCCAAAGAATTTTTCTCTCCCTCAGCTGTTCCAACTTGCTTATCATACCCAGCTTCATTAAAATATGGCTTAGAATTTAGCACCAACCCCTGAAGTGAAACTAGAACTTGAAGGATGCTAGATGAAGCTGAATCCCACACTTCATTTCCTCTGCCAGTCCACGTATTCAGAAGGCTAAGGCACACATTGCCTTCCTCGTATAAATTTGGATTTATCCTCCAACCACCAGAATGATAGTATGCAGACTGCACCATCACAGAATCGGTCAGGAAAAGACAAAAAGACTACTAAATCCTTTGTCATCAAATTCAAAGATAAGCAAAATTGTGTAAATTTAGTGAAATAAGACCAACTTATAGCTTATAAATAAAAACATTTAAAAGGATTTGAAGGGCACTTCTTACAGGTGGAACATCAGGATATGTTGGAGGGAGATGAAAATCAAAGAAAAAGAGGCCATCTTGGTAAGGTGTTCCATATGCCCCAACTATTACAGCTCTTAAGAGATCCATTCGATCTTCATAAACCCGTACATAGATCCCATCTGTGAAATTGTCAATTGCTTTTATCAAAGGCTGCTAAAATGAATAATGTTATAACTCTGACAGAATATATTATATACAATACACCAAAATAATCCCTACCAGGCAAGTTGTTCTGGAGGATGCTCCAATCCTGCTGAATCTTCTTGAACCACTTCCTTCCATTGTTATTCTGCAATTGTAGTGAACAAAAAGTAACTAGGCAGGGACAAACCAAATGGTAAAACTATAGTTTCAACTTCATGCAATAATAATGTCCATGTCAATATAAATGTCCAGAATATAATCATCACTTTAATTAACTAAAGAATTCTTTTTTTTTTTTTTTTCCCCAAACATCAAAGGAAAACAACAATTTGACAGACTCCAGAGTTTCACACGAAAAACAAAAATACATTGTTTTTAGCCTTTCCTTAAAATTTTAATCTACCATTTTCACTCACCCTGTCATTACATTCTTAGTTATTGCAGTAAAATATTGGTGAATTCTAAAATAGCACGGTTTAAGATGTCATACATCCCATGATGATGGCAAAATCTCTGCATAATTTATGTATCATAAAATTAAATAATCCAAGAAGATCGCAAGCTCCTTAAAATATAATCAAGACAGAACTACATATACCTGTTCACTTGCACCAAGAAAATAATGGTCCCGAGGATCTTTAGCTATGTCAAAGCGCTTGAAACTGAAAGAGTTTTCCATGTAACATGCTGGCTTCTCTGATTGTTCTCTCAAAGATTGTGCAGCATCAGAAAATTCTGGGGCCTCCACGTCAACATCTTCATGTTTTCCATGACTGTTTTCTCCACCACAATTATCAATGACATCAGATTTTTGAGAACTCAACTCATTACCAGAATCTTTTCCCCCAGAATTTTCAATCATTTCCTGTGATGGAAGTTCATTTTCAACTCTGGCATCCAAACAAACTGGATCCACATTTTTTCGCCCCCGGGAGAATATTCCACTGGCCAGTCGGGTAACAAACCCAAGTGCAGCTAAGGGAAGAGACAAAGCGGCATTTCTTCCAGAACCATTCTCTATGCTCTCTTCAGCCTCAGAAGATATGCCAGTGATATCATGCAATGCAGTTTCCTGAACACCACAGACTGACGTCAATTACTCGAACAACAACAACAACATATCATACATCTATGTACTACCTGATAAATTCAAACAACACTTATTATCAATGAACTGTCAATATGAGAAAAAAAAATTCCTTTCCCAGCGAGATATTTATCTTCAAAAAAAAAAAAAAAAGGAATATTGGAAGATCTTCCAACAGCATAAGGTTGCTCATGGGAGACACAGTTCAGCAAATGGGTAGTCAGAATCAAATATAAGCTAATCCTTTTCTATGAAGCTTGATCTAAATTCTAGATGTACTGCAAGTACATATTCAACCTGTCCTGGTCATGCCGGTAACTTTTGTAGAACTTAATCTGATTGACAAGAGATGATTTTGAATTTAAGGGCATTCACACAACTGTTTCAAACAAACCTCTTGAGTATTCTCAAGAGCATCCATCTCATCATCATTAACCGTTTCCCAACTAGCAGCATCATCACTTACATCACTCCCAGCAGCAATAGACTCATCATCGTCATCTCGACCAACGACATAAATTGCTTGAGGTCCAACCTAAAGAAAAGCCAAAGACTCAGTTATCAAAACAACAAATATGCTGAATTTTAGAAGTTGAGAAGGTCACCCATCATCAAATGACTGAAAAAATATCAGGCAGCAGGAGTTATTCAATTTCTAGAAATAGAAACCTCCTAAAA
Organism: Pistacia integerrima; assembly: GCA_026225825.1. Classification (NCBI taxonomy): domain Eukaryota; kingdom Viridiplantae; phylum Streptophyta; class Magnoliopsida; order Sapindales; family Anacardiaceae; genus Pistacia; species Pistacia integerrima. Next base: position 58,301,115 of record CM047749.1, read on the forward strand.
GGAGTCACAAGCTCAATCTCACCGCCCCAAGGTTTATCTCAAATCATTAACATCCCATTCAAACACATATTAAGTCAATCAAAGCAGATGACAGATTCACTACTCTTCAATTCCATGATAACATCCAATGAGATAAAACAGCAGTTTTTGCATGCGTAAGAAAGGTAGAAGAGAGTAAAGTACTTGGTTCATAATATAAGAAATTCAAGTCAGTTAGAGATTGACAGTTAATGGAGCCTAAAAATTCATTCCATAAATATAACATATATGATTTCACAAATAAGGGAGTGAATATACCATAGAAACCATGCCATCAGCCCATGTAACTTCAATATCACCATTCTTGAGGCCAGTAATATTCCCAACCCAAGATAGATCTGTAAAGTCCGTGCAGGACTCATCTCCGGATGCATCCTCTACTTTCTTAGACCCTGAGTGTTTTTTCACATCCTGTTTACTCTCATTTGGTCCAATTTGATTCTCTGATTCCTCAACAGAACCCCCATTGGCTGGTTGCATGGAATCTGAAACTGGAGACAATCGAACAACTACATCGCCATAACAATAATCATAATCAGTATGTCCCTCCAGCTCATATACACTTACAATTTCCTCCTTGTCAAACTCCCGGGGATCTTCTGCCCTAGCAACGGGTTTCAACCACCTTAAACAAGCTGTCCGCTCCTTTGCATTAACCGTTTTTACAACCCCAACACGCCTAGCTTCACAAGTATCATCACCATCATCAGCTGCCTTCTCTACCACATACTGTTCTGGAACAAATTCATGATCACCAGGACTATCAATTGGGATCAAAGTTGTCGAACCTAGCCCACGTTCTATGGTTCCGTCCTGCCACACCACATCAACCCTCGTCCTGGTATTGACAATCAATAGAGCTTTTTCAAAATTTTCCTCTTTCTTTCGAGCCTTCTTGTCTCTCTTAATTACAATCTTACGAATCTTTTTTCGATGAACAGGCCAAGGTTCATGGCCAGTATCCTTTGAAACTGACAATGAACGATTGCAAGAGCTAGATTCAGGAGAGGCTCTACTTGCAATAGTTTCACTGTTTTCATCAGGTGCAGTTATGGGATCAAGGTCCATGGATTCATCATTCTCATTTGAATCCTCCACTGCAATTGCTTCTGAGTCACACCTGCTGACCAGTTGATCAGGATCTAAATCACTTTTGACAGAATCATTAAGTTGTAATCTTGACAAGCCCTTGTCTAAAGGAATGGGGGATGTTTTTGCCAATGATGGAAGAAGACACCAATCACCTACTTGCCAATTTGCATGAGCAAAACAAGACAACAGTTTTAGGTTCTTTGGGCTGTGTTCTTCAGCTGGGGGAGTAGAAGAATCAGGTCCATAGCCAGCAGATGCTATCCAATAAATAAATACGGATCCAGCTGTAACTTTAGTTACAGTACCTTCCAAACGATTAGCTTTCCACAAGCCAGATAACCACCTAGAATTCTTGAAAACCGATGAGGAGGCAGCCCTTACACGCTGTCCAGGGTAGTAAGGAAAATGCCCATCATCTTCAATGGTAGTTTTCGGAGTTGGTCTGAGGCGCAGTGGCTCAGCCCTCATAACTTTACACAAGGAACCATCATCAAACAAAACAGTCACATTGTCATACACATCATTAATTCTACCCAGCCAAGGACCAAGTACAACATAATCACCCACAGTGAAATCCCTCACACGTTGCAAGTTTCTGGATGAGATATCTTTTACAGTAGATCCATCAGGAGCTAACAAATCAACCGAGAGATTGACATCCACCACGACACCCACTTGCCCGGTCGGCTCTGAAGCAGCAGCAACATAATCCCCATGTAAGAATCCCCGATCAATAACTGTTACATCATTGATATTTTGAACTGGCTCAGTGTCATCCATCCAAAGTACCCGCACCTGATCAGTTTGAAGAGAACCACAATTATAACTATCACTTCCTCTGCTTACGCTACCATTCTCATTAGAGTTGTTATTCCCTTCCTCATCTTCCCCATCCTCATCATCATCTTCAACATCATCCTCATCATCTGTTATGCTACTATCTGAATCCGAGTCACCAGCAACTTCACTCACAATCCCAGTCGCACGACTCTTATTACTTCTCACAACATCTTGTCTATATATATATGGGACACTATGCAAGTTCCTAACAACCTCACTCAATCTGTTAACTCCATTGCCTTTACTATTTACACTTGCTTCACAAACAACCCTATTTGTTGTAGAATCATCACGCTTCAAACCATTTTCATCCAATGCACTTGTAGCAGGGCCATTAACTTCAGAAGCAGTATCACATTTCTCAGTCTCCATCTAACTACAAAAATACTAAAACATCATCAAAACCGTCGTTCCCAATCTTATTTTCAATACAAAATTAACATATACCACAACTTATACATATCTATATAATGTTCTATTCATTCCCAACTATCATCTTTCAAAACCCTAAACACACGCTATATTCAAAAACGAATATTCATAATATCAAAAAAAAAAAAAAAAAAAAGAAACAAACTGAAACCTCATTTTCTACATTTATCTAATTCTCCTTGAAGCAAATGAACTCTAATCAAATACAGAAGCTTTTAACAATGAAAGTAGCATAAAAAAGACACGTAGCATCGACATACAACTAAAGCATCAATTCAAAAACGACAATACGAATTAATATTCATATAAGAAAAGGCTCGCAGCAGCTCTGAAAAACCTAGAGAACCGATCGCTATGTTGATTAATAACGAAAGCTAGCTCAAATCAACGTAATGATAAGAAAATGAAGAACATTAAATTTCCAAAAAAAAAAAAAAAAAATTATCAGCTTACTGAATGAGATTTAATTAGTGGATTATAGAGGGATCAACGGAGAACCCGGCGGAAATAAAACGAAGATTTAAAAATGAAAATATAAAAGAGTTTTTGTGGATATTTCTTTCAATTTTTTCGATTTTTTTTTTTTTTTTTTTGGTTTCTTATGGAAGTCACTGTGTTCTTGATGGACGTTTGAGAATATAATGCAAATTGAGAGAGAGAGGAGGGGTAGAGATGGAATTCAGAAGTCGAGGGGAGGGTAGGAAACAAGGAATGTACATATTTACCCTTGATTGATGAGTTATGATACGTTATCTAACCAAAACAATTTGATGATTTATTGTGGCCGTTAGATCTGTGGACTAAAATGGGAATTTACCAGGTTGGGATTTTTTTTTTTGAGGAAATTGTTTTACTTTTAATAAAAAAAGAAATTTAATTACGTTTTATTTGTTTTACTGACTTTTATCTTTGTTACTCTTAGTTTTTTTTCCTGTTTTACCCTTACTTTAACTAGATATGGTCGCGACATCACAATTATTTAAGGTTGAAATAACAATGAAAAAAGAGTAATTGTTAATTAATTAATTAATAAATGAACTAATTTATAATTTATTTTACATGTTTTAAATTAGTTGAAATAAAAAGAGTTTTTAATTTGATTTCTTGATCTCTAGTTGAAAGAAAAGCATTGATATGGCTTTTCCAAGAGACAATTTTCAGAACAAGAAAGGTAGCCTTTCTTTGCAAGGTTTTATTTATATTATAGGTATATTTACTCAATTTAAGCTTAATTAAATTAGAATATTTATAAATTTTATTAAGTAAATTCAAAATATTCTAATTTAGGTCTCCCTTCATTGGTGATTATTTTAAATTAAGCATAACACTTTACCCATAAATTCGGAATTTCCAGTATATTTTGGCTTCGCCACTATATATCTATATTCATCCAATATATGTTAAATTGATTTTAAGAATTGATAACACCAAACTTTGAAGCTCTTGATTAATTTTGAATTCAAGACCCCATTTTATTGAAGGCTTGAATTTTCTCTTAAATAAAAAAAAGGTAAAAACTCACATCTATGTGGCATTAAAATTAAAATTAAAATTAGAAGGTTTAAAGTTTGATCCACCTAAGTTGCTAATAGGAGTGACTACTAGGGATAGGCACAGGCTAGGGACCTCTCTCTCTAGCCGCAACCGAAAGCTCAAGGGGATTCTCTGGTCCCGACCCGTAGCTCGAACGAAGAATTCAAGGCTCGTTTATGGTTTTGCATTATAATTTTTTTTTTAATTTTTAATGATTAAAAAAATATAATTAATCAAAATATCAAAATTATAATTATAATACATTATACATATATGTAAATATATTATATATTAATGGTATAGTATTATGTATTATTGTATTAAGTAATGAGTATTAATATATGAATATATGATATTATGATTACGATAATAGCATATTATGTTTAATATATAATGTATAATTTTTGTTTTATAGTATATCATGTATAATGTATAATATATAATAATAAATTATACCATATATATTATAATGTTTCATTAATATTTTAAATAATACATAACATTATACATAATGTATTACATATGATACATTATACATATATATTATAATAAATTCTAAATAAATAGCTACCATAATATAATAAAGGCAATTAGGTAATGAAATTGAAATAATGATTCAATGATGAACAAAAAAATTAATAATGATTTATTATCATCAATGAAAATATCAAATGATAAATTATACATAAATAACATATATATTATGTATATCAAATGATACATTATACATATATACCAAATTTATTATATATTATAAATATTTATAATGATTTATTATATTTAATATAATTTTATTTATTACCTATTTGTATATGGTTTTATAAAATATTCACACAATTATAATTTATGATTTCATTGATTGATTTTCAATTATTAAAATTAATATACGAAACCTTACTATATATATATATATATAGACGGGGACGGGGACAGGAACAGGGCAAGACCAATCTCGTCCCCGAATTTGGGGACCAATTTTTGGCCTGGGCCCGACCCAAACCTCGAATAATTCGAGGAAACTCTGCCTTGTTTGGGGTAGGTCAGGACGGGTCCCTATGGGAAAGAGTATTATGCTTATCCCTAGTAACCATTGAAGGGATTTATCATACTATCAACTTGAGGGTCCAAAAAGATTAATTGAGATGCGTGCAAATTACCTAAACACTCTCGGTCACCAAAAAAAGGAAAAAAAAATTAAAATTTTGTTAGATATATGGATTTTATTTTAATAACTAATTATTGTTACAACACCACGTTATTTTTCAAAAAAAATATATAAATTCTTCTAGGGAAAAGGTAACAACTCACATCTATGAAACATTAAACTTAAAGTTTCATTCAAAATAATGATATTTATTTATAAACTCATTTTTTTTTTTTTTAATGATTGGGGATGTCCGGGTTAACTTATGCACAATTCAACTAATCTCTTGGGACTCTGAAATTACCAATCGGATAAGAGCTCTAGTGACCACTCTTATTAGTAATCGAGAAGAAACTAAACTGAGAACCTCTTGAGTAATACATCTAAAAGTTTCTACCGAATAACTCGACCATCCAAAGATAGTACTCATTATTTTTATTTCCCCTAAATGGTTTTCTCATCTTGTTTAGTTAGAGGAGATTTAATTATTTTTTTAAAATTAAAAAAAAAATGAATTTATTAGGTTACTTACCAAAACGACGATGCATTAACTGATATTAGATCTACTCGGGATTACCAACTTTGCCCTTGACAGGTAAGAGAGGGAAATTAAGAGACTGGGATATTTTCAAAAAAGCCCTTCAAGTATGATTATTCTGCCAGCCACCCCTTAAAATAATTTCTCAATTCAGCTCAGCAGAGAGAAACGGGAATCACCACCTTCTTCATCCAGCGGAGAAGATGATCGTGTGCGTTGCGGTCGTTGGCCATCAGGTGCACCCTCATTCTTGTGAAGTTTACATCTTTTATCTCCGGTCCCTTAAATCTAACTTTTTCCTCTTTATTTTTTAATTATCTGTATTCTGTAGAACAATCCGCTCTACATACAGAGCTTCACAGAGGCAGATGACGCCCTCAAGCTGCATCACATCGTTCACTGTTCCCTTGATGTCGTTGACGAGCGAGGTATATGAAGTAATTGGAATATCTCGACATTCGTTTATTTTCTTATTGTATTTCTTTTTCTATTTTATGATGTGATCTTGTTGTATAGTATAAGAAATAGTTGAATTTGGATTATTTTTGGAATGATATGAACTGGGTTTTTGATTATATGTTGTTTGAGATAATTTAGTGTTCGGATCATGCTCATAAACATTAAAAAGGATAGTCTTTTGCTTCAAGTTTGTACTTTTGCAGTTCAGTTTGAGAGTTTTTGTAGGGTTTTGGGAAAGGGGATCTGTTTATATTGTAATATTCTGATAATTCTGGGGCGCTGTTTTGATATGCCATTAGTTTCTTGTTCCAAGTCACTAGCGTTGTAAATGTAGTTATAGAATAGATCATGGAGTCTTTCATGGTTTACTAATAGTTGGAGTTTCAAATTTTGATTTCTGATTGTGAATATGAATATGCACAGTTAACAATCCGAAGAAGTCTGGACCGACTCTGAATGAGACATTTTTGGGTCTGCTTTATCCGACTGAAAACTATAAAGTGTAAGAAGTTATATTATAGACACATTTGGATATATTTTGGTTGTCATTATGTAACTTTTGATTTTCTTATGCAATATGTTTTCCTCAGGTATGGCTATTTGACTAACACAAAGGTGAAGTTTATCATAGTGGCCACCGACTTAGATGTCAGAGATGCAGATGTAAGGAATGTAAGTATTTTGTTTTTTTGGTAGCCATGTCTTACCAAATCACTTGTATGAAAGTATTGAAATTATGATTCATGAATGTTATCTGCTTCATTACGTTTTTTGTTTAAGGTAGACATAGCACTGCTAAGGTGCAATAATGCATCATGTCTATCTCCTGTGAGAATTCTGAGATTTGGTTCAGTTACAATCAGCAACAAATCTTTAAGGATTAACCTTCTGAAACATGAATTTGATGCTTGGAAATAACTTGTATGAATAAACAACAGGGGGTTCATTCAATTTGTGGCATCAGATGCATCTGATATATATTTGTCATCTAAACTGCTGATATGTCTTGATGTATAGTGAGACCTTCTGGATTCAGCAATTCCTAGTCAAGGTTCTGAACTTTGTTATCCTTGTAAATGCTGTTGTTGCTATTCACCTGTTATTGTGCCTGTTCTTGATGATAAGTGAATCATCCTAGCTTGGGTTCCATATAATCAATTCTAGATTTTCTTGCCATCAATTTAATTGTTTTATAGATAGGTAGACACTTGTTACTTATATTTAGTTCTAAATGATGCACAGATTAAGATTTTCTCTTGATATAAGTCCCTTCAAATTTTCAATCTACTTCCCTTCTACTTGTTTGTAATTAGAACAGTGATTTAGGATGTTGGTTTGCTTGTAGCTGAGTATTTTTTGTTTTTGTTTTAGATGTTAAAATTTATATTTGCCGGAGACTTTCAATTGAAGTAAGGGATCTGACGTGTTCTTCTCTGTGTCAATGAAATTATTGTATAGTTCTTCAGGAGGTTCCATGCCGCATATGTGGATGCAGTTTCAAACCCATTTCACGTGCCAGGTAAAAAGATAACATCCACAACTTTTGCAGAAAGGGTTAGCACCATTGTCAAGTCATTTGGGTTGAGTTCAGCTGGGTGATTGGCCATTGTAAGATGTACCCTTTTTGGATATTCCTTTATTTGTATTCATTACCTTTGTTATTTTCCCTCAGCATCACTCAAAAATCGCACAGATTTAATATCATTTATGGTGTTTTTTCAAGAACTCAGAATCTGATTGTACCAGATATAAAACTAGTGATCATCATCTTTCTTACTAATTTTGCAAATAGTGACTTGAAAGAACCAACTACCTCTCGCTTCAAACATCAAAATTTGTAATTTTGTTTGGAATCCTATGTTAATGGCATAATCTTCACTACCTGTTACCTAGATGTAAATTCTTCACTAGAAACAATCTGTTTCCTTCTCCAGGTTTTACTACCGCTTCACATTCATTTGTGTGACCATAATTGCAAAGCATATTTAAGTCCCATAAATACTTTCATATATACTTCAAATCAATGGTTTTCAATCACATATTTAGTCATTTTAAAAAAAATTGTCAATCATAGAATTGAGAAAAGAAAAGAGATACATATGAAACTGGCATTCGTTGGCTTAGTATTCTGACAACAATAGGATGTTCATGAAAGAATTGAAAATTTGACAGAAGTTAAGAGGGGACCGCATGCAGAAAACCCAAATTCATTCACGAGTTCAAGAATTTTAATGAACTAGGCTCAAACGAGTCTTGCAGGGGCAGAGCCAGCCATCATCAGATGCTGGCCATTGCAAAACAGAGGCATGGTTCCTAAGGAGAGAACACAAAAAGAGGAAGAGAATTTAATCATTTCCCAGCTCCATAGATGCATCAAACAATAACATACAGCAATTAAGTGAGAAAAAAAAAAAAGAAAAGAAAAGATCAAAGGGCAGATGCGCAAGAGCAACCCCAGATATTAATTCAAAATAGTATTTGCGGAGGTTGCTCAAGTTTAATAACTATAACATGAACTAAAAGCAAGAGCTATCATAAATTCAGGTCAACTTGAACAAGAGATCCGGAATGCTTGTACTGAGGTATTTCAGAGGAAGATGAAAAACTTGATGAAAGCATTCCATGAAAGCATTCCTAAATTAAAACTCATCGTCATCCTCCTCAGCAATGTGTTTTGCAAGCTCTTGCTCTTGTTGTTGTCTCTCCCTCCTCTTCTCAGCGCTTTCTTTTTCCTTGTGGGAATTTGGGGGGAAACGAAGTGCACGCACTGCCTCATTATGCATATTGAGGCAGAACGCAATCCTTGAATTGAATGCCATTTGAGGTTCATTTGTAGAGTAGATGTCGCCTGTCTCCTTCGATACCATCCACTCATTTGCATGATCCAATGTTGCGTCAATTGCACCATCTCGGATTGCCTTAGAAACTATACTTTCGGCATCAGCGATCGGATTAGCAGAGTCCAGTCTCAGCTTCTTGGCAACATCAGCCAGCGAGATGCGAGAATAAGAGATGCTGATGTTCCGCAGTCCTGTCCTTATGACATTATGCCGCAGCCTAACAATCAGATTATTTGTCCTGTCTGAACTGAAAATACTTGAGAATTTCTCAGCAACAGACTTGAAGAGCTCTAAATCCCCAATGCGGACAGCCTGAAAATCATTAATGGTAAGTTAGTTAAAATAATTTGTATAACTAAAGAGAGGATGATTTATACCAAGCGGTCATCTTTTAGCACTATTTGGATTAAAATTTTAGTTAAATAATTAAATAACAAAAACAGAAAGAAAAACAGCAGTAATCCCAATTTAACAAGATTCCGCAAGCATGGAGATTGCCAATTTTAGGAAACACATCCTATTATAGCCAGAAAAGTATCTTCATAGTCTTAAAGTTGAACAAAGACGATTTTGAATCAGAATATTTCAAAACTTATTCTTATGAAAGAATTAAACCAAAGGCTCAAGTTTGACAAACCAACACTCACATTTGTCAGCTCAAAATATGGCCTCAAAGCCTTCTCCATGCCTTTCTGCATGAAAACAGTCCTCTCTGGAATCTCTCCTAGCAATAATCGGACAATGATAGCCCACTTGTTGCATTGAACTCGAAAGCCAAGGGCTGCAACAGGTGCTTTCCTAGCAGCTTGAAGGAGGGATTCTTTTGCATCTGTGTACTCCAACTGAATTGTCCTAATCTTTCCCAAGTAAAAGAGGTACCGACAAAACTGCAAAAGAAATAGTTAGTTCCAGAAAATGAAAAACTAATAACTAAAATCATTTAAAAAATAAGCCACAATCAGCCTCCAATAAACAATGCCATAACTAATGCTCCATCAAATACAATGGATATACAACCCTATATCCCTACCCTCCCCAAATCCCAAAACTTACTTTTAGAACCTCAAACAAGACTAACAATACAGCTAGAAAATTAAAACATAAAATCTGTTCACTTCTCTCAAAAATACATCTTTAATTATTAACTCATTTAATATTTCACTCTAGTATAAGCTACACTAATATAATTTTGGACCATGCAAAAAACAGTAAGCCTCATTTCAGCATTTATACATCTTAGAATACTGTTGTCTCAGTAAAAAATATATCAAAATGGAAACAGGTTTAGAAAATTAAAGTTGCCTGTTGGTTTGAGTGGGCTTCAAATCGAGGTGCCTTGGACCTCAGTTTCTCTGCTTGATCATATAAGTTGTAATGGAGGTAATTGCGAAGCAACAGATTGAGAAGTGTTTCCTGCATCACAGTGTTGTATCCAAGCATAAATATCAGCAGGTTACCAAACAGAATACCCATTCTTCTAAGCAACACAATCAAAACTTCTTTCACAACTGAAAAATATACCTGACCCAGCTCATCGTGGCGCAGAGTTGCAATACGGTGCAGGGCAAGGAGATTACTGTTTCACAAATGAACAATCAAATTAAAACAATTTACTCCAAATCATCTCCTTCATTATCTGATAAGTATTCTACAACTAGCAATAAAAGGAAACAGAATACGCCATAAAGGATTAATAGTACAAAATTATTTAGCATATACACGGCTCACCCTCTAATTTCAGCAAGATCACCAGTGAGTTCATAGCAAAGAGAGTAATAGAAGAAAAGTCTGGATGCTAGAACATCAACAGTTCGCCTATTCACGTTCTTCAACCGTGCAATGCTTGCTGATGAACAGGCTTTTGCCTTATAACATCACAATGCAACAAACTTAACAAAACATTCATTTATCCATAAATGAAGAAATCCAAGAAACAAACCCTTAAATGTTCTACCTCATTGTATTTCTTCTTGTCAATCAAAAATATCAGCACAAGCAAGTAGCAGAATATCTCTATCTCAGGCAAGGAGTGTTTCAAAGACACTTGAGTCACAGACGACGCCGTATCAACTTCCATCTCATGATCATCTTCCTATCACCAAAACTTTTACATCAAAATCAAAACTTCCACATAACCCTCTTCCCCCGCCCAAAATCAGGTCAAAATAACAGAAATTACCTTGGGAAGAAACGAGATTAAGCGCGTGTGCACGTCGGATCCCGGAGTCAAAACATAGTTAAGAAAAGCCGACAGCACCGGAGGCTTGAGTTTCCGTCTCAGTGCCATCGTCAGCCTCACGGCGCGAAATATCCGCCGCACTTCACGGGCATGAGCACCAGTTTCAATCAACGAAGCAATCTCCTTCAAATCTGAACCAAAATAAACAAACAAATATAAAAAACGATACTTTATATTTCTAATTCGATAATCGAACAATTATTCAGATGAATGAATGATTTTTCGGATCGTACGGTTGAGAGTTGAAGGAGTGGAGGAGGAGGGGAGGGAATTGGAGGGGAGCTCTTTCATCTCGACGTCCTGAGTCATCTCGTGAAGGGACTAAAATGCGAGAAAAAAAAACGAATTGTTGGAAGGAAGAGATGGAATTGGATCAAAATAAAAGTTGAGTGAATAGAGATTGGGAAAAGGGTGAGAGAAAGAATGTTGATTTGGGGAGATTGACGATGGTGAAGCTTGGCTTAGTAAGCTAGTTAGGGTTTGAGTCGGACTGGTTGATTGGTTTCCTTCTCTGCAAGTCAGAGGAAAAGGTTAAGCGACGTCGTTTTAGGGTGGGTTAAGTTGGTTAAATACGACGTCGATGTGGGAATGCAAAAAATTCTTAAATGTGTTTTTGTAATTTGATTTATTTCCGTTATTGGAAAAACTTGATTTATAGTACCAAAATTATAAGGGTTACTAGTCATTAGTGTAATTTAATGGTCTTGCAATTTAAAAAAAATAAAAATAAATCTTAATCTTTTAATAATTCTTTCTCTTTTTTATCAAGAGTGTCCATATCAGTTTATAATTTTTCGGATTCTTAAAGTTAACGACTGAAATTAGCAACTGAGCTGACTTGAATTGACCTCTTATTACCAGATGATAAACTCTAGGTTAGTTATATCTATGGAGTGATGTCTTAGGATCGCGGGAGAGCCACTTAAAAGTTATTAATAATTCTTCCTTAGACTTTACAAGGAAGAATAAAGTTTCTACCCGTTTTTGCTTTCATACTTTGCAGTTCTGCTTTATGTTAAATGGAATATGAGCTTTACTTCAGCTTGGAGTTTCCAACTTTGATGTATTATCAAATATGAAAGCTTAGCAATAAATAATATGGTAAGAACCTGAATGATTCACCCACAACCAACTCAACTCACACAGAGAACAAGATTAAACACTGAATAATGCACTGATATTTGTATTAATAATCTGCAGTACTTGATGTTTCAGAACTGAGAACTCTAATGGAAAAAATGAAGAAGAACAGAATGAAAGAAAATGAAAAGAAAAGATAACACTAGCGCTTCGAGGAGCTAGGAACCTCCCAATACCCTGTACATCTTTCCTTCCTTTCTTATACCCAATTATCTTAACAAACTTATTCTACTAGTACTAATCTGGTACCACGTAGATATTCCTTTAAGCAACTCCCATGTGGCCTTCTAATCCACTTTAACCTTCAAATTCATAAATCAAACTACCGACCACAAGTTCATCTCATGTTTCTTGAAGCTACTGCATATGATCAGAAATGGTGAGCTTCCCAAAATCAAAATCAGCTCTCTTACTCAACAACCCAGCAAGATATACAGAGAAAATGTCTCTCAACAAGTTCATTATCTTGCCTTCACTTTGTTGTATTGAACCAACCACATAGGCTGTTGTGATCAGATCAAAACTTCTCCATCTTCTCTCTTTGGCAAACTTCTTCAATCCCATTTCAATACTCTTAAACTCTTCCTTCTCCAATTCCCCTGCAGCCGTTTCTTCAATCTCTTCGCTCGGCGTTTTCTTTAAGACCTCTGCGATGCTCCTTGCTAAAACAATGCCATCTTCCAAAGCTGCACACCCTCCTTGGCCGAGGTCTGGTGTCATAGGATGAAGTGCATCTCCTGCTACACAAACATTACCTTTGCTGATATTTCCCCATAGTACTTCCCATGGATGTCTGTATCTCAGTGGTGAACATATTATGCCATCCAGTGGAGTGTTGTCTAAAACTGCCTTTACTCGATCAGGTAATTCGTGACACTTGCGCAACACGAATTGCTTCATCTTTGCAGGATCATCCTCTACCTCTTTGTCTGCTAGCAACGAGATATCAGGAACAGAAGTTAGAAAATAAAAAAAAAAAAAAAAAAATGAGCAACATCTAGTAATATACAAGAGAAGTGCTCATTGCCTTGGCTGGAGGGACTCCAAGTGAAAAACCAGTAAACAGTCTTATCATCACAAGGGATGAAACCGGATCGAATGCCTTTTCCGAAGAACTGTAGAAATCTGGGCCCGAAGCCATGACTGTCTTTGAACTCTGAATATCCCCTGATGGAAGATCTTCCTACAAAAGCTGGTTTCTTGAAGCCAAGCCATTTTGCCACCACTGAGTTAACCCCATCACATCCAATCAACACCTTTCATTCACAAAGTGTATAAAGATTGAGAAATTAGACTAAAAAGAAAATATAACTGACACAAACACAGAGATTATGGACCTTATTCAAGACATATATAAGATAGGTTAACTGATTTTTAACTATTCAAAATAAAAGTTTAGGTAGCTTAAATTTTTAACCTTGGTCTTGATGATACTTCCATCATCTAGATGCACCAACTTGAAGTAGCCTGATTCCTCTACAGAAACCACCTTTGAGGAGAACCTGATGGTGCCACTGGGGAGTTCTTTTTCAAGTGCTTCCAACAACAACTTCCTTCTCACGCATCTTGTTTCATTTTCTCCACTAAATCACATACCGCAAAGTATCAAGGCTCCGATAAAATCTACTAAAATGCAGTGTGTTTTAGCCAAATAAAGAAGAAATAATTAATGACTCACTGTTTGCCTTTGGCCTTCAAGGATCTCTCTGAAGAGGGTTGTCCTGATGTGGAGGAGGTAACTACTATTCTGCATCATCAGTTTATTTAGTGCCAAAAATTTTAAGAATGTCAGCAATTGTTCATTTGTTTCCAAAATCATTCTGTGTGCTAGGAAATTGCATTAAGTAAATTATTGAATCACTAACATCGTTAAGCCAGGAGGCAGTTTTATACCATATGTTACGGAAAATTGCTATTATTGAGGCCTTTTCATTTCTTCAATAAATATATCAATTACTTGAATAACACAAAATCAACCCAAAACTCCTCAATCTAAGTGAATAGAGAAAAAATGAAAAAGAACATATCACCCTTGTATCTGTAGATGTTGTTGGCGAAGAGAGTCACCAATCCCAACAGCATCCAAGGCCCTCCAGGCATTACTCCATGTTGTGAAGGCAAATCCAGTGACCCTCAAACTCTCTGATGATTCCAATACCAAGCTTCTGATTCCCAGCCTGCAACACGAAACTTAATTAATTCTCAATATGGGTTGAGTTGTTCTGTAAATTTTCTGTTACCATATAGGTTAATAATACATGCCTGTGAAGTCCTAACGAAGTTGTAAGGCCTGCAATTCCAGCTCCAACAATCACAATATCTTCAACTGTTTCCATGAAATCTCTGGCTCTATGTAGAGGAGGATAAGAAGGCTTGATATATATATATATATATATATATATATATATATATATATATAGAGAGAGAGAGAGATAGAGAGAGAGAGAGAGAATAGAACCTTTTTAGACTGATACTGTACGTAAAAATAACTTTTATGTAACGATAAAAACGCTTAGAGAGAGAGAGAGAGAGAGAGAGTAGAACCTTTCTAGACTGATATTCTGCGTAAGAATAACTTTTACGTAATAATAAAATTTTTTAATCATAACTTGAATTAATTATAAATAAGGATAAATTTTATATTGTAATAAATTATAATTTTTTTAAATCTTATCTTAAAAAATTTATCTTTATATAGTAATAATTATCTGTATATTACAAAAAATATATATTATGTTACATTAAAGGTTTAAGATAAAATAAAATATTTATTTAAAGTTATTTGGGACAATGATTTATATTTTAGAATTGTTATCGCATCTTTTATCTTGCGGATATATAATAAACCATCATACTTTCTTGTCAAAGCATGTTTAGAGTTTCTTGGCATGAATTTTTTGGTATTTCTGTACTATTATCCTCAATATTATTTATTTTCTCTTCTTGTCTAATTCCAGTAATGATTTATTTTTCAGTTAAAACATACACGATTAGTTACTCATTTGGATTATTGAGAAAAATATTAATATTTATTTGATTAGTGTAGTGAGTTGTCGAATCTGATTTCTCAATTTTACAGTGACTATTTGATATCTATTTCTATATTATTCTAATACTAATAAAACATGAATTATAAAATAAGAAATCAAAATAATAATTCTCCTAACTACACGTTTATTAAATTATAACATTTTTATATTAATAAATTTAATTGATTCTAACATTATTCTAATATTATGACTATAGAAAGATTTTATTATATTGCCTATATATATACCTCAAGCTCAAAAAAAAAAAAAAAAGTTAAAAAAGAGGAAAAAGTCTGAATCATTGTGAAGAAAATGATGAAAGCTGAACGTATGCTCTGACGCTCTAATGTAAGTAACAGATAACATTCAATCCATGTTACAGTTATTTTAATAATATATCTAGTGGTAGACGAAAACCTTTTGTTCAACTTTGATCTTTTGTCTTGGTAGAATCTCCAGAAGACACAAGGTAATTTTATTAAAATAAAGAAATTTGGTATGACTAGTGTCAACTTATGACCCAACTGCACTTTGTGTGCTTATGATTTTATTGGCAGTTCAACCAACCACATAAGTTGTGTTGATTAGCTCAAAATTTATTCGTCTCTTCTCTTTTAAATATCTTTTCAATCTTCTTGAATTTTAACTCCTTTATAATAATAAATTTAATTTGTCCCAATGTTACGATTATTTACAAGGTTCTACTACATATGTCAAGCCGTAAGCAAAAAAAAAAAAAAAAAAAAAAGAAGTTTAAGAAGAGGACAAAGTTTGAATCACTGTGAAGAAAATGATGAAAGGTGAACGTATGCTCTGACGCTCTAATGTAAAACAGTAACAGTTAGCATTCAATCCATGTTACAGTTATTTTAATAATATATCTAGTGGTAGACAAAAACCTTTTGTTCAACTTTGATCTTTTGTCTTGGTAGAATCTCCACGACACAGGGTAATTTCATTAAAATAAAGAAATATGGTATGACTCGTGTCAACTTCTGAGAGGTAATTAACCTAATTATCCTTTGTGTGCTTGATTGTTTTGTTCATAGTTTAAACTTGACAATTGGTTTGCGGTCTTGCGACTGAGGTGAATTTTTCAATCCTGTCACTTTGTTATATCCAACCAGTAACGGATCTAGAATTTTGTGTTAGGGTAGGTCAAAATAAAAACAAATTACACATTAATATTTTTGTCCAGTAATTTTTTTATTAGGGTGGGCTAAAATCCAAAAATTATATATATTAATATTTTTTAAAATAAAATTGAGGGTGGGCAAAGTAGGCTGGATCCGCCCCTGTATCCAGCCAACCACATAAGCTGTGCTGATTAGCTCAAAACTTTTTTGTCTCCTCTCTTTTAGATATCTTTTCAATCCCATTTTAATATTCCTAAATTATAACCTCCTTATAGTAATAAATTTAATTGGTCCCAATATTATGATTATAGAGAGGTTATACTCTATATATATCAAGTCGTATAGTGGTAGACAAAAACCTTTTGTTCAACTTTGATCTTTTTTCTTGATAGAATCTCCACGACACAGGGTAATTTTATTAAAATAAAGAAATATGATTCCTAATATCATGACACAGGATACTTTTAATCTTGCTTCAAGGTTTTCAAATGAGGTTTAGATTTATAGATACTTGATTTTGACACCAACAACTCACACATGTAAAGTGCTAAGCAGACTTAGAAATCACATGTGATAAGGAAAAATGAAATGAAAAAAAATTAATGAGAAGCGATATTTAAAGTGGTTTGGATGCTCAAAAGCGAATCCTACGTTCACTGCTATTGTATTAATAGGTGGGTAAAATCAGGTCGCGTGAGGCAAGTTGAGTTATTATCTAGAGAGAATACAAAGAGAGAGAGATAGAGAGTATAAGCTGTTTTAAACAAAGATTAGCCAATCCCGTAAATGAGAGGGATGCCCGCTATTTATAGTGGGAGAGTTCAAGGTAATGATTACAAGTCTGTAAGTGGGTAGGTGCCGTGCAAATCCTTCTTTGCATCCCATTGGTTATCTGCACGAGAAATATTCTCAAATTGCGTAGGGCTTGGGCAGGTGGATAATTCCTAACCACTTGCAAGCCTGACACTCACCTGCACTCACCTATTGCACTGACAAGAACCATACCTCTTTTGTTACTGCGCGACATGGCAGCATCTGAATGATACAAAACCTTCATGAACCCTGATTGGCTCTTGCTGACGAGTCCACGACAACCCTAACTTTTTAGGTATAACAAAAGTCCCCTAGTTTTTAAGGTTTAAGGATTGAACCTTGAGAACTTCATGATTATGCCGCGACTTGACTTGTCCCGAACGACGCTTGGTCGAGCCGACCGAGCTGCAAGGAGATCGTAGCACATGTATCTAAGGGTAGTACAAGCGACCTGAGGTGGCCTTCTTCCACAAGTTCAACGACCTGAATTAGGCCCCACTCAATGTCATACCGATGTGCTTCGAATCTCATTCGTGGCCCGCGAATTGATAATACTTAGCATATTTTTACCAAAGACAAGGAATTGCATTGTCTCGAAATCAATATGCGACGAAAAGTGTTCTGCCCAAACGACCTCTTCAGATGTTATCTGTTGCGCTTGACAGCTAATCTGTTTAATAAAATAATCTTTATTCTGACATACTTTTCTAGTGTGCAATAAGTGCCAGCTGTGCGCATTAAATGGAAGTCATGCTGAAACGACATTCCCTTTTAGAGCATTAAATGCGGATGAGGGCGCATTTAATGTGGAAGAGATAATCGAGTCGTCACTTGGTTGTTCCAATGGAAGGAAGCGTCGATTGACATTCTCAAAGCGTGGCAGTTACTTCTTCTCGTGGATTGATGACATGTGGTCGCAATCAATGGCGAGAAACGTATTCGGCCCAAGCATCGCTTACCTTAAGGAAATCAATCATCGCTTCCTCCCCCTATAAAACCCCAGGCTCATCTTAAGCATTGTCACAAAACTCATACTTTCAAAGAAAGAACAAAGCTCTCACGAGACCAGTCTCCCGATTTTCCAATTGGTGCGCACCCTTTGTTTACGATAGAAAGTCTGTTCCTGGTAGCCAAGAGGTAAAAAGAATTTCTCCTTTTTCTTTTACTATTTTGTTGATAGCTTGTCTTGACGATAATGGTGGGTGTGAACTGTTTGGTAAACCTTTGTGGTGCGTGTTTATAGGCAGTTAGGGTTACTGCTAAGCAACAACATTTGTCCAAGTCGAAGACTTGGTGGAGTTCCATGAGGTCGTTGAACTCATACAGGTGATCCTGCGGGTCTGAATTCCTATCGAATGCTCGCATGTTGGGCATTCTGAATCTCGATGGGAGGGGAACAACTAACACTGCTGGAGAAAAGGGATAAGCCTCTGCGACCTTCCCACGCTCATTCTACTGAGCCTTAAGCTGATCCAACGCTCACTGTAGTTCCTCAATCTGAGGTAGCGGAGCTGCTTGGGGATCACTTTTTGCAATGTGGGTTCGACCCTCACGGTTGCGGTTGAGGAAATATTGTAAATCGGGCTTTTCCTCGACTCGGCCAGAAGCTCTAACCAACCTTGACACACGCCGGCTGGAGTCGTGTGATGGCATTGAGTGATTCGGGGAATTTTTTCGATCTCTGCGGTGGTCCAAACCGACCCGCAGATGACGGGGATTTCTCGCATGACGATGGTCGAGGTTGTCATTTTAGCGATACTGGGAGTCTCCCCGCCTTGCACTTTTGTGGGAGTGCCTATGCGATGTGGCATGGGACGGCTTATGCCATGACATGTCGTTGAGTCGTAGTGCCATAGATATTTTACCCGTTGCACGACCAGTGATCGCTGGTCCCTCGGAGCCTTCTGGTCCGCTATTAGCCACTTGTTTCCCCTTTCTTTGACGCGCTGCAGTATGTGCGGTATGGGCTTTCGCCCTTTTTTACGCTTTCACTCGACTTGCAGGCCTTTTTTTCCTGCCTCATTGGATTCTGGTGGCACGATCCGATCCAAATGGTCTAGCCTTTGGCTAACCGTTTAGAGAGTATTCTTGAACCTCTCTAGGTAACTCATGACGACTGGGTCAAGCTGCGAGCTTGAAGGAATATCCGTCATGATATTATGTTGGACTGGCGGCACTTCGGGAGAAGTGTCCTCTTGTACTTGGGGGATTTCCTCATTGTCATATCTGGTTCACTCTGGTTTGAAACCGCGAGCCATTTGCTGATTGGTAGGACCAATGTAACGCCCACATCGAGGTACATAGCTTTACTTATGCTCTAATACCTTAGTTGAATTTTGTTAAAGTTATCTTGAACAAGTGTGAAGAAAATCCCTAAATTTTCATTAGCGGTAAAATGGTCTTTTCACTCATAATTAGTTGAAAGTGTAGGGAGTGAAAAGAGATAGAATTTCATGGAGAATGCAATAAAAATAAGGGCATTATGGTAATTGATTAAGAGACATAGATGGAATTTCATAGAAAGTGCAAGGGTGAAATGGGAAACTAATAAATAATATTTTCTTATATCAAGAGGTGAATAATGAAACCCTAGTCATTTCTCCTCCACTTTCACGCCACCTTCATCCCCAAATTCTCTCAATTTCTTCAATCATTTTTCAAGTGAAATTCATAGATCTTGGTTTATTTTTAGTGGAATTTCAATCTCAAGCATCCTTAGGTAAGATCCTGCACTAAGATATGAGTTTTAATTTTTAAAGTGTTGAATTCTTATGATTTGTGTTCATAGGATTTAAGAGAAAGAGAGTTGTATCAAAGAAGACTACTAAAGTGTTGGATTGCTCACATCTAAGGTAAGTAAATCCAAGCCTAGTTATGATTGGAGTAATATTGTGTAGAGAATTTCTTTTATGCATATATGTGTTTATATATGAAGAATTGTTGATGGAATGGATGTCAATGATGGTTAGAATTTATCTATGAGAAGTAGTGTTTGTGTACTTGATGTTTGATGAGAGTTTGGATGAATTATGGAAGAATTGGAGTAGAATTTATAGAGTGTAAATCCTGGACAGGTTTGGCGTTAATTTTAGAGAATTTTGTTCCAAATTTTGGTGGCTTAGAAGAGATGTAGAAGTGTAGCCAATTTAGAGTTTGTGTGTGCGCATAAGTTGTTTGATGAAATGTCAAAGAGAAGTGCATACATGAGTATGATTACTTGATGTCTTGAGATGAGTTTGTAGATGGTAGAGAATGGCATGTTTACATTCTATATTGCATTATTGCATCCAAACATGTGAATTTAGAGAGAATAATAAGCATGAGCCCATCTACATGCATACATATTCATAAGAGCATTAATGAACATTAAAGTTAAAGAATAGATAGAAAGAAATGAGAAATATTAAAGAAGTTCAAATCTGAATTTTTATTTAAAGAAGTGTAAAAAGATAAAAGAAGAGAAGGTTGTTGCGATGGGGAACCCTTGAGTGACATAGCCTCGCATGCATGCCGCCTTTAGTGAGCGGCCTCAGAATTTAGAAAGAAGAATTGTATAGTCCGTTAGAAGTGCATGTGGATGAGGACTATACCCAGAAGTAGAGAATACACTCACATGACTAGGGTTCCAAATCCATGCCTCAACCGAGTCCGATCGGTAAGAAAGAAAGAAAGAATAGAAAGAAAGAAAAAAAAGAAAGAAAGAAAAGAAAAGAAAAGAATAGAAAGAAAGAAAAAAAAGAAAGAAAGAAAAGAAAAGAAAAGAATAGAAAGAAAGAAAGAATAGAAAAGAAAGAAAGAAATACAGAGAAAAGAAGCATAAAACAGAATAAGAAAATAGAAAAAAGAAAAGAAAATGCACATTCTATGCATTTGTGCATTTGCATCATACCTATGCTTGATACCATGCCTATTATCATGAGTAGTGAGAAATTAGAAATTGAGAAAAAACCAGAGAAAGAATAGAGAAAGAACAGAGAAAGAACATAGAAGAATAGAGAAGTGTGATGTAAGGAAAGAAATTCAGAATTTAAGCAACGAAGAGAGAAGGGTAGCATAGTGGGTTTACTTACTGAGCAATTAGTGTTCACCCCGTTGTTTTCAACGTTTTTGCAAGTAGTAGGTGAGATGCAGTCACTTGGAACGTCAAGAAGCGGAAGGGTTTGGCAATACTATCGAGTTACTGTTTTGAGACTTTATTATATTAAGTAAAGATTTGTATATAAAGAAAAATCAGATATGGGCCCATTATTTCATACTCATCTATGTATATATATTTATATATTTTCTTATAGTATTGTTTATTTTTCGAGTATACTAGCTAGAGAAAAAGTATTACAACCAATTAGTCAGAGATTTCTGATGAAGAGCAGATACTAAATCAGACCCTCTTTCTAGCGTCAAACTATTGATACTTGATTTTGACATCAACGACTCACACGTGCAAAGTGCTAAGCGGACTTAGAAATCACACGTGATAAGGAAAAATGAAATGAAATAATGAATGAGAAGAGATATTTAAAGTGGTTTGGATGCTCAAAAGCGAATCCTATGCCCACTGCTATTGTATTAATAGGTGGGTAAAATCAGGTCGCGTGAGGCGAGCTGAGTTATAATTTAGAGAGAGAGAGAGAGAGAGAGAGAGAGAGAGAGAGAGAGAGAGAGTATAAGCTGTTTTAGACAAAGATTAGCCAATCCTGTAAATGAGAGGGATGTCCTCTATTTATAGTGGGAGAGTTCAAGGTAATGATTACAAGACTGAAAGTGGGTAGGTGTCGTGCAAATCCTTCTTTGCATCCCATTGGTTATCTACACGAGAAATATCCTCAAATTGCGTAGGGCTTGGACAGGTGGATAATTCCTAACCACTCGCAAGCCTGACACTCACTTGCACTCACCTGCTGCATTGACAAGAACCATACCTCTTCCGTCACTACGTGACGTGGCAGTGTTTGGACGGTACAAAACCTTTCTGAACCCTGATTAACTCTCGCTGACGAGTCCACGTTAGCCCTAACTTTTCAGGCATAACAAGATTCATAATATCACCGCTAACTTTTCAGGCATAACAAGATTCATAATATTACTGCTAGCAGTAGGTCATTAAAGAAATACAAATGAATATAGCAAATGATGAGAATTTATGTGTTTAAAAAGTTAGCTTGTCTAAATTTCCTACAAACACCTAAATAATAAAGAATAATATGAAATGTACAATTTTGTATAAATAAAGAATAATACTAAACGTACAAATTCATTATAGAAAATAACGATAGTTTAAACTTAAAGATCTTATATACAATGTTAAATATAACAAACATAAAGGTGAAGATTCTCTTTGGGGTGTCTGGCCAGCTTGTGCATACCTCAACTAATCTCTTGGGGCTTTGAAGTTGACGACTAGATAATCCTCTCAGTGGCCATAGAATCTTCTTTTACTCTTTTACCAAGTGCACATAGAATCTTCTTTTACTCTTTTACCATCATACCACCCAGTGGTGATTAAGGGGAAGATTCTCATATATTTCATGGCCCTGCTAATATCAAACAATAAGAATATTGTCCACAAAATGCTGGCTTTTATAATCCTTTTACACTTAAAACAAAGGGAAGAGGTAGAGTGGCTCTAATCAACACCAGAAGGATTCAGGAATTAAAATATAGTCCATGGGGGGGAAACTGTCAGTTTGTAGAAATATATGGGATTCTCACATAATTTATAAATGAACACTTCATTACATGATATGTCAAGTACAATGCTTAAGAACATTTTGACTTCACACATTTACAAAACAATCACATTTTTATTGTAATTTTACAGAGCTTTTGATGCTCCATCTGGTGTTTTAGACAGAAGCGGTGGCATTCAGGATGCTGAGCTCCCCACAATCAAAATCAGCTCTCTTAATCAACACTCCAGTTAGGAATGCAGGCAAAATCTTATCTCTCAAAAAGGTCATAATCTTTCCTTTACTTTCATGTATAAAACCAACCACATATGCTGTGCTGATGAGCTGAAAGCTTCTCCATCTTCTCTCTTTGGCAAATTTATTCAGTCCCATTTCAATCCTCCTAAATTCATCCTTGTCTAATTCACGGCAGGGTGTTTTGGTCAAGGCTTCAGCAATGCACCTGGCTAAAACAATCCCATCTTCTAGGGCTGAACACGCTCCCTGGCCAAGGTCTGGTGTCATAGGATGCAGTGCGTCTCCAGCCACACACACATTGCCTTTGCTAATATTTCCCCACAGCACCTCCCAGGGGTGCCTATATCTCAGTGGTGAGGAAATAATGCTTTCTAGTGGAGTGTTTTCTAAAACAGCCTTAACTTTATCAGGTAAGTTGTTAAACTTACTCAACACAAACTGCTTCATCTCAGCTGGACTTGCAAGTTCTTTATCTACAAGTTATATAGAAGCAATTAGTAATAATTATAATTTGCTATGATCAATACTGTTATCCCTTCAAAACTGTGGAGATTTGCTTATGAAGAAAGTTTTTGCCTTTCGGAGAAAAGAAAGCCAAGACCTTGTGGAGTCGTGTTGTTTCTGTGATGCTCGCATTTTCGAAGAAAAATGGGTAAAGATATTAAGCTATTTATGGGATAGAATTTGGTTCTTAGCATCTCTTTGGGCTTTGGTCTCCAAGGATTTTCACTATTCTTCGCTTTTTTCATCTCCATTAATTTGGCCCTGAAGTTTTGTATAGATTGATTTTATCTGTTTGTACAGCTTGTATCTTTTTAAGAGTTTGTTGCGGACATCCGATCCACTAAAATAACTCATTTTTGTTGTCAATACATATATTTTGTTTCCTTATATATATATATATATATATATGCTGATGCTGTTGAAGCAAACAAGCTTTTAAGAAGGGGTCATTACCTTGGCTGGAGGTACTCCAAGTGAAAAACCAATAAACAGTTTGATCATCACAGGGGAGGAAACCAGATTTAACCCCTTTTCCAAGGAACTCAAGGAATTCGGGCTCAAGGCCATGGCTGCACTTAAAATCTGAATATCCCCTGATGGCAGATCTTCCTGCAAAAGCTGGTTTCTTCAAGCCAAGCCATTTTGCCACCACTGAGTTCACTCCATCACATCCAATCAACACCTTTCATTCGCCAAAAAAAAAAAAAAAAAAATCCAATAACCATGTTATCAAGTTCAATATTTGTATTTTTTGTAACCATGCATAAAGTGTCACCTTGGTCTTGAGGATGCTGCCATCAGCTAGATGAACCAGCTTAAAGTAGCCTGATTCCTCTACAGAAACCACCTTTGAGGAGAACCTGATGGTGCCAATTGGGAGTTCCCTCACAAGTGCTTCCAGCAACAACTTCCTTCTCACACATCGAATTTCACGTTCACTACTACATTGCAAAACAACAGCAATAAGAATCCAACATACTATAGATATGCAAAATAAAAATCCAGTTAATCATCTGCATAATTTGTGTAAGAGCTTACAGTTTTCCTTCAGACTTCAATGATCTCTCAGAAGGGGGTTGTCTTGATATAGTGGAGGTAACCACCATCCTGCATAAGATCTGTTCAGGTCAATTTCATGTAAACAAATTTAGGTGTCAATAAATTATTTATTAATGGTTTCTACTTAATCATTTTGTTTTCTAGAAATTGTGTAGAACAAATTATTGAACCACTCCATCTTTCAGTGTTAACTAAAAGGTAGTTCACCAAGTTGTAGGTCGGCTCGGATTTTTCTCTTCTCGACCTAGATATTTTGGATTTGAGTCCACAGGACGCAGAGTCCCACTATTTAAGGTGGGTAAAAATCAAATCCAAATCCCATAAAAAGGAGGCGGATAAAAACAATATGTGATTATTGTAATTCACTGAACCCCATTGGAGGAGGTGGGTTGGGGACATTACAACTCTTAGGGGATAGTCTGAGCTCACTTCTAAGGATAATATCTTTGGTTTTGAGTCAAAGAGAACGCACTTTAAGTCCTACTAATGAAGTGGATAAGAGATAAATTCGAGCTCCACCAAATGAGCACCAGTGGAGAAATACTGGTGCAAAACCTCAGAATTTCCTTATTTATATAATCAAGTTGCGTGCCGCGTATGCAGGGTGAGGTTTAAGATACCCCTGGAGCTGCTGATGTGGTTGACGAAGTGAGTCACCGATGCCAAGAACATCCAAGGCCTTCCAGGCATTATTCCAAGTAGTGAATGCAAATCCTGTCTCCCTCAAAGTGTCTGATGATTCCAATACTAAGCTTCTGATTCCCAGCCTGCAACATACACTTTCTTGTTAGTGCAATTGTACATAAACTTCCCACAATTATTCATATGCAGGCATGCTCTATCTATTAAATATCTATATAGCAATACCTGTGAAGTCCCAGTGATGTTGTCAGGCCAGCAATTCCAGCTCCCACAATCAAAATATCTCCAACTGAAGCTTCCATATTTGATATTTTTGGCTTTCTTGTAGCAGTCAAGTGTTGGACACTAGACAGAATTAATGGTCTTGCTGTATGTGGACTTGATGGACAAGGTGTTCTATAAATAGTCAAGGATGGTATGAATCTTTCAATCATATAAGGCAATATTTATATGTAACAATCCGGTAACGTTACCGGTCGGTTCAGCCCTTGGATACCAAATCCAATAATAGATTTTTAAAACAGAAAATTGAAACTGAGTCATACCATATTTCTTTATTTTAATAAAATTATCCTGTGTCGCCGAGATTCTATCAAGACAAAAGATCAAAGTTGAACACAAGGTTTTTGCCTGCCACTAGACATATTATTAAAATAACTGTAACATGGATTGAATGCTATCTGTTACTGTCTTACATTAGAGCGTCAGAGCATACGTTCAGCTTTCATCATTTTCTTCACAATGATTCAAACTTTTTTCTCTTTTTAAACTTTTTTTTTTTGAGCTCGAGGTTTACCACTTATATATATATATAGAGTAGAACCTCTCTATAATCATAATGTTTGGACTAATTAAATTTATTATTATAAGAAGGTTATAATTTAGGAAGATTGAAATGTGATTGAAAAGATATGCAAAAGAGAGGAGATGGAGAAGTTTTGAGCTAATCAGTGCAACTTATGTCGTTGGTTGGATACAACAAAGTGATGGGATTAAAAAGTTCGCCTTAGTCACAAGATTGCAAGCCAATGGTCAAGTTAAAGTTGTCAACAAAACCATCAAGCACACACTGAAGGCCAAGCTTGGCGCTGCAAAGGACAATTGAGTCAATGACCTCCCAGAAGTTCTATGGGCATATAGAACAACTTCGAGAAGCTTTACTTCAAAAATATCATTCTCGCTAGCATATGGCTACAAGGCTACATCCCAGTGGAAGTAGGGACTGGTTCACTCCGGAGAGACTTATTCAATGAAATAGACAATGAAGCACTTTTACGTGCAAGTCTGGACCTAGTTGAAGAACACTGCAATAAGACTCAGTTAAGGATAGCATCCTACCAGCAGTGTGCAAAAAGGTTCTTTGACTCTAAGGTCAGGAGAAGAGACTTTCAGGTCGATAACCTGGTTCTAAAAGAAGTCATTCTCGATACAAGGAAATCGAGTGCAGGGGTATTGGGACCTAACTGGGAAGGTCCATACCGCATCACTAAGGTAATACGACTTGGAACGTATCACCTCAAGAGGCTTAATGGTTCCGAAGTACCGCGAGCTTGGAATGCTGAGCACCTTCACCCCTATTACTAGTAATTCCGAACTCGCTCTTAATTTTATTCATTTTTTTTACTTGTAAAGTTTTACTTGTAATCTTTATGAATAAGATCGTTCTGCTTTATCTCGAAGAAATATTTGTGTCATGTTCGTTTCAATGATCTTGTTCATTATGATATTTTTATAAGTTTCCTAATCAGATGTGTAATATTAGCCTTGTGAAGTGCTTGAATTATAGAAGTGCTACCACAAATGGCTCAAAATACTCCTTTTATATATGATTAAAATAAGTGTAGTGGGCAACAGAAAATATAAAAAGAAAAAAGGGAAGTCATAAGGAAAGCTATGCAAAAGCAAAAAAGGTGATCATTGGTCCCCGCCTCTAGGCTCTGCGGGTGCGACCTCTGTATCCCCCGGTTGGTCATCGACCATCCGATCAGCTGTTGGGTCCTTAGGGATTATGTCTTCAGCTGGTCCCTCTTCCTCCTCAACATCATCAGCTTGGGCCATGGAAGCAAGGGTGTCCTAATATTCATTCGGGAGGTCGGAAAGGTCCATCCTCAGATTCCTCGGTCGCAAGCTGTAGATGGCCTATATTGCCCAGTCAGTAGCCTTCCTCTTGAGTTCAAGATTTTGCCACTTCATCTGATCAGTTAATGAAGCGACTCGCCCTTAGGACAACTCGAGATCCACCTCCAAAGCTCTCTTCTGCTTCTTAGAGTTTTTCCATAGTCGAGCTCTGTCTTCCTCCGCCTTCATGGCACATAGTTCGCCTTCAGCTCCTTCTCTTTCGCGCCACACTCTTTGGTGAGTCTAGCCACTGTCCTTTGGAGCTCTTTGTTCTCCTCATTTCTCTTCTCGAGCTCAGCCTTTTGGAAGTCCACTGTGTGAAGGGCATAATTGCTCTCTACCAAGTACTGATTCGCCTGAATATGGATCACCTTCGACTCTGCGTCCAGAGTTGAGAAGTCCTGCTTCAGCTTGGTATTCTATTCTCTTAGCTCGTGGAACCCTCCAGTAGAGTCCAGATTGATCTTCTGGTTGGTCATATGCAAGGCGGGCAGGGACTGCATGAGAAAAGAAACAAGAGTTAACCTCCATTTTCCCAAAAATCATAAAGGTTAGAAAATCAACTAATATTGGAAAGTCCTCGACAAGAACGAGTTGTTTTACCCGGCTTTAGCTGAAGTGCAGTAGCCACTAGGTTTGCGGGTCAGGAAGCCATAAACTCCTCAAAGGTCGTAGCTAGTTGGCACTCCAACAAGGTATACACCACTGACTGCAGGTGTTCAGGGAGTTGCCCCATGGAATCTAGCACAGGCATGTTTGACCCGGGGGGAATTGGCATCTCGTCAATTCGTTGTTTGCCTGTTCTCCTTTGGGCAACCGCGACCTCCCCATCTCCTCTGCGCGAGCTCTCGGGGACTGCAGAAGTGCCTGGCGTGCTCCTTAGGGGCACCCCCTAGTAGAAAGCCTGGTAAGGTTGCGATCCCCCCGGCGGCACCCCTAAGCCCTCCAGCTCGGACTCTGATTCCTCCTCAGCAAGCAACTGCTTCCTTTTCTTGGTTTTTTGGCCCATAGTTTTCTATTTAGCGGCATGAGTAGCCACGGGCCAAGGAACTTCCCCACATTACTCCGTGGGTGTTCGCCTTTCGGCGCCCATGTGTATCCCTCATGTGGGGATATCGTCGGGGATTGCCTTGGCTGGCTCAGTTAGGGCGACCCAGGAAAATACGAATCCCCTGGTCCTCGTCAACGGCCTTAGACCCTTGGGTGCATGGCATGGTCGTTGCGCGACATGAAAGCATGTTAGCGAAAAGGTCACCTCAGGCAAAAGAAAGGGTTCTAAGTGTGAAGATACTTACGGGCTAAGGGTTCCAAAGATGCTTCCAAATTGAGAAAACCATACTTTCTTAAGTTGGCAGTAGTCACGAGCAGTCTCGCATCGCAACTCTGCTCGGGTAGATGACCGAATGTCACTATTCGGTTAAAATCTGTCAGCGCTGTCAATATGGCCATCTTATTTCCTACAAAGAGACAAAAAGTTTGTTAAATATAAGAGCTGGAGAAAAAGGAACAGTTCACAAATCAAAGGAAAGGGAAACCTATTTGACTCCCTAAATTAGCAAACGCCATCATATTAAAAAAAAAAAAAAAAATTTGATCTCATAAGCCCCGACGTTACTAGGGTAACCAAATATTCCTCCCTCGATCGTAGATCGCTTGAAGAGGTAAAAAGAGTCATTATCTTTGCTCTTCTTCAGATGGTAAGCACATGCGAGCTCCAACACTGTCAGCTCGCCAAGACCATTTTTGCCACATGTGATATACATAGCAACCGCTATCATATAAGCATTAGGTGTCAATTGTAATGGCACGACCTCGAAGTGGTCGAGGATCGATCTAATGAAAGGGTGAAAAGGTATCAACGCCCCACATTTAAAGATCGCCTCGGAGATCGCACCTATTCCCTCTGGGGGATTTCAAGCTATGTATGTCCTATGTTGGTAGACATCCACGCTAAGCGCAAATTGGTCCACCGCTTTCTGTATCTCGTCCCAGGTGGCCACTAATAAGGCCTCTTACATGGGACCTGTTGGGGCGCCCGACACCTGCGAGGTCGTCCCCTTGGTTGCTCTGGTCGCTGGATTATCCATTGCTCCTAAAGTCTAAAAAAGGGGCGACATGCAGAGTCAATCTCCGTATAGTGTTTCGTACGATGACGTGAAAAAGCAAAAAAAAAAAAAAAAAAAAACCCCTAATTTGACTTCCTTAACCCCTAGAAAAACCCTAAAAACCCTTGGGAATGAATCCCCAAGGATCCGTGCCCTAAGTTCTCACTTTTTATAAAGAAAAAAGTTCTCTTCTTACCGCTATCCAGAAATACGTACCATAAAAGCTTACCAGACAGTTCATACCCACCATTACCATAAGTCAAGCTATTAACAAAAATAATAGAAGAAAACGAAAGAGAAGTTCCCCTTACCTTTTGACTGCTAAGAACGAACTTCCTATCGTAACGGAGAGTGCGCATCAACTGGAAAAAGAGCGGACTGATTTTGTAAGAGTTTTGTTTTTTTCTCTGAAAATGTGAGTTCTGTGATAAAACTTGAGGTGAACCTGAGGTTTTATAGGAGGAAAAACGACGATTGGTTTCCCTAAGCAAGTAACACTTGGGCAGGATACGTTTCTTGCCATTAATTACGACCACATGTCATTAATCCGCGATAAGAGTAACCTTCACGCTTCATGGATACCAATCGACTTTTCCCTCCATTGGAGCAACTAAGTGTCGGTGCGGTTACCTCCTCTACATTAAATGCGCCCTCATCCACATTTAATGCTCTAAAACGGAATGTTATTTCAGCATGGCTTGCATTTAATGCGCATGGTTGACACTTATTGCGCAATAGACACGTCTATCAGAATAAAGATTATTTAATTTACCAGACTAGCTGTTAAGCACAATGAATAATATCTGAAGATGTCGTTCGAGTAAAACACTATTCACTATGTATCGATTTCGAAATGATGTGATTCCTTGTTTTTAGTAAAAATATGCTAAGTATTTTCAGGTCGCGAGATACAGATGAAACTCAAAGCAGGTTAGTATAACATCAAGTAAGGTCCAACCCAGGTCACTGAATCTGTGGGGGAAGGCCATCTCAGGTTGCTTGTGCTATTCTTAAAGATCTATGTTGCGACCTCCTTACAGCTCGATCAACTCGGTTAAGCGTCATTCAAGATAAGTCAATTCACGGCATAATCATGAAGTTCTCAAGGTTCAATCCTTAAACCTTAAAAACTGGGGGGCTTCTTATGTGAGTTCACGTTAGCAAGGGCTAATCAGAGTTCAGGAAGGGTTTGTGCTATCTAGACACTGCCACGTCGTGCAAAGACGGAAGAGATATAGCTATCGTCATTGTGGCAGGTGAATGCCAAGCTTGTGAATGGCTAGGAATTGTCCACCTGCCCAAGCTCTACGCGATTTAAGGATGTCTCCCGTGCAGACAACCAATGAGAAGTGGGTTAGGAATTGTACCACACCTACCCGACTACAGAATCATGATTACTACCTTGGATCCACCAACTATAAATAGAGGGCTCCTCTCTCATTTATGGGATTAGCTGATCTTCAGTCTTCTAAAGCATACTCTCTCTCTCTCTCTCTCTCTCTCTCTCTCTCTATATATATATATATATATATGTATATATAATTTTTTTTTCTTTTTAACTCTCTCTTGATTGTAATTCAGTTCGCTGTACGTGACCTGACTGTAACCACCTATTAATACAACCACAGTGGACGTAGGATTCACTTTTGAGCATCCGAACCACTTTAAAAATTGCTTCTTATTTATTCTCTCATTTCATATTTCCATATCACGTGTAATTTCTAAGTCCGCTTAGCACTTTACACGTGTGAGTCGTTGGTGTCAAAATCAAACATCAACAGATTTTTAAAAGAGAAAATTGAAACTGAGTTATACCACAGCAGTTCCCTCCAATCATATAGTAGTAAAATACCACAAACTAATACTACAACTAGAAAAGTTAAAACTGATGGTGGCCGAAATGATGGTTTTTTTATGATAAATTTCATGAATTTCTATTAATTCTTACAATTGAAAATATAGGTGTTTGATATATTAAAAAGAAAAAAATGCTTATGTCTGCATCCGAGAGTTACTTGTATATCTTTATCGATTGACCCTGTCCTATTAAGTGCCTTCCCTGCAAACACCAAAACAAAGAGAGGTTTCACACTGCTCTATTAAGTGCCTTCCCTGCAAAAACCAAAACAATGAAATCAGGAGCAGTGTTTGTCGTCTTCATTCTTGAGGAATCATTGTTTGTATAAATTAACAAAACAGTAGATACACCGAACTTAGATTATCATGTTTCAGATTTAGCATTCGATGCTGCATACAGCACAAAAGTCAAGATTGTTGTAGATTTATTGGCCTATTACTATTAATTACTAAGAATATAATATAATACAAAGAATGCCGGCTTTTATACAATCTTTTTGAACTTAATCTGAAGAAGTTTTAAAATCATGAATATTTTTGCAGGCCAGGAAATTGCAAAGAGACTGGAAAAATAATCCTTTCGTCAAATGAACAGTTTTGTAATGTAAGTTTGTAATTAAGACAGCTTTAAAGTATCATTTACAATATGCTTTTGAATAATTCATTTTGAAGGAACATCTCACCATGTACAATAATGGGAAAACCACATACATTGGGTCGCGAAAGGAAGATAGTTGTTTAAATTTGAAGTTCTCAATAACACCTCCCAAAAGGGTCTTCAACAATAAAGGAATCAAGTAAAATATAATCAACAGTAATAAGAATAGCATATTGAATTCCAAATAGAGCAATAGCCAGCTTTTTACATCTCAAAATATATTATACATATTTATTGCGTTCTGATGCTTTACATCTTTTATTTTCTATTGTATATTCACAGCTAAATATTGATTTGCAAAATCTCTTTATTAAAAGAAGCTTTTTTTTTTTTTTTTCTTGTACCATGATTAGAAGCTGTTGCATTCAAGAAATGCTGAGCTTTCCGCAAATGAAATCAGCCATCTTCTTCACTAACCCAGCTAGAAAGACAGAAAGAATTTTCTCTCGGACGAAGCTTACTATCATCCCATCACTTTGTTGTATCCAACCAACCACATAAGCTGTGCTGATTAGCTCAAAACTGTTAGACTTTTTACATTATGGTCCTACACTCTGTGTATAATTTCATTAAGGTTCTACACTTTTTATGCTGATGTGGGCTGATGTGGATTGTAAAGTCGTGTCTCTTCCTTGAGCAGTTGTCTTTGATGGAAAGACAACTGCGTATAAAGGAGATTATAGGTCCCCATTTTGATGCAATTTTTAAAATCTTTGATTCCCATAAACCATCACCCAAAATTGCAGTCAAGTGGAAGATCCTATAACATTAAGGGAGCAAGAAGATCAAAGAAGCAGGTGCTATGGCGGGAGGTTTGTCATTTACTTCGCGTATATTCCATGAAGAATTTATCTTGAGATTGATTGTATTATCAATGTATATTGGAATATGAATGTGTGTTTTAACATTTGGTATCAGAGCCTCATATTGAATCTCTGCCTAGCATGAAGTTGTTTGTTGCAAATCTGAAAAAATATTGCATAAAAATTAGGATTTTTTCTATTAAAACCCGTACTGTAAATCAAGCATAACTTTAATTATAAATAGAATCTGTTTTTGATTTTGATGTCATTGGAATCCTTGTTGAAAAAGCTTTCCAACGGTATATTATTTGTCAAAAACGGAGTTCTGGATGCAAAGTTATGGGCTGTTGAAAATCTGGAAATTCTGGGTTAAAATTGCAGAAAACCGGGTTGAGAAGAACCGACCCGATAGTGAAAACGGGTCAAACTGACTTCCGGTCAAAGTCAAGGGTCAAAGCGACCCGGTCAACGCAGTTAAACCCAGTGGAGGGTCAAGCAGGCCAGGTCAACGGGTCAAACCGGAAAGAAGAAGCCAAGGTCAGCGGTCCCGGAACGAAGCGACCAGGTCACGCATCGGCCCGGCAGAAAACCGGGTCAACCCGACCCGGTCAAACGGGTCAACCCGACCCTGGTCAAGTCGGCGCGTGCAGGCGCGTGCAGGCGCGTGAGGGCCCTGCGCTTGCGTCAGGCGCGTGAGCTTTTAGGGGTTGGCGCGTGTGGGCGCGTGTGAGCGCGTGGGCGCGCGTGAAAGGACCATGGTGGCGCGTGAGGCGCGTGAGAGAGTCTTGCCTTCGGCGGCGCGTGGGGCGCGTCCTCTAGTCACGGTGGCGCGTGGAAGGCAGTGACAGCTTGTTTGATGGTTTTTATGTTATATATTACCTTTTTATGCATAAATAATGTATTATTCTTGCATTGATTTGTGTTATATTATACAATTCATGTTATAAATTATTCGATGTTGTATGATCGTATATATTTTGATTAATTTAGAGTAGCCACAGCATCTAAATTATGATAATATATGCATTAAGAATATTATTTATGATCATATTAAGGTGAATAACATCATTTGTAGTTAATCATATTAAGTATAATCATTTTACCCACAGGGAATGTTATATTTTTATGATTAATTAGGGATGAAATAGAAATTATTCTTATTTCTTAATTAGCCCACAGGTATTATGAAATATTAATAATTTCTAGTTTCATCATTAAAGGATAATGAATCATAATATGTAATGTCTTTACCCACAGGGAGATTTTATGATATGTCTATTCATTTATGATTTATTATTTGTTTTACATTGGTAAACTTATAATTGTTATTGATGGTTTGTGCCTCATAAATTATTTAGTAAGCATGTCTTTTGAATTACCTACAGTTGAACAAACTTTGATGATGATTGAGGATAAGGTTCCTAATTTAAATGGTGATAACTACAAATCTTGGAGAGAGGCTGTCCTTCTACATTTAGGGTGCATAGATCTTGACTATGCTCTTCGTAAGGAAGAGCCACCAACACCTACCGATACTAGCTCTAAAGCGGAGATTGCTTTGTATGAACGGTGGGAGCGATCCAACCGTTTAAGCATAATGTTTATCAAATCTCACATTACGAGTAGTATCCGGTGGGTCGATACGGAGTGTGAAAATGTCAAGGATCGATGGAGGCAATTCATGCACAGTTTGAAACATCAGACAAGGCATTAGGTAGCGTCCTAATGAGTAGATTGACATCCATGAAGTTGGCTGGTATTAAAGGAGTCCGTGAGCATATTATGAAAATGAGGGACATAGCTGCTCGGTTGAAATCCCTTGAGATGGTGATTAATGATGATTTCTGGTGCATTATGTCTGAACTCTCTCTCGTCTCATTATGCTCCTTTCAAGATATCTTATAACACAGAAAGGATAAATGGTCAATCAATGAGCTTTTGACCATGTGTGTTCGGGAGGAGGAGAGATTGCTTCGAAGTGAATGAAGCGCACATCGGTGACGGGAAATGTCAAGTACACTTCTAATAAGAATAAGAAGTGGAAGGGAAAAGGCAAAGTGCATGAGGTTATGAGCAAAGGCAATAAGGAAAATATCAAGTGTTTCTTAGTAAAAAGGACGGGACACATGAAGAAGGATTGTCCTAAGAGAAAAGCTGGCTTGATAAGAAAGGGTTTTGGGGTTTTACGGATCAAAGGAAGCCATTGGGAAGTGAATGCGGCATCTATTCGGGAAATAGGATGCCTTCACGTGTTGAGGTATTGGAACTTTAAGACTTATTTTAAGTACAAATCATGTTTTGGATTTGGAGCGAACCTTTTATATTCCTAGTTTTTCTAGGAATTTAATTTGATTTCTAAGCTTGTACCATGTGGATACTCTTTCAACTTTTATGGTAGTTCTTTTAATTTAATTAAGAACTCATCTATTGTTGGAAATGGTACTTTGGTTGATGGTTTGTTTAAAATTCATTTAAGTGATCTTGTTCCTTATAGTCTCATGACTTCACATGCTAACAACCGGTATGAAACGTACTCTTATGTATGAAAACTCTTCCCTTTTGTGGCATAGGAGATTAGGACACATCTCCATTGATAGGATTAAAAGGTTGGTAAATCTTGGAGTTCTTGAAACTCTTGACTTTCTTGACTTTGATACTTGTGTAGCTGCATTAAGGGAAAGCAGACTAACAAATCCAAGAAGGGTGCGGGGAAGAGTTACGAACTTTTAGAAATCATACACCACAGATATTTGTTGCCCTGATATGAGCTCTAGCGGTCAGAAATATTTCATCACCTTTATTGATGATTACTCACGATATATGTATCTCTATATGCTTTATCACAAGGATGAAGCGTTGGATGCTTTCAAAATATATAAAGCAGAAGTAGAGAAACAATGTGGAAAACAAATTAAGATCGTGAGATCGATAGAGGTGGTGAATATTATGGTAGATACCTTTGGTATAGGACAAGCACTTGGTCCATTTGCTAAATTTCTTCAAGAGCAAGGTATTGTGGCTCAATACACCTTGCTAGCACACCATCTCGAATGGTGTAGCGAGACGGAGAAATAAAACATTAATGGATATGGTACGGAGTATGTTAAGTAACTCCAAACTTCCTCATTCTTTGTGGATTGAAGCTCTCAAAACTGCAGCGTATATATTAAACCGAGTTCCAACTAAGGCGGTTCCCAAAACGCCATTCGAATTATGGAAAGGTTGGAAACCAAGTTTAAGTCATTTACGCATCTGGGGTTGCCTAGTTGAGGTTAGAGTTTATAATCCACAAGAACGGAAGTTAGATCCTAGGACTATTAGTGCATATTTTATTGGATATGCAGAAAAAATCCAAAGGATATAAGTTTTATTGTCCTAACCATTCCAGTAGAATTGTTGAATCAAGAAATGCCAAATTTCTTGAAAATGATGTGGTTAGTGGGAGTGATCAAATCAGAGACTCAGTCTCTGAGAAAATTGATGTTTCAGACAATGCTCCTACATCAAGTGAAAGATTGGTTGTTCATCCAAACAGGGTGAATAATGAGGAACCACTCAATCAAAATCCACATTCTGATGCGATTGTTTTAGAAGATCATTTTGAACAATCAGTTGTGCAACAGTCTCAAGAGACTGCTGATACAACATTAAGGAGATCTACTAGAACAAAGAAATCAGCAATTCCTACTGATTATGAAGTGTATATGCAAGAGTCTGACTGTGACATAAGTATTGAGGATGATCCAGTCACGTTTTCACAAGCTATGAACAGCAGTAAATCTGAATTGTGGTATAATGCAATGATTGACGAGATGAATTCTATGGCGGATAATACAGTTTGGGACCTTGTTGACTTGCCTCTTTGGAAAGAAACCTATTGGTTGTAAATGGGTATTTAAAACCAAAAAGGATTCATTAGGCAACATTGAGAGATACAAGGCTAGACTTGTTGCCAAGGGGTTCACACAAAAGGAAGGAATAGATTACAAAGAAACATTTTCTCCAGTTTCTAAAAAGGATTCCTTTCGTATCATAATGGCATTAGTTGCCCATTTCAATTTAGATTTACATCAAATGGATGTTAAAACAGCTTTTCTCAATGGAGATTTGGAGGAAGAGGTTTATATGAAACAGCTTGATGGATTCATTTCAAGTGATGGTGAGCATTTGTTTTGCAAGCTTAAGAAGTCCATTTATGGACTTAAACAAGCCTCCCGACAGGTGGTATTTAAGATTTCACTTGTTATCTCTTCATTTGGTTTTGTAGAGAATGTCATGGATCAGTGTATATACCACAAGGTCAGTGGGAGTAAAATCATCTTTCTTGTGTTATATGTAGATGATATTCTCCTTGCAACCAATGATTTGGGTTTGCTACATGAGGTGAAACAATTTCTCTCTCAACATTTTAGTATGAAGGATATGGGTGAGGCGTCTTATGTCATTGGCATTAAGATTCATAGGGATAGGTCTCGACATGTTTTGGGACTATCTCAGGAAGCCTATATTAATAAAATTCTTGAGAGATTTAGGATGAAAGATTGTTCACCCAGTGTTGCACCCATTGTTAAAGGTGACAGTTCAATCGAACCAATGTCCTACACTTGAGATTGAAAAGGAACAAATGAAAACTATTCCTTATGCTTCAGCTGTTGGAAGCCTAATGTATGCTCAAGTCTGTACTAGACCTGACATCGCCTTTGCAGTTGGCATGTTAGGAAGATATCAAAGTAATCCAGGTTTGGATCATTGGAGAGATGCAAAGAAGGTCATGAGGTATCTTCAAGGAACTAAAGGTTTCATGCTTACTTATAAACGTTCCGACATTTTAGAAGTCGTCGGATATTGACTCGAACTTATTTGGATGCGTTGATTCTCGAAAATCAACATCCGGATATGTTTTTATGCTCGCGGAGGTGCTTATATCTTGGAGAAGTGCCAAACAATCTTTAGTTGCCACTTCTACCATGGAAGCCGAGTTTGTTTCTGTTTTGAGGCAACTACAGGGGTATTTGGTTGAGAAGTTTCATTTACGGGCTTGGAGTTGTTGAGTCTATCTCTAGGCCAATAAAGTTATATTGTGACAATTCAGCTGCTGTGTTCTTTGCTAAGAATAATAAGAGTGGAAGTCGAAGTAAACACATCGACATTAAGTACTTAGCAATAAGGGAGCACGTTAAAGCCAAATTAGTGCTCATTGAACACATACATGCCGAAGCGGATGATTCTTGATCCTCTAACGAAAGGCATGCCACCAAAGGCGTTCAAGGATCATGTTGTTCAAATGGGACTATGTCCCGCTTTGTCACTATGAGAGGTAATACTTTCATTATGCGAAACTTTGTAATTTAGTTTGTTTTCTCTTTTAAGTTGTATACATTTTGGTTGGAGCAAACAAACATTTAGAGGACCTAGAACAAACATTTGAGGTTTGTTCATAAAGTGATATTCCACATTTAAGCGTTTATTTAGAAAGAGAAAAATTGCATTGTAATACATGGAAGGTAATACTTGTTTCAAAGGGACTTACCGCTATGATTCATGTACTTTTTCCTCTTTCTAATTGAACATACCACATATACATCTCTTGTGTTTTGGATTATATTAGAGTTTGGACCAAGTGGGAGAATGTTAGACTTTTTACATTATGGTCCTACACTCTGTGTATAATTTCATTAAGGTTCTACACTTTTTATGCGATGTGGGTGATGTGGATTGTAAAGTCGTGTCTCTTCCTTGGCGATTGTCTTTGATGGAAAGACAACTGCGTATAAAGGAGATTATAGGTCCCCATTTTGATGCAATTTTTAAAATCTTTGATTCCCATAAACCATCACCCAAAATTGCAGTCAAGTGGAAGATCCTATAACATTAAGGGAGCAAGAAGATCAAAGAACAGGTGCTATGGCAGGAGGTTTGTCATTTACTTCCGCGTATATTCCATGAAGAATTTATACTGAGATTGATTGTATTATCAATGTATATTGGAATAAGAATGTGTGTTTAACAAAAACTTCTCCATCTCCTCTCTTTTGCATATCTTTTCAATCCCATTTCAATCTTCTTAAATTTCTCCTCATCTTCACCGGTTCTCTCTTTAGTCTGTCCACTTGGTTTTTCAGTTAAGGCTTTAGCAATACACCTGGCTAAAACAACACCGTCTTCCAAAGATGAACACCCACCTTGGCCAATGTCTGGTGTCATTGGATGGAGGGCATCTCCAGCTACACAAACACCACCTTTGCTAATATTTCCCCACACCACTTCCCATGGCTGTCTGTATCTTAGTGGTGTTGCAACAGTACTGTCTATTGGAGTGTCTTGTACAACAGCCTTTAATTGATCAGGTACATGAACATTGCTCAACACAAATTGCTTCATCTTTGCTGGGTTGTCCTCTAGCTCACCATCTACAAGTAATGAAATTTCAGGAATGAAAAATGTGAGGAAATGCCAACTTAATGCAGCTCTGAATTTCAAACAACTTTTCATTGAAAAAGGTTTAATGATGGCATGATTTGTTTATACCAAATCTACAGCCCTTCTCATTTTATTGTAGGCTTAATGTCCTAATATTATCAGGTAATTTTCATTAGGCCATCTAAGAACACAACGCTTTATTTGAAATGAAGGGATCATTAATTGCCTTGGCTGGAGGGAGTCCAAGTGAGAAACCAATAAACAGTCTGATCATCACAAGGGTGGAAACCACATCGAATGCCTTTCCTGAAAAACGCCAGGAATTTGGGCTCAAAGCCATGACTGCCCTTGTAATCAGCATAGCCTCTCATGCCAGATCTTCCTGAAAACGCTGGCTTCTTGAAGCCAAGCCATTTTGCCACCACTGAGTTCACTCCATCACACCCAATTAACACCTTTCATTCACAAGCCAATACAATTAAAGTTAATGATGAAAAATCAGACTAAACAGAATTATATAAAATTTAGGCTAGTAGCACAGAGACTTTGAACCACACTTTTGAGATTTATGAATGCATTCATAGATAATTAGGCCACAATACAACTATTTCCTAACAATTACACTATTGAGTTTTCTATATTTGAAAACACAAGGAGTTAACTCAATTTTTACCTTAGTCTTTAGGATAGTTCCATCAGCTAGATGCACCAGCTTAAAGCAGCCTGATTCCTCAATAGAAACCACCTTCGAGGAGTACCTAATGGTGCCACTTGGTAGTTCCGTTTCAAGTGCTTCCAACAATAATTTCCTTTTCACACATCTGACTTCATGATCTCCACTAAATATCATATATATCCCTACACTGTCAATACCTATCCACAGAGAAAGAGAGAGAGAGAACACTAAATCTTAATATTCATAATTTACTGTTTTCCTTTGGTCTTTAGTGATTTCTCTGAAGGGGCTTCCCCTGGTATTGTAGAGGCAACTGCTATCCTGCATCAGATGATCTTCAGGTGAACATTTTCAAGCAAACATATATAGTTCTCAGCAAATCTCAATTGTTTGTACAATAATTATTGTTAGCTATATATAGAAAATTATGTGAGAAATTATTAAACCAGCAAAATGTTCTATTATTAAGAAAGTACTACTGCCACACCAAGATCCAAATATAAGAAACTGCCATAATGGTGACTTATTATTTCATCTCAGCTAGAGGAATTGGCTTATATTTTAAAAAAGAATGCAATTTTCAAACTATTCTGCTTCTTCATAAGAATAAACCATCAATAGCTTACTTTACTTATATTACAAACATTAAAAACCAAAATCTCAAAAAGAAATGTTACAAGGGAATTATACATTAATGAAGAATGAAGAGAACAACAGTTACAAATACTTTAAAACCACTAAAATGCGAAATTTTGATGAGATCAAAGCACGAAAACGTATTTATTTGTTTTCTAGTAAATAAAGTTCATCACATAAGAAACATTCTTTTTTTGTAGTGATATTTACCCATAGTATACATGCATGTAGCAGTATTAGTAAGCAGGGTGAGGTATAATAATTAAGATACCTTTCAATGAGTTGATGCTGTTGGCGAAGAGAGTCAGCAATCCCAACAGCATCCAAAGCCTTCCAAGCATTAGTCCATAATAAAATTGCGGATCCTGAGACCCTCAAACTCTCTGATGATTCCAATACTAAGCTCCTGATCCCCAGCCTGCAATAAAAGAACTTGTCAAA
This sequence comes from Pistacia integerrima, assembly GCA_026225825.1. NCBI lineage: Eukaryota > Viridiplantae > Streptophyta > Magnoliopsida > Sapindales > Anacardiaceae > Pistacia > Pistacia integerrima. Next base: position 58,342,232 of record CM047749.1, read on the forward strand.
TATATACAGAGATATTCAGTTACCTATATAAACATGCACACTTGTACTGGTAATTACCTGTGAAGTCCTAAAGATGTGGTGAGGCCTGCAATTCCAGCTCCCACAATCACAATATCTTCAACCACTTCCGTCATCTTCAAAGATTAAATGAGGAAGCAAGAGGATTGTGTAAACATGAGTCTTGAACACTAGAAAGAAGGACGATAAGAAAGGTGACTTTGATATATATATATATATATATATATATATATATATATATATATATATATATGAAGTCAAAACAAGAAAAGTAAAGTAGAATGGTGACGAGAGGCGTTATGATGAGTCGATGACCAAAGTTTGGTATAGTGTTTGATGGTGACAATGGATATTTTATACGTATACTCTTATGTAAATGGTTATACTGTTCTGTTACCATGCAAGTAAAATTATTTCACTGAGTAGTTGATTTTTTATTTTTATAACCGAGGTGTCTTGCACCTACCTTAATTAATTCATAGCTTTTATTAAACATTCTACAAATAGTAAATCACAAATATATTAAATGATTACTTTATAAGATTCGAATACAAGACATCATGACTTCATGTGATCGTTGAAAGGAAGATAGTTGTTTAAATTTTAAGTTCTCAATAACACCTCCCAAAAGGATCTTCAACAATTAAGGAATCAAAGTGAATTATAATATGAAAGTTTTAAGGTATTACCAAGTGTTTCAATTTTATGTGGAATGAGTTTCTTGTTAAATTTTCAATGCAAATGAGTTGTGAAAAACTTAATTAAAACATACATCAAAATAAGTAAAGAACGCGCTCATTTTTACATGGTTCGACATCAAGCCTACATCCATGGGACCACTTCTAGAGGAAGCAAATTCACTATGAAATACTTATGAGTTCAAATACAAAGCTAGATAACCAAAATTGTAAAACACTCATGTTTTCTACACAACAAAGCTATCTTCTTTGGTTGAACTTGAAGTCCTCACAGCAAGCTTCACGAACATAGCAACATCATGTTGAAGAAGAGCTCTTCTCAAGATTCAACAATGAAGACAGGACAACAGCTTACACATAAGCTCTCGTCACAGTGGAAACAACATCCAAAGATCTCACACAAGGACAAGTGAAGAACGTAATTCTAAGCCTACCAAAGCATAGTAAGAAACCTTAACCAAAATGAGAACCTCAAAGAATATTTTGTTAGAGTAGATGCCCTAGAGCCAATCAATTATTGTAGAATTGACTCTTTGTAATAATGTTCATTAATCAATAAAAGGCTTTTTATTCTATATCGCGTAAACCATTATTATTGCAATATGTATTGATATATGTCCTTAGAATGGTAGAGCCGTGACGAGGGTATCAAGTGTTTCAAATCTTGATAGTGAGAACCCTATGAGCACATATGGTGGCCATTCTAGAAACGTCCGTAGCCCCAGTATTATTTTGAACTAAGGGCACAGATAATACGGTAAGGCTATCATAGTGTTGAACGACCCTGTCGAAAGGCAGTGACTGATCTCACTTGTCAAGGTTGTTTGGTGACAACCTGGTGCAACACATGGGTGTTTGTTGTAGGCGATTACACCACAACAAGTTCACTGGACTGACCCACCAGAGGATTCCATATGGATGGTAACCCCAGTGTCTATGGAACAAATCCTCTAACGAATGGTGGTGCATGTGATCCTTAGACTTGAGATCACCGGAGTGCCTTGTGCACCGATTGGTGTAGTTTGACACTAGCCTAACGCAGCTTCTTTTCGTGAGTCTCAATACGGTGGTGATTGGTGCATCAAGAAGTGTATCAAGACTATGGTGGATTGACAGAGGATTTATCACTCCCGGTACGGGAGAAAGTTATCTCACGGCGCAATTCAAGATATGGCAATGACACTAAAAGCGTGGGCCCACAGTGGGATTGAGTTGTTGCTCTATCCAGTTTATAATACGGGTCATTGGTCCGTAAACCGAATAAATAATATCGAGAGTAACCAAGGTTGACACTACTTCTATGCCTTCGTCCTCATCGAGATAACGATGATGAAAGGATCGAATTGTACGGTAACCATATCGTTGACGGTAGCTACTTTGTGAATCCGAATCTATCGGGTGGCCATGATGCCTTGCTAGGGGGCCAATCTTGGTCTCTGTGTATTAGTGAGACGATTAATTGGTGTTAATCGCAATACTATACACTGCCGATATGATGAGGAGCCTAAGGGTCACACACATAGAAGACAATTTAAGATGCAAGAAGAAAGAAGGGCGTTTTCGTCTTTTAAGGCAAAAGGGTATTTTGGTAATTTCACGGGTGGCAATTAAATTTGCTGAGGTCGTAGCCTTTATTTAATTTGTTAGAAAAATTAAATAAGTGAAATTACGTTTAAATGTGTGTTCGCACATATTTAAATATATTATCATTATTGTTAAATGTTAATATATATTTAAATATATATATTAACTGATTTTAATTGAGATAATGATGGAAATTAAAATAAATCGATTGGGAGTGTTTGGCAACATGGGGCGTTTGGGTTGGAGCCCAAGCCTATTCCGTATGGGATTAGGGCAAATTGTTTTTAAGTATAAAAAGAAAAGTGTGTGTGATTTTTTAAAAAAAGTGAGTTTTTCTTTGTAAAACCAATATACACACAAAGCTCCCCAATCTTTGCCTCTCCCACTAGATAACACAATGGCCTAAAATCAATTCAATTGATTTTGACTTCTTCTTAATCTTGAAGCCAAAGAGGATCTAGCAAATCCCTCTTTGGTTCTTTTAAGATTGTCTTCGTGTGGACTACGCAGTTCGATCCTACACTTGGATCGGTAGCAAAACGTTCGACGACAAATTTGGAGGAGCCTTCAACGTGCGTTTGTTTCTCTTAACTCATGTTGTAAATTTATGCAGATTTTATTTAATATAAATTGTTAAAATCATACCCTTGATCTTGGCTCATGTAAACGATCCTGATATATTAATTTTTCGTTTCAGCTGCGTATACGGGACCGTTTACTAACATATTTAGAGAGGAAAAAAATGTGATCACATTCCTTGAAGAAAAATGCCAGAAATGAGTGAATATAAAGAGATCAATGCGTCAAGGGTTGGGGGACAAAAAAGTTAAATATTAACTTTTATGTTTTTCTTTTTGCACAAGAAATTTGGGACCACAGACAAAAGCAATATTCCTTTTCTCACCCAGCAAATAAAAGGTGGACAAGTGTAAAAGAACAAAACAGAATATCAACAAGGAATAATATTTTCCAAAATGTAAAACAAGTGCGTGAAGTGAGATTAAGGGAAAATATATGCTAGAAGCATTGTGAGCACACATATGCTAAAGTTCTCACACTTGTGAAAGTGTTAAACTTTAGCAAGTGTGCCCACAATGGCAGAAGGAAAAAATAGTGCAAGACTCAAAACATGATCATAAGGTGACAAAAACACTAACAATCTCCCTCTTTGTCACTTATGATCAAAGCACAATTCTTAGACAACAAAAGAAAAACATTTTTCAAAATAAGAGATTGGAAAAACAATTTAAGAACAAAACTACTCCTCCTCAATAATAAACTCCCCCTAAGCAAAACATAAGTCAAGAAAGAAGTTACCAAAGGGTTTCCAAATGAGGCAGATCAACATGACATTCAAGAGAATCTGCACAGCAAGGGAGGGATTAGCAATACAACATAACTCATGCAGAGAACCAACTGAACAATAGCAACATTAGCATAAAAAGAAGCAACCAAAAAAAAAAAAAAAAAAATCACAAGAAAACATCCGTAAAAGGTTCTATAGAGTTCTACATACAAAAAAAAAAAAAAAAAAAAAAAAATTCTTAAAGTGTGATCACATAGAAATTAACAACAGTGATCACAATAAAAGATAGTCAACAGAAAAACAAAAGAACACAGTAATAAAACAGTTCAAAAAGTAAAGTCTTGGCGTCCGGGTCTTCTTGGTCTTGGCCAACAACAACAATCAACAGCGTCTCCCCTCTTTGATCATAAGTGATCAACTTTTGAGTCTAGAAGATCTTCTGGTAGAGGGCTTCTTACCAATAGATTTAACACAAGTCTTGACAGTTACAGGAGCTGAAGGAGGATCAACTGCAAAAGTGGACACAAGAGCAGAGGTGTCCACATCATGAACATTTTCTTCAGTCTGAGAGACAATGGGGGGTCCACATCTTCAGATTCTTTCTCCCTATTGGAGGGATCGATTTTAGGATCAGGCACAGAAGCAGAGGTTCCTTTTGCACTTTCCTCAGCTGCAATTCTAGAATTAGGTTCATCCACAGCGTCTTCTTCATTAATTTCTAGAATGTCTTCAGGAATGACTGGATTTGGATCCTGAGGGGCAATATTTGTGTCGACAGGATTGGCATTCATATCAGTTTGAGCCTCAACAGGAACAAAGGCATCAGGGGCATCCTTAGAACCACTTGAAGAATGTTTACTCAGAAGCTCAACCCTGGTTTCTTTAAGAGCAATTTCAAGGGAGTCAACACGAGCCAGCAAGGTGGTGTGATAAGAATCCATTTTCTGATCAAGAGCCTACAACAACTCAAACAATTTGGATTTCCAAGCACTGGGTTTTATAGGAGGTGCTTAAGAGGATGAAGGTACATCCACAACAGGGACAACGAGCTTGAGAGTCTTAGAAGAGATACTTATAATTTTAAGTAAATGATCATTGGACTGTTTTGGAGCCCTATAAGAGTCAACAAACCTTGTAACCAGAGAAGGGAAAGGTAGAATGAAAGATTTCCCTTCGGACTCACTAGCGGTTTTGATCGATTTGTAAATAACAAAAGCAAGGTCTATTTTCTTTCCTTGCACAATGCCATACAACAAGTGTGTTTTATCAAGCTTGATAGATGAGTTATGCCTAGAAGGTGACCAGTTTATGATGGTGATTTTGAAAAGAGTCTTGTACAAGGATGTGAGCACATTGACAGGAAGAAAACCACTGTTAGGCCAAACTGTCACAACTCCACCACTAAGGTCACTAGCCATAAACCTACGCTTTTATACAAGGATAGCTAGATCATCTTTGTTCTTCACAACAAGAAGCTTTTAACAATTTTCTAATCACTTCAGGGGTAAAATCCATCGAAATACCCCTTACCCAAACCTGGTTTTTGTGATATAAGGTCTAGTCTATGTCTTTCCTAAAATGTGCATAAAATTCTTACACAAAACCCTGACAAGGTGGCACAGGTTTCATCACGGTTGTTTTCCATTTTTGTTCAGCCACAATTTTGGCAATTTCAAGGAACTCAGAGAGTTCGACATTTGACTCACAAACAATGGGTCAAAAAACAAAATCTTTAAATCTAGACTCAATAGAAGGAGAAACACAAAATTTTAATTTACCTAAATCCTCAGATTGAGGTGGCGCTTTCACTTTCTTTTTGCCCTTGGCAATCTCCGCTTGTTTCTTCGTCTTCGCTTGGGATTCAACAGAAAACCCTTTTGAGTGTTTCAATTTCTTGATGAGAGGTTGATCATTAGACGGTGTGGATCTTGAAGATGAAGATTTCAACACTGATTTTTAAGCAAAGGGGGTGCCTTCACTTGAAGCAGAAGAGTGCACACTTTCCTGGGCATGTGAGGACTGCCCTGTTCTTGTTCTCTTCTTAGCTTCAACAACCTTCCTAATGTCATCAATGAATCCCTGTTGATGTTCCATTGAATCTAGCAAAAGGTTATTAGGAGAGAATATTGAGAGAAAAGAAAGAATAAAAAATTGTGGACTTTGGATATGATGGCTGAAAAGGACAAAGTGTGACTTTAAAAAGAGAAAAGTTTGCAATCCTAGAAGAACACGGTTTTTTTATTTTCTAAAGACAATATGAACACATCAAATAGTCATGTGTGCACAACAAGCAAAAATTGAAGAAAGTCGCACATGTGATAACATAAGTGTACAAGATGCACACATCAAACCATACACAAAGCTCAACAATAAAAGAGATACTTAGGAGAGAAATCAAGGTCAGAAAGCTGTAGGCATGTGCACACAAGAACTCTCAAAGTGATGACATCAGACCAAGGCAAAAGACAAGAGACACAAAACAACAAAAAAATATAAAGGAAATTCCCATGAGATCAATTTCATAAACAAAAATTTACAGAAGCAAGTATTGTCAATTAGTGTGACATAAGAGAAAAATCACCAATCTTGGGAATGTCGAAGAAATGATCTCAATCAAGTCACTTTCACACACCGAGCAGTTATTTCTTTTGTCAATCGATGAGGAAGAATGCATAGATTCTTTGTCATAAGTGTGTGCGGTGTCCTCAAAGGGGAGCTTTACTCATTGGTCAAATAAACATCTTTTGACTCTTTCTTCCCTCATGCCCTTTTTACTAACCAATTCAACTGAGCTCTTTTTTATTTATTTTTCAATGAATATTTCAAGCATTAAACAAAACAAAATCTCTTAATCAACAACCAAGAGTAGCAAGGAGGTAGCCCTTTAAATGGTAGATCTTCCAAGGACATAGGTATCTCTACATCCTAGACGATTACTCACTTATGACTTTCACACTACAAGCAAGGTAGCTCTTTCACCTGGTGACAAAGTCAAACAATACAAACTCATGGAGAGATTTTAAGACATAAAAACTTTTAGATAAGAAAGCACAAGGTGGACACATTTCGGCAGCAGAATTTGAAGAAAACCGACCTCCCAGACTCACGTTTAAACAACAGACAATATTTAAAACACAAATAATCAAACCATAGAGTATTCACCAAGCAAAAATGGAAACTATGTTAAGTCGAAAGACTACAATAAATAAAAAAGGAAAATAAAGAAGAGGTAACACACTATCTTCGAGGGACAATTCCTCCTATACAAATTCCCCACTAATTTTCCATAATCCCTCACTAGTTTCCTGGTCTCTTTTCATTCTCACTCAAGATTTCCTTCTTTAACAAACTCTAACAATTTCATCACACTTGTTGTGCCAAATTGTCATCTGTTAACCCTTCATCGTGCCATTTTGCTTCCTCGCCACCTATCAAGCCTTGTCACGCCTTCCTTTTCCCTTTTTGCCCTTTTATGTTATACCATTTAGTTACCAGGCGTCCATCATTACCCTCCCCAAGGAGTGCCACCTTGTCCTCAAGGTGGAAAGAAGGAAATTGGTGGCAAATAGCATCGTAGGCTTCCTATATGTTATCACAGGCTGGTAAAGTCTTCCACTTAATTAACACTTCATAACTACCATCTAACAGATGTTGTTTTTTGAGGGCATGCTCAAGCTCTACTTAGAGCATTAGGTTACGGTCAAGGATGTTTGGAAGGGGTTGTGCCAGAATGGGATGGGTGGTGCCTTTCTTGAGTTGTGAAACATGGAAGATGTCATCAATACGGGCTGTAGGGGGAAGATTTAGCCTATCAGCAACTTGACCCACTTTTTCCACAATCATATAAGGACCATAAAACCTGGGATTAAGCTTCTCATTGACTCTCCGTGCCAAGGATTTGAGACAATAGGGCTGTAACACCTACTGTAAACTAATACAATGCATGCATAATAACAAGAAAAATGGGCCCTAAAACTTTCTTTTCATTATAAGTCATACGTCTTTTATACACAAAGAGTATCGTTTACAAAAAGCCATTTTAAAGGAAAAAACAGGGGAAACAGTGTAGCTATTACTCCTCGCTTGTCGATGCCCTCCGACTGCAGCATCACCTAGATCCTGCATCCACAAAGGAAAATAACGGGGTGAGCACAAAATAATGCTCAGTAAGTAAAACCCTCTATCTGTCTATCCCCATGTGTATTACTCTTAATTCTTTCCTCACACTTTCTGTTATTTCCTACTAAACGTCATGGCCTTATCTTACCGGAGGTACGGTCGGATGGCATTCACACAGCACCATCTCACTCTTCATGACTATCGGGTGGAGACCACATAGCACCTACTTGTTCCTCATTACTTTCAGGTAACGATCACCAAGCATTAACCCGTTCTTAATCACTATCGGGTGATGATCACAAAGCATCAACCCACTTCTAATAAATGTCGGGTGATGATCACAAAGCATCTACCCCTTTTCTCATAACTAACCGGGTGATGATCACAAAGCATCTATCCTTTTCTCATAACTAACAGAGTGATGATCACAAAGCATCTAACCTTTTCTCATAACTAACCGGGTGATGATCACAAAGCATCTACCCTTTTCTCATAACTAACCGGGTGATGATCACAAAACATCTACCCGTTTCTACTAACTATCGGGTGATTATCACAAAGCATCAACCCATTTCTAATGGCTATTCGGGTGGTGATCACAAAGCATCAACCCAATTCTCCTAACTGTCGGGTGATGATCACAAAGCATTCACCCTTTTCTAATACTCTTCTCATTCACTCTATTCTAGCACTTCTCATTTTCTCTACCCTTAGAGTAGTTACATCCACAAAGTTCTCTACTCCTAGAGCAAGTGCATACACAAGGTTTCCTACTCTTTCTTAGGTCACTTCTCAATGCACAATTAATGCCTATGGATGGTTCATCTCCATTAATGCACTTATGAGATGCCAACATGTAATGTTGCAAGAATTAAGGTTCACTACGCATACCCAAACCTCTATTAGGCATTTCATCAAACAACTCAAGTGCATAATAAAACTCTACTATAACAATAATTCTAAATCTTTCTCTAACCATCCAAAATGGGGAGAAACCCCCTCACATAGCCACAATTCCTGCCAAAGAAAGACACTTCCAAAAAGGATTTCTCAATATCCTTTAATTAAATCTCAAACCACCTTTCCAATCCACATGTCACTTCTTATATTTGCAATGTATAAACAACCACAAAGCACTAGAAATCTCTATTTAAGCCTCAATAACATGGCATATAACATGTATATAACATACATACATAATTGCTATCAAAACCCTAATCAAGAAAATTCCCAAATCTCAACTTGGGGTGGGGTTTACTTACCTTGTTATGGAGAGACTTCACTAACTCTTCCTTTCACTTGGTTTGCTTGACTTTCTTTCTACTCTTAGACAAAAGAACAAAAACCTTCAATATTCAATAAATACCAAAAACTCACAAAGCTTCACAACCAAAGCAAGAATCCTTACCTTAGGATGCCTTAGGTTGATTTTCTACCCCAATTCACTCCAAAAGCCCTTTAAAACTCCTTGATCAAAAGAAAGAGAATTTGAGAGGAAGCAAGAGAGGAGAGTGGCGATGGAGAAGAAGAATGAAGGGTTTGCAATGACTTAATTCCTTTTAATGAAATTTATACACAAGCATTCCCATTTTGCCCTTACTCTTCTTTGAGAATTCTATCTATATCCTTTGATTCATTACAAACACACCCCCATAGCAACCTATTCTCCATGAAAATTCCTTACATTTTACTCCCCACTTTTCCTACTAATTAAGGGTAGAATGGTCAAAATGCCCTTAGGGAAGAAAATATCTAAAACTTAACAAACATTTTGGTCGGACTGTCACCGCGGTGAGGAAACTTCTGTCGCCGCGGCGAAACTGTCCAGTAGCTTCCCTGTGGCTTCAACAAAGAAGGGTGACTTAAGTAATCGTGTAACAAGAAGAAAGAGAAAGAAGAGGACGTAAAAAGGCAAGGGCGGGCTCGAACCTCTCCTTAGTAATGGATCTCTTCAGGACTTCTCCCTTATGGGTCGATCTCTTTCAGAGCCTGTCCATCCCCTTTCTTATCGAAATTTGCAAGAAAAGGCCCCTTTCAAAGGGGTTGGATGCTTAATCGTGAAATGGGTTCCACCTTCGGAAGTAAGGAAGCGAACGCTCACTCGCCCTATAACGGATAAGCAGGAGAGGAAGCTTGGGAATCTTCGCCCCGGCGAAGCTTGGAAAACTGAACTTCTTCTATTTTCAACCAATTTCAGGGCAAGTATTCAACATAACACTCAATCAAAGGCCAACCAAACAATATTACCAAGAAACCAACTCAAATAAGGGCAAAAGAAGAAACAATAACTACGTACCTCAAGTGGGGCGTTACAATTCTTCCCCCCTTAAAAGAATTTCGTCCTCGAAATTCATATAAATAACTCTGGGAAACGATTCTACATGTCCTGTTCTACTTCCCAAGTGGCCTCTTCCAGTTTGTGATTCCTCCAAAGGATTTTCACTAGCGGAACACTCTTGTTCCGAAGCTCTTTAACCCTTCGATCTAAAATCTGAACTGGACGTTCTTCATATACTAGATTCTCTGTTACTTCAACGTCCTCTACACTCAGGATGTGGAGGGGATCACTTACATATTTCCGTAGCATCGAGACATGGAAGACATCATGCACCCCTCTCCCATGCTAGGTGGTAGTGCCAATCAGTAGGCCACCTTTCCCACTCGTTGCAAGACCTCAAATGGACCTACATATCTCGGTGCTAACTTCCCTTTGCTTCCGAAGCGCATTACTCGCTTGTAAGGGGAAACTTTCAAAAACACTTTTCGCCCACTTGGAATTCCACCTCTTTCCTCTTCAAGTCGGCATAACTCTTCTGCCGATCTTGGGCTTGTTTCATTCTATTTCTGATTAACTTCACATCTTCTACCGGTTTACGAGTCATCTCACCCGGCCCAGCGGTACTCAACTCATCTTTTTCGCCTACTTCATCCCAATGAAGCGGAGACCTACACCGTCTACCATACAAAGCCTCGTAAGGCGCCATTCTAATTGTAGACTGATAACTGTTGTTGTAGGCAAATTCCACTAAGGGTAACATCTCATGCCAGGATACTCTATAATCCATGCAATAGGCTCTCAACATATCCTCGAGCACCTGGTTCGTTCTCTCGGTTTGGCCATCCGTCTGAGGATGGTAGGCGATCGAAAGCTAAACGGGTACCCAAACTCCTCTCGAAACTCGCCCGAAGGTGAAACAAATCTGGAATCTCTATCTGACACTATAGTCTTGGGCACACCATGCAATCTGACTATCTCCTTGAGGTAAATCTAAGCCAACTGATCTGCATTGGTGCTCTCCTTTACGGGAAGGAAATGGGCTGATTTGGTTAATCTATCCACAATCACCCATATAGCATTACACCTTTTCTGTACTCTGGGGAGACTCGTGATAAAATCCATTGAAATGCTCTCCTATTTCCACTCTGGAATACTCAATGGTTGAAGCAACCCTGACGGCCGTTGGTGTTCCGCTTTCACTTGCTGACAAGTTAGACATTTAGCCACAAACTCTGCAATGTCTTTTTTCATACCTGACCACTAATAGCCTTTCTTTACATCTTGATACATCTTGGTTGCTCCCGGATGAGCGGTGTACGGTGTGTCGTGAGCCTCCATAAGAATTTTCTGTTTCAACTCCTCATTCGGAGGAATGCACAACCGTTGATTAAAATAGAGGACACCATCTCTCACAAAGAACTCGGATGCCTTGCCCTCAAGCACTTGCTGAACTGTTTTTTGACACTATTCATCAGCCACTTGCTTTTCTCTAATTTCCTTCAGTAAAGAAAACTGTACCTCTAAACTGGCAATTCTTCCCGGAACCACTTCAATCTGTTCTTTAGACAATTCTTCTATTAACTCTTTCTGCTTGGTAAGCCGGAATACATGGGCTTTTCTACTCAAGGCATCGGCTACTACATTGGCTTTTCCCGGTTGATACTTGATCTCACAATCATAATCCTTAACCACTTCTAACCAGCTCCTCTGCCTCATATTCAACTCCTTTTGAGTGAAGAAGTACTTTAAACTCTTATGATCGGTGTAGATATTACTCTTCACACCATAAAGGTAATGCCTCCAAATCTTTAAGGCAAAGACCACAGCTGCTAATTCTAAGTCATGTGTAGGGTATCTGGTCTCGTACTCTTTCAATTGATGAGAAGCATAAGCTATAACCCTACCTAACTGTATTAGCACAGCGCCAAGCCCCTGCAGAGAGGCGTCTATACAATTGTCATAATCTACACCCTCCTATGGTAACACTAATACAGGAGCTGATGTTAACCTCTTCTTCAACTCTTGGAAGCTTTCTTCACATACTGCTGACCAAACAAAAGGAGTTTTCTGTTTGGTAAGGGTGTCAACGGTTTAGCCAACTGGGCGAATCCCGCGACAAATCACCGATAGTAACCTACTAAACCCAAGAAACTCCTGATTTCCTTCACTGTTCTCGGCTTCTGCCATTCAAGGATTGCCTGCACCTTACTCGGATCTACCAAAATCCCTTCATTCGACACGGTATGACCCAGGAATATCACTTGATTAAGCCAAAACTCACACTTAGAAAATTTAGCACACAACTTCTTTTCTCTTAGCCGTTGCAATACTAATCTCAAGTGTTTCTCATGTTCTTCTCTTGACTATGAGTAAATCAGAATGTCGTCAATGAAGACAACAATAAACTGATACAAATACTCATGGAATACCTTGTTCATCAAGTCCATAAAAACTGCTGGGGCATTAGTCAAGCCAAAAGGCATCACTACAAATTCATAATGCCCATATCTTGTACGAAAGGCTGTCTTAGCCACATCTTGCTCAACCACTCTTACCTGATGATACCCGGACCTCAAATCAATTTTGGAGAACATTGCCGCTCCTTTCAACTGATAAAAAAGGTCATCTATCCGGGGTAACGGTTACTTATTCTTCACTGTAATTTTATTCAACTCCCTATAATCAATACACATCCTTAGTGATCCATCCTTCTTTTTCACAAACAGGATTGGAGCTCCCCAAGGAGAATGACTCGGTCGGATAAAGCCTTTATCTAAAAGCTCTTGGAGTTGCTTCTTTAATTCTTGAAGCTTAGCTGGGGCTATTCGATAAGGGGCTTTAGATATTGGTATTGTTCCAGGTGCTAGTTTGATACTAAATTCTACCTCCCTCTCTGGAGGCAAACCCGATAACTCTTCTGGAAACACATCCAGAAAGTCTCGAACTACTGGCACCTTCTGAATCTCTAGCTGTGGAACATTACCACTCTGCACTACATGAGCAATATACCCCGAACACCCCTTCCTCAACATCTTCCTAGCTTTCACACTACTAATCAGCATGCTTAACTGATGGCCCTCTCCAAAACTAAACTTATCTCCACTATCGAGATTAAATCTCGCCTTCTTTTTCCGACACTCAATCTCTACTCCATATCTCTAGGAAATCCATGCCTAATATCATATCAAAGTCGGGCATATAAAAAACTATTAAGTCAACTATTAACTCTCTACCCTGGATCACTAAGGACTCTCTTAACAAAATCTCTTGAGTCAGAACACTAACCCCATCGGGTAACTCTATCTTGATGGGTTGAGTTGCTCTAATAGGTTTCAAACCTAACCTCTCAATCATCTCATAAGATATAAACGAATGAGTGGCGCCTGAATCAATTAAAGCATATAAGGGAACTGAATGAAATAATAACTGACCAGTAACGGTTGATGGACTGGCCTTTGCTTCCCCCTGTGCTACAGTAAACACTTTGGCATTCGCAGTATCTCCTGAACTCTAAGTGGTTGGTGGAAGAGGAGCTTTACAATCACTCATCATGTGCCCTGGCTGTCGGCACCTATAACATACTCTCTGGTCTCTCAGACATTCTCCTGGGTGATTCCTCCCACATTTAGGGCAAAGAGGAAACCCTTCCGTCCGGGGTCGCTTATTCTTCCACTCTTTTCTATTTTGTCTATACTTAAACTTCTTCTTCTGATTCTTCATGTCTTTACCTTTTACACCCTCATGTTTCTCTCTCCGGGGGGCGGAGGGTGGCTCATTTGGTCCTCCTGTCGAGAATCCTACGGGGAAGATTTTATTCTCAAAAATCTCCGCCTTCAATGCCTGCCTTAAAGCCTCACTATAATTTCGAGGAGGGTTGGAACTTGTCATTATATCCTGGGCTATCTCCGGCTTCAACCTGTGCACAAACTTATCCCTTCTCAAGGCCGGAGTACTAACTATTCCGAGTGCAAACCTTGCAAGAGAGTTGAATTTCACCGAGTACTTTTTCACAGCACTAGTCCCTTGTCATAAAGCCGATAAATTCTTGGACCTTCTCATGAACTTGGTCCTCTGTTCTATACTCTGCCTCAAACTCTTGCCTGAACTCTTCCCAGGTCATTATTGTCACATCATGAGTTTCTTCCATTAATTTCCACCAAATTCGGGCATCACCCCGAAACAAGAAACTCGCATACCGGATCTTCTCCCGGTCTGACATGGGAAATAAACCCGTGGCTCGTTCTACGGACCCCAGGGCTCTTACTATTATGCCGGATCGTAGTACCCTTAAACTACGAGGGTTGTTGTTGACTGGAAAGACCGTAAATCGGTTCAACTCTGCTCTGTACTGGGGAGGTACCGGTTGTCCTCTTTCGACAGGCACAAATGGCGGTACCTGTACGGGGGTTTCAACTCTCCCCTGAGTTTCTGCCATAACTTGCTGTATAATTCCCCGAATTCTAGCTTCATCCAAGGGAGGGGGCGTAGACTCTGGTGGGTTAGAAGGTTCTCCTTCATTCATCACACCCTTACCACGGTTTCGATAACTATGCCTCATCTACAAAATAATCACACCAATGAACTCGAGAAACAATTACTGTAAGGAAAGAATTAACTCACACAGTCGGTTATAGGACGTAGTGGCGATGAGAATAGTACACTATTCAATCCCAAAATCTTTGCTCTGATACCAAAAATGTAACAACTGCTGTAAACTAATACAATGCATGCATAATAACAAGAAAATTGGGCCCTAAAACTTTCTTTTCATTATAAGTCATACGTCTTTTATACACAAAGAGTATCGTTTACAAAAAGCCATTTAAAAGGAAAAAACAGGGAAAACAGTGTAGCTATTACTCCTCGCTTGCCGACGCCCTTCGACTGCATCATCACCTAGATCCTGCATCCACAAAGGAAAATAACGGGGTGAGCACAAAATAATGCTCAGTAAGTAAAACCCTTTATCTGTCTATCCCCGTGTGTATTACTCTTAATTCTTTCCTCACACTTTCAGTTGTTTCCTACTAAACGTCATGGCCTCATCTTACCGGAGGTACGGTCGGATGGCGTTCACACAACACCATCTCACTCTTCATGACTATCGGGTGGAGACCACATAGCACCTACTTGTTCCTCATTACTTTCGGGTAACGATCACCAAGCATTAACCCGCTCTTAATCAATGGCGGGTGATGATCACAAAGCATCAACCCATTTCTAATAAATGTCGGGTGATGATCACAAAGCATCTACCCCTTTTCTCATAACTAACCGGGTGATGATCACAAAGCATCTACCCTTTTCTCATAACTAACCGGGTGATGATCACAAAGCATCTACCCTTTTCTCATAACTAACCAGGTGATGATCACAAAGCATCTACCCTTTTCTCATAACTAACCGGGTGATGATCACAAAGCATCTACCCGTTTCTACTAACTATCGGGTGATTATCACAAAGCATCAACCCATTTCTAATTGCTATTCGGGTGGTTATCACAAAGCATCAACCCGATTCTCCTAACTGTCGGGTGATGACCACAAAGCATTCACCCTTTTCTAATACTCTTCTCATTCACTCAATTCTAGAAATTCTCATTCTCTCTACCCTTAGAGTAGTTACATCCACAAAGTTCTCTACTCCTAGAGCAAGTGCATACACAAGGTTTCTTACTCTTTCTTAGGTCACTTCTCAATGCACAATTAATGCCTATGGATGGTTCATCTCCATTAATGCACTTATGAGATGCCAACATGCAATGTTGCAAGAATTAAGGTTCACTACTCATACCCAAACCTCTATTAGGCATTTCATCAAACAACTCAAGTGCATAATAAAACTCTACTATAACAATAATTCTAAATCTTTCTCTAACCATCCAAAATGGGGAGAAACCCCCTCACATAGCCATAATTCCTGCCAAAGAAAGACACTTCCAAAAAGGATTTCTCAATATCCTTTAATTAAATCTCAAACCACCTTTCCAACCCACATGTCACTTCTTATATTTGCAATGTATAAACAACCACAAAGCACTAGAAATCTCTATTTAAGCCTCAATAACATGGCATATAACATGTATATAACATACATACATAATTGCTATCAAAACCCTAATCAAGAAAATTCCCAAATCTCAACTTGGGGTGGGGTTTACTTACCTTGTTATGGAGAGACTTCACTAACTCTTCCTTTCACTTGGTTTGCTTGACTCTTTCTCTACTCTTAGACAAAAGAACAAAAACCTTCAATATTCAATAAATACCAAAAACTCACAAAGCTTCACAACCAAAGCAAGAATCCTTACCTTAGGATGCCTTAGGTTGATTTTCTACCCCAATTCACTCCAAAAGCCCTTTAAAACTCCTTGATCAAAAGAAAGAGAATTTGAGAGGAAGCAAGAGAGGAGAGTGGCGATGGAGAAGAAGAATGAAGGGTTTGCAATGACTTAATTCCTTTTAATGAAATTTATACACAAGCATTCCCATTTTGCCCTTACTCTTCTTTGAGAATTCTATCTATATCCTTTGATTCATTACAAACACACCCCCATAGCAACCTATTCTCCATGAAAATTCCTTACATTTTACTCCCCACTTTTCCTACTAATTAAGGGTAGAATGGTCAAAATGCCCTTAGGGAAGAAAATATCTAAAACTTAACAAACATTTTGGTCGGACTGTCGTCGCGGTGAGGAAACTTCTGTCGCCGTGGCAAGGAAACTCTGTC
Organism: Pistacia integerrima; assembly: GCA_026225825.1. Taxonomy (NCBI): domain Eukaryota; kingdom Viridiplantae; phylum Streptophyta; class Magnoliopsida; order Sapindales; family Anacardiaceae; genus Pistacia; species Pistacia integerrima. The sequence goes on from CM047749.1 coordinate 58,358,968, forward strand.
GCCGCGGCGAAACTGTCCAGCAGCTTCCCCGTGGCTTCAACAACTCATCGCCGGGGTGAAGATTCTTCTTCGCCCCGGCGAAGCTTGGAAAACTGAACTTCTTCTATTTTCAACCAATTTCAGGGCAAGTATTCAACATAACACTCAATTAAAGGTCAACTAAACAATATTACCAAGAAACCAACTCAAATAAGGGCAAAAGAAGAAACAATAACTACATACCTCAAGTGGGGCGTTACAAGGGCCGAATCTTTAAATAAAAAAATCCCCTACGACATAGTGAACTTCTCGTCTTTGCCCATCCGTATAAACCTTCATGCTATCTTGAGCCTTAACCAAGTTGGCCTTCAATTTTTCCAAAATGAAGTTTCTTTCAGTCAATTGTCGATCAACATCATCCACAATAGTGCTGTTCTCACTGTAATTGAGGATAACTGTTGGATATCGACCATATAAGGTTCAAAAGGGGGTTATGCCTAAAGAACAATTGTACGTGGTGTTAAACCAGTACTCTGCCCAGTCTAGCCACTTAGGCCAATGTTGTGGTTGGTATCCCACTAAGCAATGCAAGTAAGTCTCCACACATTGGTTCACGACTTTCAATTGCCCACCAGACTGTGGATAGTAGGCACTACTCATATGAAGATTTGTACCAAATTTTTGAACATTTCTCCCCAAAAGATACTCATGAAGACTCGGTCCCGATCAAAAACTGTGCTGCGAGGGAGCCTATAGCTTAACTACCTCCTTAAGAAAGAGGTTAGCTATGTCTTTAGCTGTGTAGGGGTGCCTCAAAGGGAGAAAATGACTATATTTTATGAGACGATCAACCACCACTAAGATAGTGTCTTCCTGATGAGCTTTTGGAAGGCAGATTATGAAGTCCTTTGAAATATCTTCCCAAACTTGAGATAGGATAGGCGTTGTAACAGTCTGGCAGGTTGTGGGGCCTCATATTTATTTTGCTAGCAGGTTGGGCAAGCTTTCACAAATGCTTGAATGTCTTGTTTCATCCCTTCCCAATAAACCATATGTGCTAGTCTTTTGTAGGTCGCAAAAAAAACCAAAGTGACCCCTTAAAGGAGAGGAATGGAATTCCCGTAGAAGTTGCAGAACTTGTGAACTAGACTTAGGAAGGACCAAACGATCATCATAGTACAATTGATGGCCGACTAACCCGAAATGTGGATGACTATGAGGATCCGTGATTAAATCTTGGCAGATCTTCTTCAACTTGACATCTTGTCAAATAACCTCTTCCTACATATCTTTTTGGCAAAATAGCACATGGATATGGCATTGGACTCCGTTGTTTCATCTCGTCTAGACAAGGCATCTACTGCTTTGTTTTCTAACCCTAGTTTATACTGTATTTCATAATCCAAACCCAGCAACTTGATAATCCATTTCTATTGTTCCTCCATTTGCAACCTCTACTCATTCAAACAGTGTAAGCTACGTTGATCAGTCCTAATGATGAAGTGCCTACCCAATAGATAGTGTCACCATATTTGGACAACTAAAACGATGGCCATCAATTCTCTTTCATAGACTGGCCTTAACTGAGATTGTGTAGAGAGTCATTGACTAAGAAATGTTAACGGTCTATCGTCTTGCATTAGAACATCTCTGATTCCTTACCTCGATGTGTCTGTCTCAATGATAACTGTCTTAGAGACATTGAGCATTGCTAAGATAGGTACCATGGTCATGACTCGTTTAAGTACCTCAAATGCTTTCTAAGATGATTCTGTCCACATGAAGGCATCCTTGCAGAAAAGATTGGTCAAGGGTGATGTAGTCTTGCCATACCCATTTACAAACTTTCTGTAATACCCAGTCAAACCCAAAAAACCACGAAGCGCCTTGACATCTTTTGGAATTGGCCATTTTAAAATGCAGTCTACATTCGTGGCTTGGCGAATATTTGGCGTCACACTAAAACATAACCCCTTCTTCCTTTTCCTTTGGATCTCACTTTCTGTCATCTTTTTAGAGGGGTAGTCTCGCCGAAAAAAGCTTGGCTGGAAGTTGAAAGAGGACGACAAGTTAGGGCTGAGTTGGGTTTCATTTTTGTTTGATGGGTGTTGGGTAGGTTTGGAGACGTAGATCAGGTTGATTCGACTGGGGTTGGGCTTGGTTTACTGTCGTCAGGTCGGGTTAGGTATATGAGTAAGCTCGTGGCCTAGCATTTGGAGTGGCCAATTTACTCTGTCGACCTAGCCCATGCCTAGCCTCTTTAACAGCCTGATTCCTCTCTTCCACTTTTTCAGCTAAGTTTGTCACTTGGGTCAGTGAATTACGCTAGGTCAGCAAATTGGGTTGCTGGAGTTTGGTTTCAACCCGAATCTTTGGTTTCAACCCATTCAAGAACGTTGCCTTCAAGACTTCCTCTATTTCCCTTGATGTCAACACGACAACCTTCTCAAACCCGCGGTGATACTCCAGCACTGTCCCACTTTGCTTCGTCGCCATCAATAACTCCAGTGGCCTCACCTCTTGGGTTCCACTAAATCGCTGGAACAGAGAGACCTTAAACTTCGGTTAGGTGGTCAACGCCATTCGTGTCTCCATCCATTGATACTAGTGGAAGGCTTCCCCTTCCATGCATAATGCCATTGCCAACACTTTTTTGTAAACCCCACGTTATTATTCCGATGCCCTAAGGTATGAAATTTACCTTTTCAAGTAATTTTCTTTTTTGAATGGAAGGGTAAAATGGTCAATTTACATGTATTTCGAGATGTGGCCATTATAAAGTGTAAAGGGTGATGTCATTGAAGAGAAATGAGGGTAGAATGGTCATAAAGTTGATTGATAAGGTTAAATGGCATAAACGGTAACCAAGGGTATAACGGTCTTTTCATACAAAACCATATGATTTAAGTGTCCATAAAAGTGCACCAAGGGTAAATTAGTCATTTACCTAATAGAATTGCTTAATGGTTAAGTGTTTTAAAGAAGTCAAATGGCATTAAATGAGTACTTATCTTTATGTTGTGGTGGAAATGACCAAAACGCCCTTATGTGAAAAATTTATGCCAAATGACCTTTATATCTAACTTTTATTGACCAATCACATTAGAGTAACAATGGAATGAATATTTACAAGGTTTAAAGAGAGAGTAGTCGGTCTTGGAGACCCCAAATATATCATCTTCTTCTTCATCTCTCAAATCCACCATAAAAGCCACTAATCCAAGCTTTTATTCTCAAATTTTCTTAGGATTTCAAGTTGATTTTCAAAGGAGATCACCATCCACCCTTAAAGAACTTCAATTTCAGGGTTAAAGGTGAGTTTCAAAACCCTAGTTTTTCTGAATTTTTTAGTTAAAAGAGAAATTCATAAGTGGTTATGTGTGTAAGGTAGAAAGGTGAAACTTTGGAGCCAAGGAGGAGTACCTTTGTGCTTTGAATACAAAGGTAAGGAAAAAATCTCCCTTACGACTACAATTGATAACACCTAGGGTTTATGAAACTTACATTTATTTATGTTAATATTGTTAGTAAACGGTCCCGAATACGCAGCGGAAACAAAAAAATAATAACAGGATCGTTTACAAGAGCCAAGATCAAGGGTATGATTTTAACAATTTATATTAAATAAAATCTGCATAAATATACAACATGAGTTAAGAGAAACAAACGCACGTTGAAGGCTCCTCCAAATTTGTCGTCGAACGTTTTGCTACCGATCCAAGTGTAGGATCGAACCTGCGTAGTCCACACGAAGACAATCTTAAAAGAACCAAAGAGGGATTTGCTAGATCCTCTTTGGCTTCAAGATTAAGAAGAAAAGGAAGAATCAATGAAATTGATTCCAAAGCCCAATCAATCTGCCGTGGGAGTGTATTCAAAAGGGGGCTGCTGTGGTGTATTGGTTTTCAAAGAAAAATCCTTAATTAAAAATCACACACACTTTTCCTTTTATACTTAAAAACAATTTGCCCTAATCCCATACGGAATAGGCTTGGGCTCCAACCCAAACGCCCCATGTTGCCAAACACTCCCAATTTGATTTAATTTTCATCATTATCTCAATTAAAATCAATTAATATATATATTTAAATATATATATTAACATTTAACAATAATGATAATATATTTAAATATGTGCGAACACACATTTAAACGTAATTTCACTTATTTAATTTTTTCTAACAAATTAAATAAAGGCTACGACCTCAAGAAATTTAATTGCAGTGAAATTACCAAAATACCCTTTCGCCTTAAAAGACGAAAATGCCCTTCTTTCTTCTTGCATCTTAAATTGTCTTCTATGTGTGTGACCCTTAGGCTCCTCATCATATCGGCAGTGTATAGTATTGCGATTAACACCAATTAATCGTCTCACTAATACACAGACCAAGATTGGCCCCTAGCAAGGCATCATGGCCACCCGATAGATTCGGATTCAAAGAAAGTAGCTACCACAACGATATGGTTACCGTGCAATTCGATCCTTTCATCATAACGTTATCTCGACGAGACGAAGGCATAGAAGTAGTGTCAACCTTCGGTTACTCGATATTATTTATTCAGGGCTGACCAATGACCCATATTATAAACCGGATAGAGCAACAACTCAATCCCACCGTGGGCCACGCTTTAGTGTCATTGCCATATACCGAATTGCGCCGTGAGATAACTTTCTCCCATACCCGAGTGATAAATCCTCTGTCAATCCACCATAGTCTTGATACACTTCTTGATGCACCAATCACCACCGTATTGACAAACTCAAAAGAAGCTGCGTTAGGCTAGTGTCAAACTACACCAATCGGTGCACAAGGCACTCCGGTGATCTCAAGTCTAAGGATCACATGCACCACCATTCGTTAGAGGATTTGTTCCATAGACACCGGGGTTACCATCCATATGGAATCCTCCGTGGGTCAGTCACCTGAACTTGTTGTGGTGTAATCGCCTACAACAAACACCCATGTGTTGCACCAGGTTGTCACCAAACAACCTTGGCAAGTGAGATCGGGCCATCGCCTTTCGACAGGGTCGTTCAACACTATGATAGCCTTACCGTATTATCTGTGCCCTTAGTTCAGAATAATACTGGGGCTACGGACGTTTCTAGAATGGCCACCATATGTGCTCATAGGGTTCTCACTATCAAGATTTGAAACACTTGATACCCTCGTCACGCTCTACCATTCTAAGGACATATATCAATACATATTGCAATAATAATGGTTTACGCGATATAGAATAAAAAGCCTTTTATTGATTAATGAACATTATTACAAAGAGTCAATTCTACAATAATTGATTGGCTCTAGGGCATCTACTCTAACAAATATGAGTGTGATACTATGTTTTGGTTATGAGTTGTTTAAATGGGTGTGTTGATTGGTGTATGTGTGCATATGGAGGATGATTATGCCAATTAAGAGATTTGTAGTTGGACGATGTTTTGGCACTTTTTGGTTCTGTAAAAAGGGAGGTTTTTATGGCCTTTTATACTTAGAATGATATGGCAAATAATATGAATGTGCAAATGAAGGTGACATGGTTAAAATGAATAGAATTCGGATTTGGCTGTTTTAAGACTTATACTGTACATGCTTCACTGAATCAGTCATAACTGAAGTTATAGAAGTCCGATTGAGATGATTCTTGAAGTTTTAAAAATTTTAGAAACAGACCTAAAACTTTTGTGTTTTAGGCAAGAACCAGTTCGAATTGGAAGATAAGGTAAAAATTGCTTGAAAAGTGATGAACTATATGGCATCCAACTTCTTAACGGAAATTCCCATTTGTTTCTAATTCTAATAAACCCCTGAATAAACTTAATACCAAAATTCCTTGAATTGTATGAGAAATTGAATGAATTAAGTTAAGAAGTTTAGTAGAAGAATATAGTATGATTGAGCATGGGAGATGTTAGTCCATATGTTTGCATTCATAATGGTAATGCATATAGCTTATTTAGTTGTCTTATGAAAAATTTATAAAATGTTAAAGAATGAATTCCATGAGTCTCTTGAGGTATAAACCAAGATCAGAGGAATGGAATTCTTATGGAAACCATGAGTCCTTTGAGGTGACGACCAAGAACAAGGTAATGGTTCAAATGAATCCGATCGGATAACAAAGACTAATGAAATCGTCAAGTATATACAAAAAACAAATAAGCATGCCATGTACATGAATATTTCATAAGTCATTTATGTTCTATGTTATATTATGTATGGTTATGTTATGACTTATGTTTATGAGAAAAGTCCAAAATGTATGATATGTTTTATGAACTTGTTATGTCAAAGAATGAAGGTCATGTTTTGTAGGTAGGTAAAGTCCTAAGTAATTTACTTGTATAATGAACCTTAATAGTTTATAAATGGCCATATTCCTTATTGAGCGATTAGCGCTCACCCCACGAAATGTTTTAAAATATTTTGCAGGTACGGATTAAGGCATGAAGTTGGGAGAGGATTCCAAGGGACGCTATGAGCATGAGGGGATGCTTTAATGATGACTATTGAATGGTTTTGCTAATATTTAGTGTAGTAGTTATGTTCATATTTCATAATGTAGTAATTATGTCCATGTTCTATAATGGAGTAAATATGTTGTATTAATAAAAGAAATCAAATTGCTAGTAAATTTTATAAAAGTGTGTAAGTTCTAGTAAGTATTACTATGGATTTCATAATTTACTCCAAGAAAGGAAACTATATTTTTTTTGATTATTCAATGAACTTATTATAGTTAAGAAAAAAAAATTAAACACATATATCTATATATATGTTTTAAACTACAAGTTTATTCTTTAAATAGAATTTTAAAATAAACTTCTTTCCTAGGCGTGAGTTTTCTAGGTTCTCAATGGCCAAGGGATACTTAGGAAATACCCGGCTAGGGAGGGGTTTTACACCCTTTGTTCCTCGTTGATCTGGTTGATGGTGAAATAATGTTCCACTTGAAAGAGCCAACCATGCGGTTCTTCACTAAAAAAGAAGGGCAACTCTAGTTGCCGGCCACCCCATTCACGGCGATTCCAACCTTCTCCGTTGTGGTTCCATCCGTCTCTGCCATGCTTTCCAATATCCCAATGAAACTCGTGTGACCTCCACCGTCCTTGTGAAGCTCCTGCTTAGCACGACCTCCACCGTCGATTCCTCTTTGGCCTCCAGTTTCTTCATGACGCTCCTATTCATTTTGGCCTTCCCTGCCTTAGCTCGAATTCCCAACTAAGTTTCTTCTACGTTCTTCTTCATCTTTTTTGCGCATCCAATTCTACATATCCATCAATATTTCTCTCATCGAATTTACTATCTCTAACACTTAAGCGACATCTTTTTCAACATTGTCCATCTTGCTTTCCATCCTTGTACCAACCATACCCCGTAATCGCCAAGCTTTGATACTAGTTTGATGAAAACTAACCTCTAGACTCACGTTTAAACAATAGACAATATGCACAACACAAATAATCGAACCATAGAGTATTCACCAAGCAAAAATGGAAATTGTATTAAGGAAAAAGACTATAATAAACAGAAAATGAAAATAAAGAATAGGTAACACACCGATCTTCGAGGGTCGCCTCCTCCTATACAAATTCCCCACTAATTTCCCATAATCCTCCTCTACTCTTCTGCTCTCTTGTTATTCTCACTCAAGATTCCCTTCTCTAACAAACTCTAACAATTTCATCACGCTTGTGCCAAATTGCCATCTGTTAACCCTTCATTGTGCTATTTTGCTTCCTCGCCACCTGTCATGCCTTCCCTTTCCCTTTTTGCCCTTTTCTGTTATAGCATTTGGTTACTAGGTGTCCACCAGAATCTCATTATATTTTAACTTGTCCTCCAGGCATGTCACCTTGCAAAGCGCCTTTGACAAGGCTATTACGGAATTGGATACATTGAGTGAGGAATCTTACAAAGACAGCACATTGATTATGCAGCTATTAAGAGACAACCTCACTTTGTGGACTTTTAACATTCCAGAGGATGGAGGTAATTCATTCTTTTCTCCAAGAGAAATAATATTCCAACACTTTTACCTCTTGATAGATAGGTCGGGACTTTTTAATAAATTAGTTTATTTACTATTAATACTTCTCTAAGCCCAATATCACCATATTTCAATAGTCAAATAATGTTAAATTTCTCAAATTCAAAATTTATAATTTAAGCACATTAGTGATCATGTACACTCAACTTTTGGGAAGTTTGATTGGATTACTATCCTGGAATTTTTCTTAGGGCTACTTTTTGATATTATAGCATTTTCCTTTTGTAGTTTGCATGGGATAGATCCACATTTGAAAAATTAAGTTGTTGGATATGATGTCACGTTTTAGCAATTGTATCTGGCAATTACAGTGAACATTTATTCTTTCAAGTGTTTGCCTAAAGTACAGCATTCTCTAGTGCTCATGAGCTTGATAAGTGATTGGTATAACTGAATGGTTCATAAATGAGTTTAGGTATGGTTTGGATATCTGGAATATTGGCCAGTGATTATTCAAATGCTACTTGAATGTTAGTGTTTTCGAATTGATTTCTTCTAAATCTTTGTCCTTGTGCTCGTCTCGTATATTTGATTTCATTACGTAATTATCTCGCAAAAGTAGCTATGCCCTTGATGACCTGTGTTCTTTCAAATTCTTGTCCATGTGCATTATTAATGCTCTATCTCGTATATTCCAATCAATTTTCTCATTAATGAGGTATCTTCTTTTACCGGATCTTCATCTATGCTTGGGATTCGCTTATCTTTGTTTTTCTTTTATACAAATTTTTTAGTTAGTGATTCCATTGTTTATCCGATTGTTCAAATAATGGAAGAGGCCCTGAAAGATGGACATCTCTCAATCGGTGAAGGCCAAGAGTAAAACAAACAGAGGTTGGTTGTTCTTATCCACCACACTGCAAGCCGTGGTGGGTTATTTTACATTTTGAGGGGACAACGAAGTGTGGTTTCATTTATTTCATTGGTAGCTCTTTTGTGTCCTTGGTGAACCAGCTAGTGACTTGGTACCTATAGCATGATAGCAAAGAAGTTGTAATGCCTCCATAACTCTCAGATGTTCTTGCTTAGTTTTCAAGAGACAACATTCAAGTGCGCTAGTCCTATTTCTGTTACGTGCGTTTTGAGAATATCATACATGAATATTGAAACACGTATCTATACCATGCCCTTAGCATGAGCATAAAGTATGCTTAGGCTTGTAGTGGAGAAAATAATTATTGTTATGTGTTTGTAAAGATAATGAATCAAATGTAATCTAAATGATGAAAAATTATTATTCAATTTTATTATTATTATTTATTATTTATTATTTTTGTTAAGAACTTTGAAAGATAAAAGCAAGTCCTTGATAGTTCGAAAACTGTCAAGGATTTACAGTTTTTGAACTGTCAAGACCCTTCCTTGACAGGTGCTTCCTTGACAATTAATAACGGTCAAGAATCACGGTTTTTCTTGTAGTGGTATAACACCTCTCCAAGCCGTCACTGAACTCTCTCTGCCATCAACAACCGACACTAAACACATCATGTTTCAAATGTCTATGACCATTAAGAATATTTTGTTGGTTAGCGACTACTTCAGCATTAATGGGTTACGTAGACGCATTCGAGGGTCCCGTTGAAGGATTTCTTTAAGTTATTAATTCCTTATTGGATTGGGCTAAGAAATAGGAATCATTGTAAAACTAGGTTTTGTCACTTAAACCTAGTATATAAACATATTTTTCTCTTGTTATGAGTGTGATAGTAAATCATAGGGCAATTCATTCATTGTAAATGAGAGAGAGGTGAGAAAATATTGTAATAATATTGACTCGACTGAACGTAGCCTATATTGGGTGAATCAGGGTAAATCGCACGTGTTATTTTCTCTATGTTTATTATCTGTGATTTGTTTTATTGTTATTTTGTTCTCGCTGCTATCTCTATTTCGTTCATATTTGTGGTTTATGATGAGTTATAACCAGCAACTAGATGGCATATTTTGGTGACACAGTCAGGCCAAAAAATGACTAACATATGCAAATAAAATTTATGATGTCAAACAAAGAAGGTATTGTGTATGAGATTATTAGTGTATTGGCTACTGTGGCCGTAAAAAATCATAGTCAGAATAAAATAGTAAATTGTTAGGATTAATTCCAGTTGGATAGGTGAATGCACATGCATAGATCATAACATATTGATTTTTAAACTAAATAATATTTGGTTTTGAATTTAGGCTTGGGTACAACAGAAGGAAACAAACTCGACATGAGAATTCTAGTGTTCTTGAGTTCAAAATCAAAATCTTTATGAACACATTATTGCCATTCATTGCAGATTCAAAATCTTGATCCAACAGGTCACCAGTGTTGTTGATTTTGTTGTCTTACTATACTCTATTTTATTGTATAAAAGAGTAAATAACTTAATTTATTAGTAGGGAATAATAACGTATATAAGTTTATCTTTTGAGTGCGTTTGGATCGAGAGCATATAAGATAATGGAAGTAATCTTTGTTTATTTTACAAAATTCTGATGTTTGGTTTGCAAGTAATAAAATATTACGAGAATCTTTTATTGTAAATAGTGTTTATTGTTCGTAATGTGGGGGGTAATCCGATACCCTCCCATACGCCTGGGATTAAAACATTACCGAGTAATCTGATTTTTATACTTATTTGCCCTTAATTAAATACTATTTCAAACAAAAGGGCCCTCAAATGTCAACCAAATAACAATTACCCAAGTCCCCTACATTTGAGAAATTAGCTAAAACACCCCTGTTACAAAAAAGATTAAAAATTAACAAAATAACCCCAACCACCCAAGACCACACGGCCGCCGACGTCACTCACCGTAATGGCGCACGACCAGCCATTACTCTATTGTATTCTATACAAGTGTAAATAACTTAATTTATTAGTAGGGAATAACAATGTATATAAGTTTATATTAAAAGCTTTATTTGTTTCAATGTATTCATGATTATACCTTAAGTTTTTTTATGGTGTTTGTCACCATTGAACTTCCTTGCTTATTTCATTTCAATGGTTATATCATTAAATCAAAATGAAATTCTACTAGTCATAAGCTAATAGAGGGCATTATTATTTGCTTGCATTGGCTAAACTGCTCAAAACCTCGAAACTGGTATCAATGCTAATGTTTTAAAACCCAACCCATGGTGAAACCCAACAGAGTTGCTAGGTCCCAGGTTGACCGGTTTAACCAGTTTGATTGTGTCGGTCAAACCAGTTGACAAAAACTTTTGAAATTCAGCAAATACACCCCTAAAAATTATAGTTATGTCCTTATAGGTTTGAAATTTAGCAAATACACCTTAAATACAAATCGGCCGGCAATTGGTTGGCAATGGCGACACCCCAAATGCAACGCTAATCTTCCCTTGACCTCATTCCCTTGAAAATCTACCCAAGATCTAGTCGATATCGGTTTGATTTCGACCAGATCTTACCGATGCTGACATCGACATTCCAGCCAGATCTCACCAACGCCGGCGTCGACAGCCCTCCCCATCACCCCGAAAATACTCCCTTCTCCCTCTCAACCAAAACCCATCTCACCCCACTTGGTTAACCTCGCCAATTGCCGGTAAAATCCAATTGTTGCCACTGCCATTAATAAATTCCTTGAACATTAGCTGCCACAGAACAAGACACATGATTCAAATCAATGGCAATAACCTTCCCTTGCTTCTCAAAAACCCCACAAATCCCAATGGCAACAGTACTAAAACAGTCTCAAAATCAACCCACAACCCTTCTCTTAACTCCTCATTCTTCTCAATCACATCACTCACCAAATCAACCATCAACTCGGTCTCAGACCTCGAAATAAAAATCTCTTCTTCAACACACAAAACCAAGTCCCTTCAATGGTGACACCCCCACCAAGTACGTAAAAGTTTCCCTTTTCAATCCAATACAACTCGTCCAAATCCACCCTCAAGTTCACATTTTGGGGACTTTCTTAAATACCCGGTTGGGGAATGAGTGAGTGGTCTTCGAGAGAGTCGTCCAATAGCCAATTGAGATCTCTGCAAAGAGGCATCGGGGCCATTGTCTTAGTGAAGAAAGGAGGGACCGACCGAGGAGGCAAGAATTTTGGTCCAGGTGTACCATTTTTTGAGGTGTGAGAGAGGGGTTGAGTAGGTTGGTGGGCATAAAAAGAGTAGGGTTCTGGGTTTTAGAGAAGATGATGAAAAGGAAATGGGTTTATGCAAAGTTGGTTAGACGGTGACTTGGTGCTACCGATGCAGTCGGTTTTGGCAAACAGGTGGAAGAAGTCAGAGATTGAAGATGCCAAAGTCCCAGCGTAGATTAGGGTGTCGAATGAGATTGAAAAAGGGATTTAGAATTTTTTATTTTAGGACTTCAGTTAAGCCAGTTTTGGCACAAAACCAGTTTTACTAGTGGTTCGCTACAATAACCCCGGTCCAACCGTAGGTCATACCAAGTTAATTGCAATTCCCGGTTTTCCATCTCAACTTACCCGACTCAACCACTTATTTTAAACATTTTGGCGGACAGAATCCCTTTGATATACTACACAAGAGCCACTACGTGGATAACAATATAAACATGCAGCTAAATGACACAAGGAAAATATCTTGTATTCAGAAGATTCAAAAGATTCCTACTTTCATTTACGTCCTTGTTTTCCAGGATTACAATACCAGTAACACCATTGAATACAAATTTTTAACAAGAATTCCCGTAAACAGGCATCACAACCATACAAACATAAAATTTATAAGGCAAACCAACAATAAGAATAAAATAAAAATTTACTAATAAATCTCACGCACCAAAAATGATGCAAAATGTTTTGATGTCACGACTGACCCTGTACATGTAGCCAATATGTGACCACCTGTACATGTTTTTTTGCTGCATGTTTAATTGATGACAAGGTAGAGGGCCATCAATGCAATAACCAACAAGCTCAAGAACATTTTCCTTTTTAAGTCTTGAACATGAAGGACAAAATATTTATTGCAACACAATAGAAGAACTGAAGATGATGCACGATAATAAGCCAAACCTGTGCTAGCAATTCCAGGTCTGGTTGCTTACTGGAATCTAATTTCTTGATGGCTGTAGACTGCCCACTTCTCAGAACATCTTCTAAGCACTTTAAAACTCTAAATAAACTCAGATTAAGATAGATTAAAGTTCTCAATTACCTTGTTTTAACATGCTGCCCCAGCTGATATCATTAATTTTATCGTTTTTTTTAAATTTAAAATCAGTAAAAAAAAAAAAAAAAAATGAGGGTAATTATACACTAAAAATATTGAAACAAGAATATATCATTACACATTGCTACAACTTAGAACCTTAATTCAATTATCACACCAACATAAAGCATATGTATAGCAGAAAACAGATTTCAATGGCAATTTGAAATCCCACATCGACCTAATCTCCATTAAAAATCGTTACAGCAACTGCATATGTAACACCAGATCATATTTTTCTTGACAGCAATGTTGTCATTTTAACTGTTCCAATAGGTAGATCCCATTGACCGGCCCCTGTTTTCTTTAAGATATTATAGTGAAAAACCTTCTCTAATGCTCTTTTTGCTTTGTCTTCATCAACTATAGCTGAAAGAGCACATGCTCGTGCATAACTACATTAGAGACACACGGAAAGTTCGATTTGAACTAAAAAAGAATATATATCGAGAAACAGAAACATGTGAACACTATAAATAAATCAAGATCTATCAGGCCTGGATATTTGAGAATATCAATGAATGAAGTTAATCGGGTTGCAACATACCATAGTCCAAGAATGCGATTAGCTTGAATAGATGAACTTGAGTGGCTACCATTATTGTCGTAGTTGAAGTAAGAACCATTCCACAATTCCTCATATACAACTTTTGCTTACTCAAATTTACACCAAAAATAATCCTCAAACCCTTAAGATCTACTACATGTGCACATCCCAAACGCAACCCGCAATGCCGCCACCTCCAATATATGTACTTACAACAGACAGATCACGATCGTATGTCCGATCAGAAAGCTATCATTCTCAATCATCCCCATCACCATCCCTATCAAATTCGAACAGATAAAAGTGTTTACTAAACCTTACATCAGTAACCAATATAGAGCATTTGGGCAATGGAATGAACTTTTGCAGGATTCTGCTCCGAAAAAAAGTTTAATACTCACTAAAGTTTTATCACGTAAACTTCAATTTCGCTTTTGGACCGGAAATTGAGGAAGCTCGTTCAAACATTCACTATAATTTTCGGCCTTCATTAGTAATTGCATGACTAAGGACATTGTACATTCAGTCGGCTCCACATTTCTCTCCACCATCTTATGAAGGAGTTCAACAACTTTTGGTATCTCATTATTCTTGAGGAAACCAAACATAAGCATATTAAATGTGACTACATCTGGAGCACAACCTTTTTCCTCCATATATGACAACAACTCATTTGCCATTTCTAGTTGTCCATTTTTACACAGCCCATTGATCAAAATGTTATATGTTACAATGTCTGGCACCAGGTTTCCATGAAGAGAGAATTTCTGAAATAGGTCCCAAGCAGTTCCCAACCTCTTTGTTTTACATAATCCATCAATGAGGGAATTCAAACCTACAGTGCTAACTGCAAACTTATTATTTACTAGAGCATTAAACATTTCCAATGCTTCCAAAACACATCCGTTCTTGCAAAGTCCATTAATGAAAATGTCATATGTCCAAGAATCAGGGAAAACATCGTTAAGTCGCATCTCACCAACTAAATTCCGTGCATCTTTCACATTTGCTACAAGAAAAAAGCTAGTTAACAAGGTGTTATATGTAATCACATCAGGCCTAATTCCTTCTGAAATCATCTCTCGATAAAGACTAAGAGCTTCATTGACTTCTTTATTCTTGCAATACCAATTGATTAAAGTACTGTAGCAAAAACATTAGGTCTATACCCCTTTCTAGTTATAGAATCAAACAACTCCTTTGCATCACCAATTCTATCGGCCAAGCAATAACCGTTCATTAAAACGCTGTAGGTATAAATGTTAGGAACCACACCCCTTTGAATCATATGTTCCAAAAATAATTGTCTAGCCTTCTCAACCAATCCAGCCTTACAAAGACCATCAATTATAGTAGTATAAACAACAACATTTGGCCTACAAATAACACTAGATTCTTTATTCCCATTAACCATCTCTTCAAGCAACTTAATGGCAACACTTATCTTCCCTGTTTTACACAATCCACCAATCAAAGTGTCGCAAGTGATCACATCAGCCCTACAACCAACAACAATCATTTTCTTAAACAATTCCCATTGATTCCATAATCTTTCTCTCTGCACACAGACCTTTAATCAAACAAGTGAATGTCACCGTATCTGGGCTAAAACCCAACTTCAAAATCGCCCCAAAAACCGCATAACCATCAGAAACCCTTTCGATATTACAAAAACAATTCATCAAAATATTCAAAGATATAAAATCTGGAGACAACCCAGTTGAATTCAAGCTTATATAGCGAAATCACTTCATAATAATGCTTCTTCTTAGCTAGTGCACTAAACAAAGTAGTGAATGATGAAATTGGAGAAATGGGTTTCGAATTAATCATGCAATAAAAAAAGTACAATGCTTCATTCAGAGTAAAGCTACCTGATCGACAATTTTCTTCGAGGAATTTAGCAAGTGAGGATCGTTCAGGGTTTTTTTTGAAAGAATACGAAACCTTATTTTTGGAGCTTGAAGATGTGAGGTTGTGTAAGTTAGCTAACAAAAATAAAACACTAACTTTCGAAGATGGGTTTTGAGAGATTGAAGACGGACGAAATGGGGATCTGAATCTAAAAGCCATGTATGAAGAGTGTTTTTGTGGGTCGTTTTTTCCGAAGTGAGGTCATTGCAAAAGGCAAATGCATAAAAGAGAAATGTTTTGACAAATTTCACAAACAACCTTTAAGGTTTTCAAAATTGCAAACTTATGTCAAGTATCCATCTTTCCTATTCAAACCACCTTTATAATTTCGAAAATTGTTCGCTTGAAGGTTAAAAATGTAAATCCACATTAAGGTGTTTTTCGGTTTGAGGTGGTTTTCTACTAAATACAAAATTATCCAGTTGATCAAACAAACCAATTTATATAAGTATTCAATTTTACCTTTTTTTTAATAAAATTATAAGATTTAAATAAATCATGCTATTGGACTTTGTATTTAATTTACAATGATGTATAATTTTTTTTCTATTTGTTCTTCAAACTTTTAAATATACCAAAATCGATATTTCACATAATCGAACGTGATATATTAAAAATTCAAGGGATATTGTTTTTTTCTTTTTAGAAGTTACATGAATAATGTTTTGTTATCATGTTAATAAGATTATTACGCTAATTATATTGCTGAAATATCTATATTACTAAAATAATAGTATGTATAGTTTAATATAATTACTAGTTTTGTATTATACAATAGAGTTATATTGACAACCTTGAGGTTTAATATAATAAAAATAATCAAATTTATAAAATAATAAAAATCTCAACTGTTAAATTATAAGGTTAAAATAATAGAATCAGGGCAATTTAATAAATATTTATTAATTTTATAGATATATGTTCTAGCGGACTAATAGTTTATTAATAACGAGGGAAATTTTATTATTTCAAAAATCTTAAGTGAATTTCTATAATTATAGTGAAGCTCAAAGGAGTTGACTTGATGTCTTTAACACTTTATGATACTATTATAATGTTCTACATTAACTTATCCACAACGTGCACTATACATTAACATATATGATCAGCATATATCAAGCGATTAGACAGTCGCACATACACCTATCTCAATAAAGAGCTTCAGTTATGAATTCGCTTCTTATAACATTATAATCTCTATTATGACCCCAATTGCTTGTAAAAGTTGGAAACAGTGGTATCCATCAAAACTAAATTCTAAAAACAGTTACAAAATTTCTGACAACAATGTTTGGCACTAGGCTTTCAATGAGAGGAATTTCTAAAATAGCTACGAGCGCTTTTAGATATCTGTTTACATAATCCATCAAAGAATTCAAGCTTTCAAGGTCAACTGCAAACTTAATATTTACTAAGGTTGCGTTGACCTTGAAAGCTTGAATTCCCTCTTTGATGGATTATGTAAAACACGGAACACATCCATTCTTGCAAAGTCCATCAATGAAAATGCTATGTGTCCAAGAACAAGGTAAAACCATTAAGTTGCATCTCACCAACTAATTTCTGTGCATCTTTTACATTAGCTTTAAGAAAAAGGCAAGTTAACAAATTGTTATTTGTAATCACATTAGGCCCAATTCCTTCTAAAATCTTCTCTTGATAAAGACTAAGAACTTCGTTGACTTCTTCATTCTTACAATACCATCTGATTAAAGTATTGTAGCAAACAACATTAGGTCCATATCCTTTTCTAGTTTAAACTTCTTCATTTATAAGATCAGTTTTTATGCTGTTTATTAGAGACTATTATTAGAGGTGCGCCACGAGGTAGCGAAGTCGGATTTGAAGTTCATTAGAGACTATACTTCCAATAATAGATGGAATCAATTAGAAGAGAGAAAATTTTTATAGGTATAAGACTTTTCTATTCTAATTTTTCAACGCATCATATTCTGCGAGAGAATTAATGAAATTTGAAATAGAATCTTGAACTTTTCTCTCAATGTTTTGACATGTTAATTCTTTAAATTAATTTCTCTTATTCAATGGTATTGGATGGATCATTATGCATTTATTTAACATTCGTTTGTTTTTTATTGATTAAATTTTCCGTCTTCTCCTCTTTGTTTTTATGTTAATTCTATGAACCACAAATTTTATGAGATAATTTTAATCATGTTTAATCACGATGCTCATAGAAGCCAAGTTAATTTCAAGGGAGTCCATGAATTTTAATGTTAAAAACTTATAATCAGTGTTTGCTTATTGATTAAAATTTTCATACGTCAATCTAGAGCACAACTACTTTTATAACTTCAATAATGCTTAATCAAAATGATTACTATTAATTTAATCTCCTTTATAAAAATATTATTTAAGTGCAAAACATTTAACTTTAAGCATGCATAAACCGATTACTTATATTAAAAGCAAGAAAAACAACTTGACCTAAAAGCTTAAGCTGAAAAAAGTATTAAGCTCTAGAAGAGGCATCTTCACGTGTTACATAATCTAAGCTCAAATTTAGACCAAAAGACCAACCCAAATACAGTAGGATGTAAAATGTGGGAGATTCAAATCATGACCTCTACTTTAATATCTGTTATGTGTGATTTTTGTCGTAAGCTCGAAAGTCTAGGTAGCCCAAAAATCAGTAGATCGACGTGATCTCAAGGTCATGGAATCTTGAAGTCCGACTCAGCATAACCTCGTCGCAACCATCCAATATCGTTGTTCAACAAACTAAGGGATAAGCCTTATCTCGAACATCTCGGGAGGGATAAGAACAAATCAATATATGCGCGATCCCAACGCGCAATCACAAAAATCAAGAAATCACTTACCAATTCTGATGGTAATGTCGGATTTCTCTCTACTTCCTTTGGTGTAAACTTGTATAAAAGAAATGAAAAATGAAACATAATTCATAGATCACTTAAACTCTCTCAAGTACTCGCTTAAAATTAAGAAGGAATATCATACAAATGCCATGGAATAACGTTTAATCCTATTCATGGGGATTATGTAAATATTCCATTCCGAAAATAGAAAGTGAAACAATGAGATCTTGTTTGAAGATTGGTACTAATTCATGATCTAACATGTACAAAGCGAAAACCTCATTCTCGATTCTACGAGAAATTTTATGAAAGCATCCAATAGAATCATGAAGAGTCTAAGTGAAACAAACTTAATCATATGAGATATGAATATTCATTCAAAACAGATAATAAAAATGAATATATGTGTGCAGAAATTTTAATCGGGCGAGCATACAGATGATATTCTTCATATTCTTCAATAGACATTTTCTAGACCAAAGACATTTTTTCACATTTTCCACAAGCATGAATGCAAGGCCATTGCTGTTTCAATACACAAACTCAATAGTTCTCTAGTGGTCCATCTTTCTGCATTAGGATTTTCATCTATGACAAATAGTAAAATGGATTCTTCGCTATAATAGAATCAATAGGTACAAAAAAGCAAAGAACCTAACAGTTGCACTGTGAGCGTTCAATGTTATTTTAGACCAAGAATAGACCACCAACCCATAATAGTTTTCATCATCTTGTTGGATCCAATGCCATTGGTCATTTGTCACATAAAAAGGCACTTGATGGCCATCTAATATGCTAAAATTTCTCTAAATCTTGGGGTAAGGTATTGAGGCTATTCTCATCACAAATTGGATGAAATATATGTCCATAGGAAACATATTAGAACTTTACCTTTTTGAATAAAATGGGTATAAACTTTGGCATATCTAGAAGAAAATTTACAAGAAGGGTACCGATATAGATTGATCTCAATAGCAAATATATTTTTTGTCCTCGAACAGGTATCTTTTGTCATAACTGTGTTTACAGAAACATATTAAGGCAAAACCTTATGTTTTTTATAAGAAAGGGAAGTTTGTCAATTACTGTGCTATTCTAGTTAACATGTAACATGTAACCCCAGGAACAAACCTCACTTCTTAAGGAACATTTCTTTGAACTCATTATTTGACTTCGGCTTCTCATCTTCCACTTCCCTGACTTTTGGATTTGTCGAGGGGACACCAAGTGGTTTGACGTTCCTTGGCATTGCAAATGTGTTCCTCCCCTTTAGCTAAATGCTATCACTATGTTTATTAGCAGCATAGTGTGGCACTCTAGACTCCCTGAAAGTCTGATTACTACTTTGTGCTGCCATTTAATCCAAAGGAGTAAGAAAATAAAAGGTAAAACTAGGAAACACAAACATGGAAATGTCTATAGACTGCATTACACACAAACAAACACACACAAGTAATAACAAAGATAAAACATAATTCCACTTAGCCTACCATGTTCTCCAGAGGCCCCATGATCAGCAGAATCCTTTCTCTTTTGCTTCGGATTTGATCTTGCAATGCTTATCTTCTTCCCAAGAAACATTTTTTGTTCTTTCCTACAACTGCAATAAGGTGTGCATCATTGGCAAAATCCACATATGCGAGGCCCTTCAAAAATCGATCAGAGGATATTATAAATTAGTATGCAACGGTCCCATACAGAAGCTCTATAGTTTAAAGGCAAGCTGGAATATGGGTAAATCTGTATGGGACTATGGTTGAGTCTCCTAAGCATATCACTTGCTAGGAAAATGAAAAAATATGCTCGTAGATAGTTAGACTCTTTATACTTAGAAAATTAAGCAATTTTACCATAATTATGGAATTCAACATTTCTGCAGGTTTATGTGAGACTACATAATCGTCTCTGGAAAGGACATTCATCTTAAAACTAAAAGCGTAAGAACTAAATGATTTATTGACTGCATGAAAGGAAGAAATCAAATTGAAATTTCAGTGAGCACCATTGAGAAATTTGATCAAAGAGAATGGATTGCAATTAGCAGTTTCTATCTCCTTGAGGCATCGGCCATGCTGATCTCCCAGTCTCATTAAAATTAGTCTCTTAGGGCTAATTTCTGTGGCACAGTCCACATTATGCATACATATGTTGAAGTGTAAAGGTCAGGCAATGTTAAATAAAGATATGACTGTAAGACTGATGTTCACATGGAAGGTCCAGTGGATAGCTTCCCTTTTTCATTTGAAGCATAAAGCACAAAGAACATTGAAAAATAATGAATGAGAGAAACAAAGTCATACCCTTGACTTTCCAATGAACTTGTCCTGCAAAATTCGAACAGATTCAACCCTACCAATATCGCTACAGAATTTTTTCAGATCTTCAGAAGTTTCCTAAAAGAAATTAAAACCATCAATTATCTCTCTGTATTTGCCTCGTCCAAATCGTTAAAAAGGAATAAAAAGCAATCTCTCTCAAGTGCGAGAGAATCTCTACTTGCCCCAAGGGTTAAGGTTTGATAAAAATGCAAGACACTCGCAGTGTACTTTGGCTCTTCCAGTGGTGGACTCTTTGATGTGCTGGTCATTTGGATGCTCTTCAAACTTGGGTTTTGCTTCTTCTACTTCGTTTTCTTCAACTAAGTTTTGTGCTCATCCCTTTTCTTTCCCATGCAATTTGTTTGGGTTTTGAACAGTATTTTTCTGGTTGCTTAGCTGAGACTGTTTCATCATTCATGTTTGAATCTGTTTTTCTCTTTCCATTAACACTATTTTTATGCGACTTCTCTTTCTGATCTATTAGTTCAGGAACAAATTTGGCTTCCTGCTGTAACCTAAATAGTTGCAGCTCTTCCAAGCGGGGTGTAATATGAGAAAGGGAACAAAGACAAGCATATTTACGCATTGAATTAAAATAGCAAGGATTGCACACATTCAATAAATACCAAGCAGATGTATCATAATTCAGTAACATCTTTAACAATGTTACGTAACAACTTTTAAATTGATAGTTAAGCGTTCAACAACCATACTGAAAATTTAACACAATCTTGTGCAATGAATAGCCACAATCACAACCATAAATATAACATAAAAACATATACAAGTTTATAATCTAAATAAAAGCCTATTTGATATGAATTTTAAATAGTGTTTTGTTTTCGAAAACAAGGAATATAAGGGATTTTATGAAAATGGTTTTTATTAAAATAAGTTGAAATGTTTTAAAAAACAATTTTTTTGCATATAATCCTAAAAATTAGTGTAAAATTAGAAAACAAGAAAAAATATTGAGATCAAGCTTTTAACTTATATAATCATTTCTCGCTTTATATAGTTTTTAACTTCAAAAACAATTTTTAATACCATATATATTTTCAAATACTTAAAATATTGAGATAAAGCATTAAAATTTTTAATTTTAACTTAGTTTTTAAAATTATTTTTGAATCACAAACCAAACTGACCCAAATCTCACAAAGAGATTTAAAATACAATATTTTCAAATATTTAAAATTTAGAGATAAAACTTTAAAATTTTTAATCGTAACTTAGTTTTTCAAAATTATTTTTGAATTACAAACCAAACTGGCTCAAATCTCATATAGAGATTTAAACATGAAATCAGGAGAAAACAAATTCTGATAATCTTTATTTCAATCTCTTAAACTAGATAAGACTTAGATAACTCTTAAATTGATCATATTCTAATCTAGAAATCCTACACTCCCCCTCAAGCCGGTGAGTAGATATTTATCATTCCCACTTTGGAAACTAGATTAACAAACAACTGTCTAGGTAGTTCTTTTGTAAGAATATATGATGTCTGCTGACTTGTAGGCAAGTAGGTAACACACAATAGCTTATCTTCTATCTTCTCTTTGATGAAATGTCTATCTTTTTCAACTTGTGTGCCATCCCAATCGCAACCTTGTTGTCACAGTACAACCTCATAGGCTCCGCACTCTTGATTTCAAGCCCTCCCGAGATTCTTCTTAGCCATATTAGTTCACAAATCCCATGAGCCATAGCACGAAACTCAACCTCAGCACTACTTCTAGCTACCACGTTCTTACTTCTCCAGGTTACTAAATTTCCCCAAACAAAATTGCAATAACCTAAGGTCGATCTTCTATCATCCACATAACCAGCCCACTCCGCATCCGTGAATGCTTCTACTTTCCTTTCATTCTTTTTACAAAAAAATAGCCCCTTCCCAAGGGTCATTTTAAGGTACCTTGGAATCCTACTCACAACCTCAAAATCCTTCTCTTGTGGGTTATGCATATGCTGACTCATTACGCTCACCGGAAAGGCTATGTCAAGTTTGGTATGAGATAGGTATATCAACTTCCCAACTAGCCTTTGATACCTACTTTTATCAACCAGAGAATCACAATTCATTTTCTCAAATTTTAGATTTGGTTCAACGGGAGTCTCAACTGGCTTGCAACCTAGCATACTTATCTCCTTCAATAAATCCAACACATATTTTCTTTGTGAAACTGAAATTCCCTATTTACTCTTAGCAATCTCCATACCAAGAAAATACCTCAACTGCCCCAAGTCTTTAAATTCAAAATCCCAAGCAAGAACCTTCTTAACAGCCTCCATTTCTTCAAAACTACCTTCTTAACAGCCTCCATTTCTTCAAAACTATCTCCAATAATAATAATATCATCTACATAAACAATTAGAATAGTAATCTTACCTACATAGGTTTTAAGGAATAATGTATAATCAGTCTGCCCCCGAGTAAAACCATACCTCTTAACAGCCTTTGTGAATTTTTCAAACCAGCTCGTGGAGCTGCTTTTAGGCCATATAATGATTTCTTCAATTTGCACATTTTTCCGTCCTTTCCACTCCCTTCAAACCCTAGTGGCATTTCCATGTATAACTTTTTTGCAAGTTCCCCATTCAAAAACGCATTTTTTCACATCTAGTTGTTGTAAAGGCCAATCTAGATTTGTTGCAAGAGACGAGCACCTTGATAGTGTTCAACTTAGCCACCGGAGCAAAGGTCACCTCATAGTCTACTACATAGGTTTGCGTAAATCCCCTTGCCACCAGCCTTGTCTTATACCTTTCAACTGTTCTATCTGCCTTATACTTAATAGTAAACACCCACTTGCAACTCACAGTTGTTTTCCCTTCAGGTAAACTCACCACTCCCAAGTCTTGTTTTTTTTCTCAAGAGCCTCCATCTCCTCTATCACAGTCTTCCTCCACTTTTCATCCCCTTAATGCCTCATGTACCGATGTTGGAACCTTCACAACTGAGAGATTAGTGGTGAATGCCAAAAAAATCATTTGCCAACTTATCGTATGCCACATACTTAGCAATAGGATGCAATGTAAAGGATCTAACACCCTTCCTTAGTGCAATAGTAAATGTAAATCATCATGCCCTGATTTAGACTCATCAGAAGATAGTTATTCCTTAACTTGTGACTGTGAATCACTGGTTTCTTCTAGGTTAGGGATGATTGCTCATGTAGATCATTAGGTTTCCTTCCACTTTGATAGTCAGTTCTTTGAGAATAACATTGGAGACCCGACTGAATTAATCTCTTTAGACCTCCCCTTGGTTCCAATCTTTCCTGAGAGTTTGGTTTATCAAGAGTAGGCTATATAGTTAGAGTAGGACCTAAATTGGTAGGCTGACTACAAGACAGACTCCTTCTCACTTTCTCATCAACTAAGTCTCTTATAAAGTGATGCCTAATGTCAATGTGTTTAGTTCTAGATTGTTGAACAGGATTTTTAGAAATGTTTATTGGACTAGTGTTATCACAAAAGACAGTTATACATTCTTGATCAAATCCATAATCACATAGCATTTGTTTTAACCAAAGAACATGTGTGCAACAACTCCTTGCATCGATATATTCAGCTTCGACTGTGGAGAGTGAAATTGAATTTTGTTTCTTTCTATACAGGTGATCAAGTTGTTGCCGAGAAAGAAACATCCTCTAGATGTGCTTTTTCTATTATCCAAGCAGCCTGCCCAATTAACATCACTAAAACCCACAAGAGTAGGATTAGAATCATAAGAAAACCAAATCCCAAAATCTAATGTTCTAGCAACATATTTCATAATCCTTTTAACAGCTTTAAGATGAAGCTCAGTAGGATTAGATTGAAACCTTGCACACACACCTACACTAACGCACAAATCAGGCATACTTGCTGTCAAATATAACAAACTCCTTATCATGCTTCTAAACAATTATTATCAATCTTTTTACCTTTTTCACCCTTGGAGAGTTTAAGAGTGGAGCTCATTGGGTTGTTAGCATGTTTGGCGGTTTCGAGATTGAATCTTTTGAGCATGTTTTTGGCTTACTTAGACTAAGAGACAAACATGCCACAATCAATTTTTTTCATTTGAAGACCAAGGTGCTTACTTCTCCCACCATACTCATCTCAAATTCATCTTTCATTAAAGCAATAAAATTTTTCTAATTGAGTATGTGAAGTGGAACCAAAAACAATATCGTCCACATAATTTTGAGCATACAAAAATTCACCTTTTTCATGCTTTATGAATAAGGTTTTGTCGGGATTACCTCTAGAGAAATTATGATCAAGAAGGAAGGAAGTTAGCCTGTCATACCATGCTCTCGGTGCTTGCTTCAAACTGTATAGTGCTTTCTTAAGTTTGAACACATGATCAGGCTTATGAGGATCCTGAAATCCTACTGGTTGCTCAACATAGACTTCTTCCATCAGCATTCCGTTCAAAAAATGCACTTTTCACATCCATTTGGTAAAGTTTTAGCTTCATACAACAGGCAACTCCCAGCATTAATCTTATGGATTCAAGCCTGGCCACAGGTGCAAAAGTTTCATCGAAATCAACTCCTTTAACTTGGGTATACCCTTGTGCAACAAGTCTTGCTTTGTTTTGCACAATGTTTCCAAACTTATCTAATTTATTCTTGAAAATTCACTTCATTCCAATAACATTAATCCCTTTAAGTCTGGGAACCAGTTTCCATATGTCATTTCTCTCAAACTATTCCAGCTCCTCATGCATGGCAACAATCCAGCAATCATCTTCAAGAGCCTCCTTCACATTTTTAGGTTCTGAAAGAGAAACATAGCACAAGTTATTAATTTCACTCAATTTTTTACGTTTAGTGACCATTATCTTGTCTGGATTTCCAATCACTGTAGATGGTAGATGAGCCTTTTTAATCTAGGAGGGTGGTTCTCTGGTTTTGAGTGTCTTTTGTTGAGTGATTTCATCAGATAAATCAACAATCACTTCAAGTCCTTGTTTCTCTGGGAGAGATCCTTGTTGAGCTGTGGAGGTGTTCACTTCAGATTTTGATGTGGTCACATCTTTATAAGAATTTGGAATGGGCACACTGTCATAGTCAGTGGTCACATTAGAATGCGACGTTAAGTCATCAATATCATCTTCATGAGAAAACTGTGAGAAATCTTCTGAATCAGAGAAAACAACATTAAATGATTTAATTATGCGTTAAGTTCTCATATTGAAAATTGTATATGCCTTACTATTTGAAGAGTATCTAAGAAAAACACCTTCATCACTTTTGGAATCAAATTTTCCTAGGGGATCTCTATCATTCAACACATAGCATTTGCACCAAAAAACATGAAAGTAGGACAAATCAAGCTTTTTACCTTTCCATAACTCATATGGAGTTTGAGAGGTACCTTTCCTTAGAAAAACTTTGTTTGCAATGTGACATGCAATGTTGATTGCCTCAACCCACAGTTTAGTTGGTAATTTTTTGTCATTTAACATAACTCTTGCCATTTCTTGAAGAACTCTATTCTTTCGCTCCACAACTCCATTCCGTTGAGGTGTTTTTAGAGCAAAAACTCGTGCCATATACCCTGCAAATCACAAAAATTGGAAAAATTAGTGTTCTCAAACTCCTTTCCATGATCACTTCTTATCCTCACAACTTTCTTTACCCCACAATTTTGTTCAACTTGAAGTCTTTTGATCAGATTTTGAAAGACTTCAAATGTATCAGACTTTTCCCTTAAAAAATCAACCCAAGAGAATCTAGAAAAGTCATCAACACACACAAAGACATATCTCTTACCTCCTAAACTTTCAGTTTGCATAAGCCCCATCAAATCCATATGAAGAAGTTCTAAAACACATGAGGTACTCAACCGAGACAAAGATTTGTGAGGAAACTTAGTTTGCTTACCTTGTTGGCACAGGACACAATGGGAACACTAGTTTAGGCAAACCTTTCACAGCATCCTTTTTGGAGAGTTTTACAAGATCTCTGAAATTTATGTGTCCAAGTTTTTTGTGTCAAACATCAATATCATCTAATTTGGAACTTAAACACGAAACTTTGTTAGTCAAAAGAAAGCAATTATCATTTGATCTCTTTCCTTCAAGAACTGAAGTCTCATCATCATTCAAAACTTGACACAAATTTTTTGAAAATTTCACAACACAACCTTTATCACAGATTTGACTTATGCTTATGAGATTAGCTTTAAAACCTTCAACATAGAACACATTATTCAGAACAGGGAAACCAGGAATAACAATAGATCATTTGCCAAGCATTTTACCTCTTTTGCCATTACTGTAGGTCAAATGACCAGCCTCAACAAATTCAAGATCACTCAACAAACCTTTGTTACCTGTCATGTGCCTTGAACACCCGCTGTCAAAGTACCATTGGTCATTTTGAAAAGCAAGCAATGATGTATGAGGAACCAAATAGTTGGTACTAGGCTTAGGTCTCCATATTTTTCTATTTTTGAAAAAATTGTTTTGATGCAGGGTTTTTTTAGAGGGAAAACATGATTTCTTATGCATCTTTTCAAGTATGAAATAAGCCTGAAACAATTTGGTCTAATGTGGCATTTCTTTTGACAAAAATGACAAACAGGGTAAAGCTTCTTAACTTCAAGGTTTGATCGGAAGGTGCAGCACAACATTCAGGTTTGAAATTGTGTTGGCTTCTGTGGTCACAATTGGTTTCGAGGTGCTCGCCTTAATGAAAGTGGTCACACCAGGTTTGGAAGAACTTGCTCTAGGAGAAAAACCCAATCCAGTTTTGTCACCAAAAGACTTCCCTTGCCCAAGAACTTCATCAAGTTTATAAGAACCTACATTCAATCTTTCAACAATGGCCTTGGCCTCAGTTAGTTCATTTAAAGCTTGATTTAAAAAAAGTTCCTTGTCGGATAAATCAATAAACACAGCTTTCAATTTATCATTCAACACTTTTTTATCTTCTGTTAAGGTGCAGTTTTCATATTCAAGGGATTTGATCTTCCTATGGCTTTCACCCATGACTCATACATCTTATCATAAGCCTTTTGCTGCTCCTTATAAACATCACTTGAGTCATCCAAGGACACACTTCTATTGTCCTCTTGGTCAGCCATAAAAGCCAGGAAGTTCTCGTCCTCATTTACCTCATCACCTCCACTCTCACTATCATCACTGTTGCTTAGTGTGGCAGCCATGACTTTTCCCTTTTTCTTTAGAGTGTTCGCATACTTTGAATGAATGTGTCCATACCCTTCACATTCATAGCACCTGATGCCTTTGTTTTTCTTGTCATTATCTCTTGAAAATCGTTTCGAGAAGGCACTTTGACCAACTTGGTCAATGGACTTCTTCACAAAAGGTTGTTTACCCTTTTCACTCAACTTAGGCTTTCTCATTTTTTTTCAAGAATTTAGCAAAAATTTTTGTGAGCAAAGCACACTCATCTTCCTCACCATCACTAGAAACAACACTAACAGTAGGTTCAGATGTTACCTCATGCTTTAGAGCAAGACCCTTTCTCTGTTTCTTCTCCCATCGTTTCAAATTGAGTTCAAAAGTTTGAAGTGATCCAATGAGTTCATCCATCTGCATCTCATCCAAATTTCGGCATTCTTCGATAGAGGTTGCTTTGGACATGAACTTCATAGGTAGAGAACACAAAACTTTCCTGACAAGTTCAGCATTAGTATAGATCTTACCCAAAGCAAAACATTCATTGGTGATATCACACAACTGACCATGAAAATCAATGATAGACTCATCATCATGCATAAAAAATGGTTTTCATAATCAGCAATCAATCTCCTAAGTCTAGTCTTTTTAACCATGTATGTTCCTTCACTCTTAACTTGGAGTATGTCCCATGCATCTTTAGCTATTTCATAGTTGGCTATATATTTTTCATTTGGCCAATACTGACAGCATTAAAGAGTGCATGGAGAGCTTTAGAGTTGAAATTAGACTCTTCCAACACAGCTTTGGTCCATTGATCAAGGGGTTTTCCCTTGCTACCACCTTCTTCACTCACAACTTACGGTTCTTTCCAACCAACAACACAAGCATTCCAAGCCCTTTCATCAATAGATTTTAAGAAGGCTTTCATCCTAGGTCTCCAGAAGAAGAAACTAGTTCCCTC
Source organism: Pistacia integerrima (assembly GCA_026225825.1). Lineage (NCBI taxonomy): Eukaryota > Viridiplantae > Streptophyta > Magnoliopsida > Sapindales > Anacardiaceae > Pistacia > Pistacia integerrima. The sequence continues at coordinate 58,387,935 of CM047749.1, forward strand.
CAACAATGGTGGTCTATGAGTAGATCCACCTTCACCAAAGAAACTCATAGTGACAGGACAACAAAAGTGGTCACATAGAACACGGTGTTCACACAGATCAAAATGAGCAGATCTGCTCAAAAGACAGCATAGACACGCACAAACTCAGATCAAAGATCTAACAAACAAGCAAGGATCAACTGAAATAACTCTTCAGAACGCACTCTGATACCAAATGAAAGTTTTAAGGTATTTCCAAGTGTTTCTAATTTATGTGGAATGGGTTGCTTCTTCAATTTTTAATGCAAATGAGTTGTGAAAAACTTAATTAAAACATACATCAAAGCAAGTGAAGAATGCGCTCATTTTTACATGGTTCAGCATCAAGCCTACATCCATGGGACCACGTCCAGAGGAAGCAAATTCACTATGAAATATTTATGAGCTCAAATACAAAGCAAGATAACCAAAGTTGTAGAACACTCACTATTTTCTACACAAGAATTCTATCTTGTTTGGTTGAACTTGAAGTCCTCACAGCAAGCTTCACGAACATTGCAACATCTGTTGAAGAAGAGGATCTCTCAAGATTCAATAATGAAGACAGGACAACAACTTACACACAAACTCTCGTCACAATGGAAACAACATCCAAATAGGGGTGGGATAAATAATCCGAAAACTGAACTAGTAACCGAACCAAAATCTAACCGAAAATTAGGTTTTTTTTACAAACCGATTCGGTTTTCGGTTTATAAAATACAAAAAACTGAAAAACCGGTTCGGTTTTTAGTTTGAAAAATATTTCAAACCGGTTAACCGAAAATCGGTTTTTAAACCAGTTTTACCCTAAATATAAAAGCAAAAAAAAATTTAACACTCCTTTCTATTTTCTCTTCATAGTTCGTCTTTCTCCACCTCCAAATCTAAAGACTAAAATCTCCATTCTCCAGTGGATATCGGGACTTCTTCAAACTTCCAAACTTCCACAGTCCACACCCACCAAATTGATCCTCTTCTTCTTCAAACTCGCACCCTCCTCTTCTAGACATAAACCCAATCATCTCCTCAAGTTCCTCTACTCTCCTCTTCGATTCCACCTTCTCCCTCTCCATTTCCTCAATCTTCGATCTCAAATTCGGCATCTCCTCATTCGCGGCGTCGTCTGCATGCAGCAGCCGCCTCTCTTCCGCCTGCCACGTGTTCCTGTGGGTAGCAAAGATCTCCACCACCCTCACATTTGCCTTCAAGTCCTCCTTCCTCCATGACTTCTGCCTCAACTGCTCCTCTGCCGTCACCATTCCGCGTCGAAAGCTCCGATCTTGCATCTTGATTCTTCGATCCACGATCACTCTCCAGTCACGCCACCCTGAAGAGACTCCACCGTGAGCAAACCCACCCTGGATGCTAGCTGAAGTTTATCTTTTCAATTCTCTGAATTTGTTTCGTTAATTTTTCTTTGATTAATTGTTGGGATGATTGTTAATGGCAAGCAAATAGTAACTCAAAGTTACAACATTAGACTAAAATTAGATTATTAAGGATTAATTGTTGGGATGATTGTTAAGGATTAAAGATCACTCTCCAATTTTTCTTTGATTAATTGTTGGGATGATTGTTAAGGATTAAAGATTAATTTAAAAACCGGTTAACTAGTAACTGAACCGAATATTCGATTCGGTTTACATTCGGTTTTTAATTGAAACCGGTTCAGTTTTTAATTGAAACCGGTTCAGTTTTCAGTTTTGATAATCCGGTTCGGTTAACCGGATTATCCCACCCCTACATCCAAAGATCTCACACAAGGACAAGTGAAGAAGGTAATTCTAAGCCCACCAAAGCATAGTAAGAAACCTTAACCAAAATGAGAACCTCAGAGAATATTCAGAGAGGAAAACAAATGTGATCAGATTCCTTGAAGAAAAACGCCAGAAATGAGTGAATATAAAGAGATCAATGCGTCAAAGGTTAGGGGACAAAAAAGTTAAATATTAACTTTTGTATTTTTCTTTTTGCACAAAAAATTTGGGATCACAAACAAAAGCAATATTCATTTTCTCACACAGCAAATAAAAAGTGAACAAGTGTAAATAAACAAAACAGAATATCAACAAAGAATAATATTGTCCAAAAAGTAAAACGAGTACGTGAAGTGAGATTGAGGGGAAATATCTCCCAGAAGCATTGTGAGCACTCATATGCTAAAGTGCTCACACTTTTGAAAGTGTTCACCTTTAGAAAGTGTGCTCACAATGGCAGAAGAAAAAAATAGTGCAAACTCAAAACAGGATCATAAAGCGACAAAAACACTAACACAATCAATAGTAATAAGAATATCATGTTGAACTCTAGATAGAGCAATAGCCAGCTTTTTACAACTCAAAATATATTATACATTTTATTGCGTTCTGAACGAAAGATATGCTTTACATCTTTTATTTTAAATGTACATTCACAGATAAATATTGATTTGCATAATCTTTTTCTTTATTAAGCACTTCTTTTTTTCTCCCGTACCATGATTAGAAGTTGTTGCATTCAAGAAATGCCGAAGCTTTCCACAATTGAAATCAGCCCTCTTCTTCAATAACCCTGCCTAGAAAGACAGAAAGAATTTTCTCTCGACAAAGTTCACTATCATCCCATCACTTTGTTGTATCAAACCAACCACATAAGCCGTGCTGATTAGCTCAAAACTTCTCCATCTCCTCTCTTTTGCATATCTTTTCAATCCCATTTCAATCTTCTTAAATTTCTCCTCATCTTCACCGGTTCTCTCTTTAGTCTGTCCACTTGGTTTTTTCATTAAGGCTTCAGCAATACACCTAGCTAAAACAACACCGTCTTCCAAAGCGAACACCCACCTTGACCAATGTCGGTGTCATTGGATGGAGGGCATCTCCACTACACAAACACCACCTTTGCTAATATTTCCCCATGCAAAGACTTCCCATGGTGTCTATATCTTAGTGGTGTTGCAACGATCTGTCTATTGGAGTGTCTTGTACAATGACCTTTAATTGATCGGGTACATGAACATTACTCAAGACAAATTGCTTCATCTTTGCCGGGTTGTCCTCTAGCTCACCATCTACAAGTAATGAAATTTCAGAATGAAAAATGTGAGGAAATGCCAACTTAATGCGCTTTTGAATTTCAAACAACTTTTCATTGAAAAAGGTTTAAGGATGGCATGATTTGTTTATACCAAATCTACATCCTTCTCATTTTATTGTAGGCTTAATGTCCTAATATTATCGTAATTTTCATTAGGCCATCTAAGAACACAATGCTTTATTTGAAATGAAGGGATCATTAATTGCCTTGGTGGAGGGAGTCCAAGTGAGAAACCAATAAACAGCGATCATCACAAGGGCGGAAACCACATCGAATGCCTTTCCCGAAAAACGCCAGAATTTGTGGGCGTAAAGCCATGACTCGCCCTCTTGTAATCAAGCACATCTCATGCGATCTTCTCAAAACACTTCTTGAAGCCAAGCCATTTCGCCACCACCGAAGTTCACTCCATCACACCCAACTTAACACCTTTCATTCACAAGCCAATGCAATTATAAAGTTAATGATGAGAAATCGACTAAACGAATTCTATAAAATTTAGGCTAGTAGCACAGAGACTTTGAACCACGCTTTTGAGATTTATGAATGCATTCATGAGATGATTAGGCCACAATACAACTATTTCCTAACAATTACACTATTGAGTTTTCTATATTTGAAAACACAAGGAGTTAACTCAATTTTTACCTTAGTCTTTAGGATAGTTCCATCACCTAGATGCACCACCTTAAAGCAACTGATTCCTCAATAGAAACCACCTTCGAGGAGTACCTAATGGTGCCACTTGGTAGTTCCGTTTCAAGTGCTTCCAACAATAACTTCCTTTTCACACATCTGACTTCATGATCTCCACTAAACATCATATATATCCCTACATTGTCAATACCTATCCACAGAGAGAGAGAGAGAGAGAACACTAAATCTTAATATTCATAACTTACTGTTTTCCTTTGGTCTTTAGTGATTTCTCTGAAGGGGCTTCCCCGGTATTGTAAAGGCAATCGCTATCCCGCATCGATGATCTTCAGTGAACATTTTCAAGCAAACATATATAGTTCTCAAGAAATCTCAATTGTTTGTACAATAATTATTGTTAGCTATATATAGAAAATTATGTGAGAAATTATTAAACCAAAGCAAAATGTTCTATTATTAAGAAAGTACTACCGCCACACCAAGATCCAAATATAAGAAATCGCCATAATGGTAACTTATTATTTCATCTCATGGAGGAATTGGCTTATATTTTAAAAAAGAATGCAATTTTCAAACTATTCTGCTTCTTCATAAGAATAAATCATCAATAGCTTACTTTACAAACATTAAAAACCAAAATCTCAAAAAGAAATGTTACAAGGGAATTATACATTAATGAAGAATGAAGAGAACGACAGTTACAAATACTTTAAAACCACTAAAATGCAAAATTTTGATGAGATCAAAGCACGAAAACGTATTTATTTGTTTTCTAGTAAATAAAGTTCATCACATAAGAAACATTTTTCATTTGTAGTGATATTTACCCATGGTATACATGCATGTAGCAAGATTAGTAAGGTGGGGTGAGGTTACAATAATTAAGATACCTATCAATGAGTTGATGTCATTGGCGAAGAAAGTCAAGCAATCCCAACAAAGATCCAAAGCCTTCCAAGCATTAGTCCATAATAAAATTGCAGATCCCGAGACCTTCAAACTCTCGATGATTCCAATACTAAGCTCCCGATCCCCACCTCGCAATAAAAAGAACTTGTCAAATATATAGAGATATTCGCTTACCTATATAAACATGCACACTTGTACCGGTACTTACCGTGAAGTCCTAAAGATGTAGTGAGGCCTGCAATTCCAGCTCCCACAATCACAATATCTTCAACCATTTCTGTCATCTTCAAAGACTAATTGAGGAAGTAAGACGATTGTGCAAATATGAGTCTTGAACACTAGAAAGAAGGACGATAAGTAAGGTGACTTTGATATATATATATATATATATGTATATATATATATATATATATATATATATATATATATATATATATATATATATATATATGAAGCCAAAACAAGAAAGGTAAAGTATAATGGTGACGAGAGGAGTGATGATGAGTCGATGACCAAAGTTTGGTAGAGTGTTTGATGGTGACAATGGATATTTTATACGTATACTCTTATGTAAATGGTTATACTATTCTGTTACCATGCAAGTAAAATTATTTCACTGAGTAGTTGATTATTTAATTTGGACAGGTTTTATTTATTTTTTTATTTTTTAATAACCGAGGTGTCTTGCACCCACCTTAATTAATTCATAGTGTTAATTTGGGGACAAGTAAACTGAAAAGAAAGAATTAGGAGAGAATCCTAAGAAGAATGGAAAAATGAATTCTCATTCCATAGAAGAGTCTGTTACATTGTTGTATATACACAAATATAAACTTATAACTGTCAACTAACAACTTTAACTAATTACATTTCAAAGATAACAAATTCTTAACTAACTAAACTACCTTCTTGTGTACCAACTTGATTCTTAACACTCCCCTCAAGTTGGCATCTTATGAATATTTTTTCAAGCATAGCTTAGAAAAAAGTTTTTTCATGTTTTAACCTTCCCAATCCTTTTGTCATTACATCTGCTAATTGCTCTCCAATAGGTATGTACTTTGTAACTATCAAGCCACTTTGAATTTTCTCCCTTATGAAGTGGCAATCTATTTCTATGTGTTTTGTTCTTTCATGAAACATGGGATTTGCTGCAATTTGCAAAGCTGATTTGTTATCACAAAGAAAGTAACACTGGAATCTTGGTTTCAACATCAAGCTCTTTAAGTAAACCAGTTAACCACATCAACTCTGCAACAGTTCCAGCCATACTTCTATACTCTGCTTATGTATATGATCTTGCTATGGTATTTTGCTTCTTTG